>BSBK01005002.1:0-600000 GCA_027943335.1 Chamaecyparis obtusa
AAGGTCCTACACACATGTTTTCTTTCAAAATAATGTGGACAAAAAAGTGGGCTTGTTTGGAAAGCTCCACTGTTAAAGGATTCAAATTAGGGCAGCCATGCATGTATAGAGAGGAAAGTTTAGGGCATCCGCTACTGAGAGAAATAAAACTTTTATCGCAAAAAATGTCTGCAAGCGATTAACATGAAGGATCTCTAGGTTTCTACAATCATGGCAACCTCTTTCCAACCAGCCACAGTCACCTGTGGACAAACTGCCAAATTCCTTTCTTTCAATAAAGGACAGGCCCTCAAAATTTTGGTTACAGCTGAGTCATCAAGTGTACGACACATCCTTGTGTGTAAGAATCACAAATTAGCACATCCCATGCCAATGCAGTTGAACCCTCTCAAACCAAGATCAATCAAATTCTGAGAGTGTGACAGGTTCAAATATTGAAGAGAACCACCATTAGGAATCACACACAGACCATCATTTGTCAAGCGGCATGAATCTGCATCTAGATACTGAAGAAACAAGTCCTTCTTAAAGCCAATTCCTTGTATATTCCTACAAAATGAGATGGTAACAACCTTAAGCCCCGGGCATCCTTCCCCAAGGGCTGCAATGCCTGAATCAAAGATATGTGCATAGTATGAAAGATTTATTATTTCTAAATTTGGACAGCTTCTTGCTACATGTTCAAGACCAATATCGCTAATATTACAATGATAAAGACTCAAAGAGACAAGCCATTAGAGCTGTTGCAAATATGAGATATACCATCATCTGTAATGCTGAAGCAACAATCAAGTGAGATATTTTTCAACTTCAAACCTGCTGATTGAAACAAGGCAAGGGCTGAATCTGGAATTTCAGTACAACCAGCCAATGAAACTAAATTAAGAGTGGGAAAGCGATCAAGAAGCTTGGAGAGATAATTTGTACAAATTGGAGCTGACATATCATGAAACTAAAATTTTATCGAACATCGGGCTTCATTCTGAATTTTCAACCAGCATTGACATGTGAGGCCAAATGCATCTTGATCAGCTGAGTGCATTAAAATTTGACAACATTAAAAAGGAATTCATTTGGAAGATCATCTATACATTTTTCCCCTCTTAATTCATATACAGAACAAATCCCATCATTAGCCATTTTCTCATTGAATGCAGGCTCCCTGAAATAAAATAGTACAAACTAAAATATCAAAGAAACCTATACACAAGTTCACTGCACATGCCCAGGCATGTTATAGAATAGCTGCTCAACCACATAATTGACAAATCCATATAAGATGCCACCAAAGTTATCTGAACAGATGATCACTGAAGCTATAAAGTAAATAGTATCAAAGATTGATTAACTCACTTAACTTGTGAAAGATAGTAAACAATACTTGCAGCCCCAACATAAATAATACCCTCTGCTAAGAGAAACATCTTCTCAAGCTAATATCCACTTCCAATGACATTACTTCTTTACAAAAATAGTCCTTTTGAACACCATGAATAAGCAAATAGCTTAAATGACATGGCCCCAAATTAGAAAATATAAAATCTGAAATTCAGAAGAGCATTAATGTATCCCCCAGCGATTAATATTGGGTGGCCCTTCTCATATGTATTTTGCTTATATATTGTTTATATATATATATATATATATCATATATATTGAGAATTTATTATATATAAATTAGATTTTGAAAGGAAAATTTAAAAGCCATATAATTTGATCTTTAAATTTAACATGATCAAAATCAAATATTTGCAATCAATGAAACCAAACATGAAATCAAATTACTGTTAAACTATTTCAAGGATTATTTCAATTTATCTCATTTCTTAGCTTTAATGAAAACTTTTGTAGCACATGTCTAACATAAAATCTCATTACCATCAATGTGCTCAAGTCATCTATTTATAAGTTCATAGAGGAATCTTTTAGGGACCACATTTTAACAAAGTAATGTCTTTCGATTTGCTTTAAATCAATTCTCATCTCTATCCTTTGAAAAGAGGCAATATACACTCCAAGTAGCCTAAAACTGACTCTCTTCAGCATTAAGTCTACCTTTTCCTTGATAGATGCCGATTCGAACAAGGTGTTGTCATAATTTTTTCTTTTAATCCTTATCTTTGGCATTGAGAATCTGAAATTGCTGATTTAAGTGTGAAAGGGGGAGTGAAATGTACCAATACTATTATATGAAACAAATGATGCCAATCACTAAAATATGTCAACACTATTATACAAAACAAATGATACTAACCATTGCAATGTCACAAAAAAAGTGATTTGCCACTAGCAGTACTACATTCATTAGCAGTTATAACAGTAATAGCAACCCAAAACACAGAATGATAAGGCCTGAAAAATAACTATTTTCAGCACATGAAGGGTTTGGAAGGCACAGGGTTGTCCCTCCCTATGATTTACATGGGAACTTAAAGAGTTTCCACGATGACAATGAGCTTAAGGAAGTCTTCAAGTATCTCAAGGCCACCAAAACTCATGTAAGTACATATTTGTTGAAAATCTACAACTCTACAATTTGTTTTTATCCCAAGACCTAATTTTCAGCTGACATTTTTTGTTTGATGAGAAATACATAAATTTTAGTAAAAACTAATTTTAATATAGTTGCTATGTTGTGCAGGCGATTATCAGCGATGGAGCTTAATGGTAAGTTAGAGATTCTTCCCAATTGGTTGATTCTTGTAATTTTTTTTTTTATCAAAATAATGATGTACTTTTATCTATATTTGCCTTGGAAAACATAAAATATGGTCAAGGATGAGGTGCTGCTCTATTAATCTTGCATACTATTTACAAATTAATTGATGCTTCTCTGTCCATAATGCAACATACCTAGAATCTGCCATCCTTGAGAGAAGTCACCTTCTTTGCAAGACTCACTCACAGTCTCTTACACTTTCCCTAGTCACAAGCTTTTGCTCTGCTCATAGCTCCTTCAAATACCTCTCATAGCAATGATCAACAGTACACCTTCAACTGATGTTCTCTGAGTTGACACTGATTTGTAACAATGAACTTGCCTCCCCTTATATAGGTTTGACAAACTTGTCCACATTCCATTATTTGTCAAAGTTACTATACAAGATCTAATGTTGATGACTGAATACCTAGATCTAATGATCCTCCCTAAGAGTGCACTTAAAATGGCCCCAAAAATTTAATTCTACACCTATAGCTGCACAAGTATCCACTCTTTTCAAAGAAACTAGTTAACATTGTATTTTTAAAAAGTAAAGTTGATTAGTCAATTTAGTTACTTTTATTATTTTTTTGTGACCTAGGTATTTGGTCATCATTGGCAATCTAAAGTGTTCAAACAATGATTAGTGATTCCAATGCATTACTGACTTGTGGCATCCTTAAGTAGTTTTAAGGTCGATGTTTAATATTTTGTGTTTTCTAGCAATGATAAGAAAGATGCTACATTATTAGTTATTAATGTATCTTAAGGATTAGTATATAGCACAAATAGGAGATCTTGGAAAATGGCTATCAATTTTTATAAGTTGAATTTAGTGTGTATCAAATTTCCTTAATAATACTAATTATATGATTGATGTATTGGATAGAAGTGCAATAGATTGGTAGGTTATCAGGAGTGTGGACTTCTAAAGTAGTAAAGCTTTTGATGGGTTAATTAGGAGTTAAAATGTAGAAGGTATGATCATTGGTACATACTTTATCTCTATTTAATGTGGCTAGTTTCCCCTAAAGATATATGCTTGTCATTATAATAAGGGGAACAAGCCACATGTAATATATTTTCCAATGGCGTCATTCACTTCATTCTTATATTGCACATTGAAGAACTTCACCATTGAGTTTAAAGTATCACTAGTCATCCTCCCCTTAAGCTTTGCTACCCTTGAACTATAGATGGAAAAACTTGAAATCATATTTAGTGGAAAGTACTAGTATATATGGTATGATTATTCTTTAAAGGGTATTAGCTCAATGGAAGAGCACCTACTTTACAAGTAGGAGGATGATGGTTCGATTCCATCGTGCCCTAATATGACTAAATTAATGATTAAATATATGACTAAATTAATGACTAAATAAATGACCAAATAAATGACCAAATAAAAGACCAAATAAATGACTAAATAAATGACTAAATAAATGACCAAATAAATGACCAAATAAACTACCAAATGACCAAATAAATGACCAAATAAACAACCAAATGACCAAATAAACTACCAAATGATCAAATAAATGACCAAATAAATGACTAAATATATGACCAAATCAATGACCAAATAAATGACAAATAGTTTAGTCATAAATTTGGTCACAAAATAAATGACCGGCAATAAACTACCACTGGTCACGTGACCAAATTTGGTCATTTATCTACAATTTTTGGTAGTTTATTTGGTCATATATTGCTATTTTTGTACTAGTGGAGGGACATAAGGACCCAAGATGGATGACGAATTAGGAGAATTAGGAAGGGAAAGTGAAGGGATACAAGGGCCCAAGATGGAAGGAAGATGTGAAGCTCTTGGTAGTGGTGGAGGAGGTCCAAGGATGGATGTGGAAGATGAAAAAGGATAATCAACCAACTCATTAGCATTTATATGACATCTAAGGACATCAGCATCTTTAAAGTGAGCATTAGGATTTTCAATAGGATCATGAACATCTTGAATAGGAGCAACTTCTTCGATAGGAATTTTCAAAGCTTGCAAAGACTTAGGAAGAGTAGAAAGTGGAAGCGAACATGGAGTGGTAGAACAAGAAGATGGAATATTTTGATCTTGACAAGGATCTTTGGATAGCGTAAGTGCATCATTTTTTTCTTGATTTTCAATAGGCTCAACATTGGAAGTAATAACACCATTTTTAATAACCTTAATGGAAGTATCATCTTTGGAAAGCACAAGTGTAGTAAGGTTATTTTGTTTATCAATAAGCTCAATGATGTGAGTAGTAGCTCGATCTTGCTTAGGAGAAGATCTAAGACATGGTGGAATGAATGAGGAAGGGCATAAAGGACCAAAAGAACCATGAAATGAATGAGAGATATTATGAACAGGATTGGATGACATGGAGGGTTCTTGATCTTGATCTTTCTTTATGTTCTTTTCTTTATCATTTTTAGAGTCCTCATGACATGGAGCCACTTCTAAGGACAAGGAAGTAGGTTGGGATTGTATGGAAGACTTTGGAAGAGATGGTGAAGGACTAACTGAAGTAGGCATTATAACGCATGAAGACTTAGGCTCTTCAGGTTTAGCATTATTGAAAGTATTCACAGCTAAGTTAAGATTAGCTTGATTTTCTTTAGGAGGTAGCCCTTGAGGATAACTATAGGGAATCTCATGAAAACCATTAGGACTTCTGTTGAATGAAGGATTTGTGAAAGATTCAAAATCTTTAGTAGATGTATGGGTATTGGATGAAGTAGGGGATGGAAGGGAACCATCACAAGACAAAGGTTTAACATTAACATGATCTTGCTTGAGAGTACAATCTTTATTTTCAGGATGAAAGTTCCTAGAGGAAGGATTCTTATAATATTTACGTTTCAAATCAGCACGGTGTATTCTATATTCCTCAATAGTAGTAGCTAGATTATAATCAAGGTATTGTTCACAAAACTATTCAAAGTTTCTTTCAAAATATGAATCATACGGATCACCATCATGATCTTTCCAATATGAGGACCCATTTTCAGTAAGAACAAGGACACGACTAGGAGGACTCTTAGGAATAGAGGTGTCATAGGTATCACTACATTGTCCATCATCATAGTCATCATAGTCATCATAGGTGGGTGTGTCACTCTTCGTGGAAGAGGTATCATAAGGACTATCATGTTGCTCATTATGGTATGTCTTGTGAAGAGAAGTAAGACTCTTTGAAAAAGTAGAAGAAGAATGAGATTATGAAGAAGAGAAAATTGAAGACTTAGTGTAGGAAGAGGACTTGGATAATGACGAATTTGAATAATGTTTAGAAGAGTCATGATAAGATTTGGAAGATGAAAAATGTGAATAGTGTTTAGAAGAATCATGATAAGATTTAGAATGTGAGGAATGATGAGAAGATTTAGAAGATGAAGAATATTTGGATGAGATCATGAGTATGATTCTAGCAAAGGTGTCTGATTTAATCAATTTTTTTTTAATTTTTGTCATAAATTCGTTACTCATGAGAATTTTGGAGGAACAACAATTTTCAAATATTTCAATGAGCTCAAGATCATCTATTCTTAATAAAGGTTCCAAAACCAGATATTGAGATTCATGGTTCTAGAAGAAGAAGAATCAAGCATAGGAGCAACAGAAGAGATAAAATAGAAGAAAATAGACTAGATAATAAGATGAAAAGAATCAAGAAGAAGAGGAAGAAGAATTTCCCATGGGAATAGAATACTTCAGAAGAACATGGAAAAAGGAGAAGAAAGAAGAAGACCAAGATTCATCTTATGCAATTGATACCATAACATTCATTGAGATGTTGAGCAACATGACATCACCTAGGATCTGAGATCTAGACTGACCAAGGAAGACCAAGCTTCTAAGGAGAACTCACTACAGCAAGATGGAACTCAGTTTCAATATTCCAATTAGATCTTTCAAAAGATTTTGCAATGGGCAAGGGACAAAGAAACCTTGTGCTTAAACAGAGATAGTGACTTAGTATTCTACTCCTTAAAGATTCTACTTGTGTATGTTCTTGAAAATGTTTTAGCAGGCACATAGAATACAACAACACCTTAACAAACTATCTACAAGGATACACATAGCTTTTCTAAAGGAGTCCTCGATATATGCAAGGTACGTGAGGCCCAAATCCATAGATGAGAAAAATCCAAAATCACACAACCGGGGGGAGACGGTAACCCAAATCTCCTCCTTCACTTCTCAAAGGTATAAAGTTCTTTGAGGCTTGGCCAAGAGTGATATCAAACTCAATTCCCAAGAGAGGTGTCTTTCGATTCACCTCCCGCTATGTATACTCCACCGGAACATAGGAGTTAAGGTCATCCCTTGAGGTGGTGTGTCCCCAAGCAGGCCTTCTAAAAATAAAATTAAGTAACTCACTATCAAAAGTATTTAAAGCACTAAAAGTGGAACACTTAAATCTTCAAGTAAATGTGAAGTGAGTCCAAAAGTGGAACATTTAACTCTTCATGTGAATGTGAAGCGAGTCCAAAAGTGGAACATTTAACTCTTCAAGTGAATGAGAAGTGAGTCCAGAAGGTGGAACATTTAACTCACACAAACTCAAAGTGAGTCCAAAAGAGGAACATTTAACTCTGCTCACAAAATCAAAGTGAGTCCAAAAGTGGAACATTTAACTCCTCACACAAACTCAAAGTGATTCCACACCTTAGAAAACTAATAAGATCAAGAAAGCATAAAAAGGGGGAAACTTTGTGAAACACTTAATGCTCTTTTCAAGTAGAGCCCTCCCCTATGTATGAATGACGACCTTACATCCAAAAGGTGGTAATGAGGGGTGATTAGAAATAAGTGAGTCCAACACCCAATTTAGCTAACAAGATCAATCAAAAGTACTCTAAAGTTGCTTATCAATACTACTCACAAATGCAAAAGGGTTTGAACCATGGAATATTTAACTTTCTAAATAAACATGAAGTGAGTCCACAAAGTGGTGCATTTAACTCTTCATGTAAACAAAGAATGAATCCATGCCCTCAATCATTCAATGAGATATTTGATATTGGAACCAAGAATTACTTAAGGTTTAAACACAAGAATTCACTTATATAAACTTGTAAAAACAAATCTATGTTCTTTCATTTCCCATTAAGAGCATCAATTGAAATGTGTTCTATGAAAGAATGTAAACACTCAAGCCAAACATATGAGTGATTCATTTTAATCCTAAAATCCAAATGTTGTAGAGATGGAACAAAGTACCTCAAGTCCAACACTTTGTTTTAAGCATTTTCCATGAAAGCAAGAGCACCTTCAAATGAACACGATAAGAAAACAAGCAAACAAGATATGCAATGTATATCCAACTTATGCAAACCGTAAGGTTAGATCTGAAAATCAATTTTTAGGAGAAATAATAGCTAGCAAATAATCCAAATGATAACTCATATCATGTATTGAACAATGAAAAATAAGTGCATACTCATCACAAAAGTTTATTTTTTTTGCATTTGACCTAGTCAACAAGATCTAATTTTTTTGATATGATTTCGGTAAAAAAAAATGGAAATACAAAATAAAGACCCCTACTAAAAAATAGAGAGTTTTCCAAAAATGTAAAAATTTCACAAAAATCTCTTCATTTGTGCCCTAGAGACCCATTTTACCAAAATAGACTAGTTTTTGTAAATCAATTATTTGAGCTATGATATTGCATCCAAATTCAAAACATAAAGAATGGACCCCTTGTACAATTTGAAGAGATTTTTGAAACTGTAAAAATTTCTAAAAAATATGCTAATTTGCACTTCAAATTATTTTTTTATGAAAAATCAAGAAAAAATTATAAAAAATAAAAAATACATCAGAAAATTCAAATTTTTTTATTGGAGCTTCTTTGATATGTCACCAACTTTTAACAAAATGTTTAGACCAAAAAACCAAGTCATTTGGGTGATATGATCAAATCTTTTAAAATCTAGGGTTTTGCATCTCCAAACAAATTTGCACAAGGGTTATCTCCAAAATAAATAAAAAACCAGCATGTAAAAGTGGGTTGCCCCACGGTGGGCACCAAAAATGTATGGTAAAAATGTTACCACACTTTTATAAATCCTTACATGCAAGAAAACTCAACAATGAGCCCTCACAAATCGATCCATAGCTCTTTATGCATGGAGTTGCAGGATTTATAAAATTGCTCTCAGCTAGAGCTATAAACTCATGACCTTGCTAGTCAACCACACAATGAGAGACTCCAAATCAAAGATAAGGGAAACAATGCCAATATCTCCAATGAAATCAATATGGATGCAATGCAATGCAAACTAATCTATGAGAATGAAAGATGCAAGCTATGCAATGAAAGGAAAATACAAGTGTTACAAATCCTCTTGTTAAGCTATGTGAGATTAATCTATTGCATAAAAGAAATCTATACTAAAAATGCCATGATTATGCAACTATGATGTAAGAAAACAAGCTAAATGAAATGCAACAACAATGTCTTCAAAGCTTGAATGCAAGAATGTCTTCAAATAGCTCCAAATGACCTAGAAAATCTAGAGCATAACATTAGCATAAAACATGAATGGATGCCAAATGAGGAGGAGAGCTCTTCTTTTATGGGGAATAAAAAGGAATGGACTATGGAGATTAAGAGGCAAAAGATCTAATCAACGGTGGAGAAAAATAGAGGCTTGATCCTTGTGCACAAATATCCTCCAACAGGAAAATAGGAGTTGACTTTAGTGTCCATATAAGACAAAAAGTGTTTTTTTCCTTTTTATAAAATAACAATAATGCTTTATTTGTGCAACTTAGGATAAGAGGAAAAGTGGGGATTTTTTATTTAAATAAAAGGGGAGAAAATTCTTTTTAATTAAATAAAAGCTTAGGATAAAGTGATTTTATTATTTAATTAAAAGAGATTTTTAATTAATTAAAAGGGAGCATGTTCTCTTAATTAAATAAGATTTTTATTTTTTTCTCTTTTAAATTAAATAAGGCTCAAACTTTAGGAAATATTGAATTGATTATGATTTGATCAAAGAAATTGATATAATTGATATTGTTGATATTTGAAAATATTGATTCAGGGATTTGACAAATTGCTAAATGGGGGCCCAAAGTCTAGGCAACCATTTTAGGGTGCATACATTACCAAAGTTTCAGAAATCTAAAATCTTTATCTAACTTAGCATGTTACCATTCTATCTTACATTCCCTTAATCATCGCGACTGTTCATATGCCGTGTTTCAGTGTTCCTCTATCTTCATATGTCTTCATATCACTATAACTTACTGATATCAATACCAAATCACAAGAGACCTTAACTAAAGGTCATATTCAGTCAACTCCCAAATACAATACAAAACATAATACTTAGTAATGTGAATGGTAAATACTAAGTCGATGATCTTGTATTACAAAAATGTCGGTAATCTACAATCTTTATCTAACTTAGCACATTACCATTTTATCTTACATTCCCTTAATCATCGCGACTGTTTATATCCCCTGTTTTAGTGTTCCTCTATCTTTGTATGTCTTCATATCACTGTAACTTACTGATATCAATACCAAATCACAAGTGACCTTAACTAAAGGTCAAAATAATAACTCACATTATGCAGGTGAGCGAGCAAGTGGGAGGTTTTTCAAATTAAAAAATGAGCAGGATTTCAGGGTTGCAGGCTGTGGGTTGTGTTGAAGATGGTGTCCCAGCTACTCAGGACCATGAGGATCTAGAGAATAAGGAAGGGGTCCCATGGGAAAAGTAGAAAGATCAAGTAAAGGAAGCATGGGTGGAGGATGAGAAGACCCAGGGGTGTGATCAGAATGGAAATGCCATCAATCGTCGGTGGTGAACTCTCTTTGGAGTTAAACCAATAGGAAAGTCCTCTTTCCCTTCTATTAAGGATTTATCTAAAAAGGAGAAAGGTAAATATGTCATAGAGATCCCTAATGAATTGTTTGATCACAATATAGCTTCGATGGACCACACCCTTGTTGGTAAATTAGTGGGATCTAGACCCAACATAGATATTGTAGGGATTTTCGCTAAGAAGAAATGGGGTTTAAAGGGCCAAGTTCTTGTCAAAGCTATGGCTAAGGGATTTCTATCCTTTGAGTTTTCATGTAAGGAGGACTTAGAAAAAATCCTTTGTATGGGCACCTAGTCTATAGGAAAGGCAACACTGGTGTTGCAAAAATGGACTCCTAAGCTTGATCTTGATGATTTTTTCTTTGCCCAAGCCCCAGTTTGGGTAAGACTCCTAGAACTTCCTCTGGAATTGTAGTTTGTAGATGTCTTCGATGGAATAGCCAACTGCTTCAGCTCCCTTCTCTTGATAGACCCCATAACCATTGCTAGAAGTCTCCTAACCTATGCCGGGATTTGCATAGGAGTGGAAGAGGGTCAAGACATGCTAGAAATTATAGTGCTTTGATCCAAACTTGGTAAAAATGTGCAGAAGCTAGATTATGAAAGCATCCATTTTTCTTGCTTCCTATGCAAGAAAGCAAGACACAAAGCTAAAACATGCCCAGCCTTCTTGAAGTCGGAGAAAGAAAAGAAGTCAATCGTTGAAAGAAAAAAAAAATAGCCAATATCTCTTTAGGTGAGAAAGCTAATCCAACTAGAGAGAACACTAATTCTCTAAATGGAATAGAGGCCAACACTCATAGAGTGTGGAAAAAAAAAGGATCAATCAAAGACCATTCCGAAGACCCTCGATTCTAAGGAAGATAAGAACATATCTGCAGAAGGGGAGTCAAGACAACATGATAACTCCAAAGAGCTAACTAGCCAAGAAAAAATAGAACTCAGAGAGGACCTCCCCCTACAAGAAGGTATAGACTTGGAAGTCAATATCCAGCAAGACACCATAAAAGAAACTAAAGAAAAAGTCATGGCAAATGACGGAGACTCGTGCCTTGGGTCTATCTTCATTTCCATAATTTTGGATTCTCTTGAAACCCTATTGGATGATAGCTTCTCCAGTCTGAGTAGGGATAAATCTAAGGGCATCCCATCTCAATAATCTTACCCATGCTCAGAGACACAAGAAACTAACAAGGTTCTACAAATGGAAGAACTGTTGGGCACATTCTCCCCTAGGAATCTCAGCAAGATGGAGGAGATCTTTGCGAAATACAAAGATGTAAAGGAGGGTTGGTAAAATGTTCAAAATAAGAAGAGAACCAAAAGGAAAGACCCCTCAATGGTATCTCCTGTAGCAACCAGGAGCAGAAACAAAGTTGATGTCAGTGCTAAACTTAAAACCCTTGGTAGAAAGAGAGCAAGTCAAATAAGGCAAGAAGAAGCCAGTAAGAATATCACAGATGGGACTCATAAAACCATCTAGGTAGCTGACTCAGAAGGATATGTTTGAGGGAATCTAATTGAGGAATTCTCCTCAAATTCATTCAACAGTTATCTAAAAAGATTTTATGGTTAAGGATGTGCTTCATAAGAATAATAGAGGTATTTTTTTCCAACCTAGTCAGCCCAAAATCAAAGCATTGGCCATCGGGATCCCTTATCAGGTGGAAAATGGTGTCTTTGGTTTGTGGGTGTTTGGGTGTTTCTCCAGTTCACCAAGGCCCCTAAAACAGGGGTCATCCATCTCTGGTCAGAAGCCGACTCCTTAATTAATTATGATCAACTTTTCGTGGGCCAATTTCATTACGTGTCAAGGTATGCCACCTAGGTCACTGACTCGATCACCATTCTAGCTACTAGCAAGGATGGCAATATGACTTGGCTCCATGTCAGAGATTTCTCCAGTGAAGCGAAGGATTCTCTCGATGTGGACAGACTCCAAAGTACCGTAGTAATGATCAAAGATAATAATGACAGCAAAGGGGTTTTTTGGAGGAGTAGTTTCACTAATGACAAGTTGTGAAGGGATAATAAGATCAATTTCTACATGTCCCCTCCGTACACTTTTTGGGTTTCCCTTCCCAAGAATTGCAATTATCTCCAAAGGCATTTCTCTAGAAAGCTAAAAATTAAGGTTGCTAGAAAGACAAACAACACTAAGGTTTTGCAGAACTAGAGAGAAACTAGAGCCCAGTCTATAGCCATTGTAGGGGAGAGACACATAAGGGAGCTAGAGAACAATTGCAAGAAGTGGAAGAATCAAACAAAAATATGGAACACCCTTCAGAAAGGGGAAATCACCACCTTCATTGAAAGACTCCATGCTAACAGAAAGGAGATAACCAAAATCTTTGTTAAAAGTTGGAACGAAGGGATGATGGAGATAGAGGGAAAGTCCTTTATGGTCATGGAGGACATGATTTCAAAGGTCACTGGCATCCCCATAGTTGGGAAAAAATTCTGCAAAGATCGTAAAATTTTAGACAATGTTGTCAATGAGTTTGTGAGAGACGACCAGGAGAAGAAGGCTATCGCTAAGACAAGCACTTACTTCCAGCCTGCAAGTCTGAAGATGAAGTGGTAGTTTGTTCTCAAGGTGCTCATTTATTACATCACTCTCGACACCAAGTTTGATAGAATCCACACCTACCATTTTGTCTTGCTGATTCACTTTAGGCACAGAAAAAAGATTTCCATTCTATTTTTTCTATACCAACAATAAATGAGTTCATATTAATGGCTTTAGAGAGAAGCACATAGCTAACCCTGCCCTGCATGAAGGCTTGTTACTTTTTCTTTTTGATTACTTCAAAGCCCAAATTATGGGTAAGGAAATTATGGATAAAAAATCTATCAACGAAGATTGAGGGTCAGAGTACATCCCTTTGGGAAACTCTGAGGGAAATCTCTCTATGGATAGTGAGGAAGAAGAATAGAAAATTTTGAAAAAGGGATCCCCTTCCAAGAAGAGACCTTTGAGTGCTGTCAAAATTAAAAAAACCCCCCAAAAAAGAAAGACAAAAAGACAAGTACAACAAAAATGATGAAGACATGGACACAAAAGATGAGAAGGGTAACCAAAAAATGGAAGCCATAAAAATGTCAGTTCAGGTTAAAGGGGAAAACCCCAACACCTTGAGGGATTGCTTGGGTCACCTCTCAATTGACCTCACTATCTTTAATGACAATTCCCCCCCTCCTCAGACCTCACCTGGCACCAAAAATGAGACTCAAGACCCTGTTTCTGAGGACCACAAAGAACAATAGGGTAATCCTTCCACCCAGTCTCCAATAAGGCTAGAGACCTCAGAAGATAATTCCAGAGGGGATGATCAAAGTCAAGACATAGAAAAAGGGAAAAAGGTCTAGAGAAGCTTCAACATCAGCACAATGAAAAAGGGGATCATAAGGGAGGCTATTTTTCCCAAAATTATGGAGGACATTGAAGGTAATGTCCACAAGGAGGAGTTGATTGATCCCGCACTGGTGGTCCTAAGCGATAAAGCCAAGGAAACAGATTTGGACTTCCTCAACAACACCAAGAATAACATGTTGGATCAGTACAGGTCCTTTGAATGGCTTTACCATGAAACAAAAGACCTCAAAGAAAAAAATTAGAGTACTTATATAAAGGATTGTAAGAGCACATATTGTAAGCAAAGCTTGGAGACAAGGGTTTAGTAGCTAGAATAAAAAATGATCAGTCTAGAGGAAACCCTTAAGGGCATTGCTGACCAAAACTTCAACATCCTTAATGCTTCCAATGACAACATAAAGTTTCTAATCAACAAAATGGAAGAAAAAATGGATAACAGGACTGATAAGAGGACTACGAAGGAAGGAAAGAGGAAGCCAAGTGAGGTCCCAGGTAAAAGAACCAGAGCAAGAACAAAGCAAAACAAGGAGAAGGGAGGCTCTCACATCTCCCAAGACATCTAGAACGTTAAAGAGGCAGCAGAACTGATGGAGGCTCTCGAAAGAAATGTTGCTATCATGCTCAGGAGTCTAGCTTAATTCATTTTCTGGTGCTTGTCTTTTTTCTCTATTCTATTTTTCTTTTTTGTGGTTGTTTCATGTCTAGCCTTTTTGTGGCCTGTCCTTTGGTTTTCAAAAACATTAGCTATGAATTGATCGTGTCTATCTCTTTTTAATCTATATGTTGTGGGTTTCAGGCACCCTGTAAAACCTATTTTACTTAATCAAAAACTAAAGGTCATATACATCCCAATATATCTTCATGTAAGCTCGCAAGCTATCATCTATCATATTTTGTCTTCGATGTCCAAAATATAGTTTCGTAATATTGTGTAAATTTATCTCCATACTTAGTCATTTTCATGAGTGCTTCTCCAAGACTAAACTTGACTTAATGCAATCACCATATCATGTGTTTCCATAAATGACAACCCTCAAGTGCTTCATACTACTCTAAAGCATCACTTGCCAACAAAAGCTAATGTTTGAATTCCTTCTGTTGATGACCTAGGACCTAAATACATGAATGTGTTACAAGAGGATGCCATCCTTGACAAAAATGTCAAATCTTCAAAAAGAGGAGAGTTTGAATACCTTAAGGTGGGATGTAAAGGGATGCACCCAGGTAAAGCAAGATAGATGGAGACTGGAAAAGTGATGGAATCATACCCTCACCTACTCTTTGAGTAATCAAACTTTTAGATGTCTAAAATATCCTTAGTGAGGAGGCCTCATCTGTGGGATAAAACATAATAAACTAATCACCAATGATCTAGAGATTAATGATGCAGTTCAAAAAAAAAATTCTCATTTCTAAAAAATCATGGCACCTGGGAAAATAGTTGGTTTGAATTCGGTTAAATTCCTCTAATGGGATTCAACCCCAAGACCTTGCCTCCACAAACTCTTGCCATTACCCCCGGACCACCCATGTATTTGTCTATTATTATAGATTTGTTTTTATTTATGCTTACCCAAATCGGCATTGGCCAATAAGAGGCTAGCAGGCGTTAAACTCTCAACCTCCGCTCAGCCAAAATGTTATCTGATTTCTGCACCATTAAACATTTAGTGTTACTTGTGGGGTTAATGCTATATAAATAGAGATAACCCTCTTATCTTTCATTATGGGATAAAACAAATCCCCCCAAAATGATTAATCCTAAATGCCTAATTTTCTTTAGAGGGGATATTTATGGGATTATTTTCCTAAGGGGGATTTTTTTTTGGTGGTTAAGCCTAATTGTGGCTAATTCTATGTATAAAAATGAGGGTAATAGACCTTTTGAAGGCATTTAGGTGATGAGAAGGAGATAACGCTCTTGAGACTTTATTATCAATCCTATGCATCAAAAAGTTATGTTGTTGTTGTACTTGAAGGGAAAGAAATTGTACCAATTGTAATCAATTTTTGAAGATAATTGGATCGGTCCCCCTATTGGAGAAGGACTCGGAGACATAGTCCACCCCGAAGAACTTCGTTATCAACTATGTTTTATCTTCTCTTCTTCTACTCTCTTACTTTCACTTTACTACCTTTTGCATACTTTATTTTCTTAGTTCATTTAAATATTATATTATGTTAATTTGCTCAAATTAATGCTTTGAATTAACTTATGTTAAATATTAAGCATTCTTTCTATAATAATCCTAGATCCTAATCATATCAATATATGTGTGTGTGTGTGTGCGCACATAGAACTATTTATAGTTTTATCTTATATTTTTACTAAATATTTTATTATTTAATATTCAAACATTTTATTTTATTTTTATTTTTTTTAAATGAATAAAATAGATAATAAAATTATTAAAAATTATTTTATTCCTTTCTTTTTTATATTTTATTTACAATTTTTAAGACAAGAATATAATAATTAAAATCATGAAAATTATAAACAATTATTTATTCATTAACCTCATGAAAATATAATATTGAAAAGGTAAATAATAAAAAATAATATATCTTATAGAAATTTTAAAAATATTTTTCATAAAATATATTTTAACCTTTATTTTGTTTATAATATCATGATCATATTATCAATTTTATTTATCTTTTATTATTATTATTTATTTTTTAATTAATTATTATGAACATTATTGATCTTGATTAATTATAAATACTTTCTATTTAAAATATAAATTATAAGATTTTAGAATTCTTAAAAAGAGGAGTCATGAATATACAAACATGCATACGTATATATTAAACTTTTTTGGGGGGTATGTATTAAACTTTTATTATTGTTATTAGTTAAACGGGAAAAAATTATTGCTTTTACAGCTGTAAATCAGCTGTAAATCATATTGAAGTTTCCTACCGATTCAATAAAAAACAGAAACAATAGCTACATGGGTAAAAAACTTATTATTTTTACAAGTGTAAATCATATTGAATTTCTATGTACCTCGATTTTTTCCTTATAAAATCATAAAGCATCTCTTCTGTCCTTTTTACAATTCTATGCTATTTTTGAGTTCCTATGAACACCGGTTTCTCCATATACAACTGAGAAACACCTTTTATATTGTGTTTAGAGCTGTATATCATTTTAGGTGGCATTTTTAATAACAAGATTTTCCATATACAACTGGAAAACACCTCTTCCGAGCAGGAAAATTTTTCTTACAAGTCATTTATTTCATCACTCGCAATTAATAGCCCAATAAAATTAATGGAAGTATCCAATCATCTATGATAACTACATATCCCGCGTAAACCCTATCCTGCTCCGTACGACGAATGACTGTATTGCATTTATTGCATAACGAAGCACACTCGCTATATATACATACATTCTGAAACAATATAAGGAGAACTTAGTTTATCTTCTTTAACAGCCCTAAAGAAAGAAGTTATGGTTTTAGCGATGGCACTGCATGCCATTCAATCATTGGCATTACTAGCGTTATGTTGCTGGTCTTGTTCCTCTGCAGAGTTCCTGGAATCCGTGAAAGAGGAAGTGGGCTCAAACATATCCAGGACAAATGGCGAGGTTACAAGTTTTCCTCTAATCAACATTCATAGCGATGCTTCTCCATTCCGTCCTTTGAATTCCACAAGATCTGACCGCATAACAGACTGGCTGAAGGGCGACAAACAGCGGCAACAAGCATTATTCAAGAGAGAGGAAAACCCTAGCCAGACCGAGGCGGAGGGCGAAATACCATTGGCTTCAGGAGCAGCGATCTCCAATGGAAACTACATAATAAAACTGGGGTTTGGCACTCCCGCTCAGAGCATATACACAATGGTGGACACGGGAAGCGACGTTGCATGGATCCCATGCAATTCATGCCAGAATTGCAATACCGCCCAGGTTTTCCAGGCCGAAAAGTCATCTACATTCAAGCTCATGTCATGCTCTTCTGATCAGTGCGGGCAAGTGAATGGAATCTGCATGAGAAGTAATAAGTGCGCGTTCAGTGAAGGGTATGCGGATGGATCGGAGGTGAAAGCTCTCTTGTCCTCCGATGAGCTCACAACGGAAGAAAATAGCGAAGATTCGAAGAATGTTCAGCTTTCCAGATTCATTTTTGGGTGCAGTAATGTTCGGAGAGGACTCTTGGAAAAAGCACCCGGTTTGGTGGGTTTAGGAAGGGGAAGCCTTTCCTTTCTTTCCCAGACGGCCGCTATGTACGAGAAGGTATTTTCATATTGTCTTCCTAGCATGGATTCAATGGCTTTTTCGGGGACTCTTAGCCTGGGGAAAGGAAGCCTGACTTCCACACAAGGCCTGCGTTTCACTCCCCTCCTACGAAACCCTACTGGATTTCCCTCCTTTTATTATGTGGTCTTAGTTGGAATTTCAGTCGGCGAAGAGAGATTTTTCATGCCGCGGGAAAGTTCATGGCCGAGTTCAATAGGAGGTGGGACGGTTATAGACTCGGGAACAGTTATTACTCGATTGGTCGAACCTCTTTATAGTCAGATCCGGGATTCTTTTCGTGGTCAGGTGAAATTAAGCATGATTGATCCCATCATGTTCCTTGATACCTGCTATCGAATTCCACCTGGTGGAAGTGTTGGGGGACCGCCAATTACTCTGCATTTTGAAGAAAATTTGGACTTGGCTCTTCCCGAGGAGAGTGTTTTGATTACGATGGATGAGAATGGGTCTATCTGTTTGGCTTTCGCTTCTGCAGCAGGTGGGCCTGACGCAATATCCGTCATTGGAAATTATCAACAACAGAAGTTAAGGATTGTTTATGATGTACCAGGTTCTCGACTTGGTATTGTCCCGGAGAACTGTGACCGTTGAGGGACTTGCTTTATTTTTCTGTTTCTGATGATTTAATAAATAAGTGAGAACTTTATATAGTTGAATTTCCTTCAATGTCTCATATGTTTGACTTTCAAAATGACACATTGATTACTCATGACCAACTTCATTATACTTGTTTGAATGGTTTTGTATTTCTATGTGGATGATAAAAATCTCTCGATGATTGAATATTATTCTCTTTTTCTAAAATGTTTGGTTTTTTTTTTGAGTAATGTACTTTTTCTTTTATTCATTCATTTTGAAAAGATGCATTGTGACATTTCATATGGACTATAAAAAATAGATCAATTTATTTTCTTAGAACTGGTCAATTTTAATCAATTTATATGTAATGGAAAAGTGATCTGTTAGAAATAATAATCTCTTTGCTTATTCATTAGGAATTTTCTTTTGGTATTATCATTTCTTAGTTTTAGGAAAGTCATCAATTTTGAATAGCTGGTTCAATTTCTTACAGTACTTAGTGTTTTAGTTATGCAAGTTCATGATGAATAAGATGACAATAATCAATAGAAGACCTTAACCCATGTCATCAAAAGTTCTCTGGTTTAGAAAATAAATATTTGATGCAGACCAAGGCAGGGAGGATCCAATTAAGGACAATCCAGCCTTGCAACTTCACAATTACACAGCGGATAACTAAACACAATAAGATGTTTAAACCCAATTTTCATTAACATGCCTGGCTCTAAGGCCTTATGGGTTAGGGCCAATTACAATCAGAAATAAATTCTTCATGATCTACATAGATCTAATACAATCTCAGTTAGTTCATCTCTGAAACAACTAGCAACTGATGGAAACCCTAAGGCGGATCTGACCTTGAGATCCCAGGCCTCCAAGCAATCTCCTTGTCTCTAAGTATGCAAACCACTAGCTCTAGCACTACAAACTATCAGATATCAATCTGATCTACAAGATCATACAAGATCTTTTCCACAACTTCACCAACTCTAGCTTCAACACATCCAATCGATGTTCGATCTGATGACTGTGATCCCCCTCCTAAACAACTACCCAAACACCCCTTAAATACTAATCATCAGCCACAAGTCGGCTGGATGAAACCCTTAACTCCTACAAAAATATATATTAAATGCCCTACAAGTTAGATTCAAAATAGCCTTACAATAATTAAATCCAACATGTCGGCCTGTAACAACAGCTACCAACAATAATTGCACCAAGTCAGCCCAACAAATCACATAGAACTCTAGTCAGTTAACCAGAACTATCCAGCATCAGTGAAATAATCAAGCATGCCAAGCATCGCCAAGCACCAATGTCGATCGAGCACTGCAGGCATCGTCGAGTAACACTTTCACCGAGCACCAGAGACCGAGCTTCCTTCAATGACTAAGACCATCGGTCAAGGCTGCAACCAAGTAACACTGACCAAACACACACCTCCCATGAAGATCCACCAAATACCCTAGAATGCCCCTGCATTAGACACCCTAGGTTCGAAAAGATATTCATATGTGAGAAGGAAATCTTCTGAGATTCAACACATAAACCTCAAACGGGTTCTTCACATAGAAGTCCTCCACCTTTTCAACTTGCATACTCCTCCACTTCAGCTTTCTCTATCTCTTCAAGTCTTTCCTTGACAACATACAGGTGTTTCCTTCACACTGATCAACCACACCTTCAGGATCCACCAACTCAACTCGACTACCAAAACTCAGGCTTCTCCTACCGAGTGTTGTATCCAGCAAAGACATCAGGGAAAACTTCCTATCATCCTTCTCAATAGTAAACACATTTCTGACATAGTCATACATAGCTCTACAATCATATTGCCAAGGTCTACAAAGCAATATATCACAACTATTAATCTTCACAATGTCACATAACACAATATCCTTATACCGGCCAATCTAAACATCAATAAAGTATTGTTCTCTTACTTCTAAAGCATAGTCATAGAACTTGCATACACTCCATTAGAATGCAACCTTGTTCAAAGGATTTAACATATGACTGTTAGGTCAACCTCTGTTAAAGGATTTTGACTTTACAATGGTTAGAAAGTAGCAGTAGTATTATCTAAAAAATATACAACTCACTTTGCAAATATTAGATCAAATTTCATAGACTAATGCTAGTTTACTGACTTTGAAACTTTTCCATTTCCATCTCTGATCTATTCAGAACTTTTCTTCTTGAGCAATCACCACCATTCTCCTTTAACATTTTCTGCTTATTCAGTCAATAAAACTTTTCTCTTCTAGCATTCTCTGTTCACCATGTACATACATATCACAATGTTCAGGTTCCCTTATATTTTTCTCAATTAAGTTAACTCATGTTTTTCTGCTCAATCTCATTCGTGGATCTTAGGGTTAGGTCAGATTCATTGAATCTACCTGCTTTATGTTCTTCAACTCCTTTTCTAGAATCATCTCAAATCTCTTAAAGATTTACAATAAAATGTTTTACAATGAATTTAATGCTTCCAAACAATCAATAAATAAAGTCAACACATTTTACATAATCCAAGAATTCAACAATGTCGGTTCCAAAATTAAATTCTCTTTAAATATAAAATTGCTGATGCTCAGTCAATACTGTGATTGTTCACTCGGTCTTCATGTAGAATGCTCGGTCAATACTAAAACTATTTCCTTGGCTTGCACTATCTTCCTCAGCAATTTACTGATGCTCAATCAACACTATAATTTTTCTCAGCATATACTAGCTCGGTCAACACTAACATCACTCAGCTTAAACATGATTTTTCCATTCTTTGCTCAGTTAAGCGTACCAATATAGTCTTCAGTCTTACTAAGATAAACAATACATTATCTCATCATAGTGCAATATAGTCAAGTACACTTTGTAGTATCAAGATAACTCAACCTTTCCTAGGTGCTATTGTTACCAACCTTGCTTAGCCCCTTAGCAACACTCAAATAGATATAGTACTTTCCTAAGTAGCAATAGTCTTACCAATTAAGGTTTGACATCAATGATAATACAACAATTGTTTCAATTTAGTTTCCAACAATCTCCCTCTTTGGCATTGATGGAAACACCATATGATATCACTTGAATAACACATGGATTACCAACCAATCCAAAATCTTATCTGTCTATCAAAAACTTATTTATAATATCCTTAGCTTCATTCTGATTTAGAATCCTATAAGCCTCACTCCTTTGACTGTCAGAAGTATTCAGATCTCCCTCTATCCTAATTCTTCATTTTAGTTCATGATCCTCTTTTCTTTTAGTTCCATCAGCTCTTAGTTTTTAGTATCATGTGTTATCATATCTCATGTGTTATCATATTAGTACATTCTCCCTCTTTGAAAAAAATGCCAAAGCAACAACTAAAACTTACATCCATCAGATGTAGATAGTATCTGTGTAGCTCAATGTTTCTCCCTCTATCATCTTGCTTATGACTGATTCATTGTGTTTGCTTCTCTTCACAACTATAGGCCAGCCCTAAAGTGTGACAATCTTCTGCATCAATTTGTCAAATGTTCTGCTATAGCACATTTGATGCAGTGCTCCAGCTTGTCTAGGCAGCCTTAGTTAGGGGAAGAACCCCTAATTGACTTCTTAGATACTCATGAGATTCTTTGGTAAAAGCTTTAGTGAATATGTCTGCTAGTTGTTCTTTTGTATTCACAAATTCTATTCAGACTTCTTTATCTTGTACTAATTCTCTCAAGTAGTGATATTTGATTGCAATGTGCTTGGTCTTAGTGTGCATCATTGGATTCTTAGAAATATTGATAGCACTTGTGTTGTCACAGAAAATAACAATAGGTTTAGTGATTTCTTCTTTCATGCCTATCAACAATTATTTTATCCATACCAAGTTTGAATAGTTCACTACAGTAGCAACATACTCGGCCTCGACAGTAGATTGAGAAATGCAATTTTGTTTCTTGCTTGTCCAGGAGACTAATCTTTGTCCATGAAAGAAAGCTCCACCACTTGTACTCTTTCTATCATCGACATTTTCTGCCCAATAAACATCTGTATAAACTCAGAGTTCAAATTTGTCATCCTTCTTATAATATAGACCATAGTCAACAATTCCTTTCAAGTATCTCATAATTCTTTTCATGGCCATCATATGTGTTTCCTTAGGATTGACATAGAATCTTGCCACAATCCCAATAGCTAATGCAATATATGGTCTACTGTGTACAATATACTGCAATTTTCCAATCATGGATCGGTACAGAGTTTGATTCACTTCTGCAACATCATCATTCTTAGATAACTTTTGTCTAGTAACCATAGGAGTTCCCACTGGTTTAGCATCTTTCATCCCAAAATTTTTTAGTATTTCATTAACATACTTAGACTGTGTAATGAATATTCCATTCTTCTTCTGATATACTTGTAAACCAACAAAGAATTTGATCTCACCAAACATACTCATTTCAAATTCAGTTTGCATTTCGTTTGAGAAACTTTTACATAATGCATCTTGTCAACCAAAAATAATGTCATCAATAAATTTTTTTGCAAACAGGATACCTTTACCTTCTTCATCCTTCATGTACAGATTGCTTGTGTCATTTGTTCTTGAAAATCCAATCTATATCAAGTAGTTGTGCAACCTCTCATACCATGCTCTAGGTGCTTGCTTCAATCCATACAATGCTTTGTTTAGTTTGCACACCATCTATCTTTTGTTTAGATCAATAAAACCTTCTAGTTGTTCTATGTAAACTTCTTCTTCTAGTATACCATTCAAAAATGCAGACTTGACATCCATTTTATATAACTTGAAATCTTTATAAGTAGCATATGCAAGCAGAGTTCTTACTCCTTCTGATCTAGCTATAGGGGAAAATGTCTCCCCATAATCTATTCCTTCTTCTTGTGCATAGCCTTTGCATATTAGCCTAGCTTTGTTCCTAGTGATTTCACCATTTTCATTCATCTTATTCTGAAATACCCACTTTGTTCCTATAACATTCTTATTTTTAGGTGTTGGCACTAGAGTCCAAGTATCATTCTTCTCAATCTGGTCAATTTCTTCATTTATTGCTTGTATCCAATCTTCATTATCCAATTCTTCTTTAGTTGTCTTCTGTTAAAATTCACATAATAGACATGTTGGATCCTTAGTCTTACTTCTGGTCAAGATTCTAGTATCTTTGTCTCCAATTATCTATTCAGGCTTATGATGTCTTCTCACATATTTTGCCAAAATAGATTCATTTGTTCTCTCCTCTATTTCATCATGTTCCTCAATAAGATTGTTAGATTCAACTTCAAAATGCTCAGCAACCTCTTCCTAATACTCAATAGCATTTTCTTGTAGCTCGACATGTTCTTGTTCTCTCAGCACTATTTTCCTGATGCTTGCCAGCTTCTGTCTATTGCTTGGCATTGTTTACCCAAGACTCGGCATCAGATGCAAGTCGATTACTTAACTCTTCTTCTTCTTCTTCTTCAATGTACACAAAATATCTATAATATTCTAGTTCTCTTCTACTATCAGCTTCATTTCTTTCTTTCTTGATCTGTACCCGGTTAAGAGTGTAGACAACAATGCTTATAGCTTCTTTCCAATATTTTTGTGCCACATTCTTTTCAATCATCAATGTCCTTGCACAATCCAAGATAGATCTATTTCTCCTTTCTACTATACCATTCTGTGGAGGTGTTCTAGGTCCACACATCTATCTTTTAATTCCTCTATCATTGCAAAATAGATTAAATTCATTTGATGTAAACTCTCCACCTTGATCAGATCTAAGACATTTCAGGTTCCTACCTGTCTCCTTTTCAACCTTAGCCAAATACAACTTAAAATATTGAAAAGCTTCAGATTTTTCTTTTAGAAATATCACATGCATCATCCTAGTACGATCATCAACAAATAAGATAAAGTATCTAGCACCACAGTAACTTTGTACACCCATAGGTCCACAAAGGTCAGTATGAACCAAATCTAAAATGTTTTCAGAAGTAAAGGATTTTCTCTTGAAACTTGACTTTGTCATTTTTCCTAACTAGCATTCCTTGCACATCACATTCTCAGGTTTCTTCAATCTAGGTAGACCTCTTATCTTTTTCTTCTTACTTATCTCTACTAGATTGTCAAAGTTAACATGACACGGCCTTTTATGCCATAACCAAATATCATCAAGTTGTGCAATCAAACATGTTTCTTCAGATAGGTCAAGATAGAATAAATTACCTCTAGTCTGATCTCCACTTCCAATCAATTCTCCAGCAGCATTAAATATTTTAGCTTGCTTGTGATGAAATTCCACTCGATAACTAGTTTTGTTAAGCTGAGCAACACTTAACAAATTATAATTAAGACCTTCAACCCAATATGCATTTTCACAACATATCTTATCAGTTATTTTAATCAAACCTTTTCCTCTAATAGGACATGGTGCATCATTACCAAATTTTACACTTTTACCTCTATAATGATGTAAGGTCTCAAACTTATTTTTTTCACCAGTCATGTGATGTGAACAACCACTATCAATAATCCATTTATCATCCTTGTTCACATAGGATATCAATGCAGTTTTCTCATCCTCGTTAGATTCATCTTTCATTGCAACATAAACTACCTCAATTTCAAAATCATCACTATCAGTGTCTGTCTCTTTTTTAGAAATGTAACAAGATTTCTTACCTTTTCCCTTGCAGTCTCTATTCCATTGGTAGCTTCTGTCATCTTTTCTATCTTTGTGTTTTCTTTTCATTTCATCATCTTTACCCTTCCTGTCAGGACATCTAGCAGCTATATGACCAACTTTATTACATGCCAAACATATAATAGGGAGTTTACCTTTATACTTTTCTTTTCCCCTTCTTAGTCTTCTAGCCATAAGAGCTTCTAGATCTTCTAGGTCTTCATCAGAAGTGTCACTGTCACTTTCACTATCACTTTCACTCTCACTTTCACTGATGCATTTTTGTTTTCCTTTCTTTGGCTTATTCAGAACTAGCTATGACTTAAAAGTAGATTCGACATTTTGAATACTTCCAATAGTGAAATTATCATAATTGGAGAGTTCAAAAGTAGTCAACTTACTGACCAAACTTTCCAAAGCAAGCACATTAGTAGAATTACATCTAGATTACTGAATAGCTAAGATCTTAATAGCATATATAGGACACAGGGTTCTTAATACCTTCACAATTATAGTTTCATGATCAATAGTCCCATTAGCTCCTCTAATAGTATTCACAACTTCTTTTATTCTACTACAATATTGTGCAATGTTTTCACCTTCTTGCATTCTCATTTCATCAAACTTACCTCTAAGACTCACCGCCTTTGCTTTCAGCACATTCAAGTCACCACCATAGATCCTTGCAAGAGTGTCCCACATATCCTTTACAGTTATCCAATCCTTAATGTCCTCAAATTCTGGATAGCTTAGGGAAAATGCAATTTCCAACATTGCCTGATTATGTTCTTGCTTAGCTCTCATTTCTTTGGCATTCAAAGGTGCGACAGGTGAGACATAACTATTCTCAATGTAGTAATTTGCAGAGTCGCCAATACTAGCCAGATGCAGCTTTATCAAGCTTTGCCATGCAGGGAAATTTTCTTTGTTCAGCTTCAGTACCTCCTTATACATCCTAATCATTTTCTTCAAGTCCCTTTAAACTTGATATCTATCAACACTAATAATAAGTAACTTAGCTCTGATACCAATTATTAATATGATTTAGAACAACAAAGAGGGGGGTTGAATCAGTTGTTCTTAGGTCCTGATATATAAAACAATCTCATAAACTTATCCTTAAATCAGATCCAAAACCAAAACAAACTCGGTCATCACTAATTCAATAATACAAACATCTAACAATGCAGTCCATTATCTAGTTGTAACTTAACTTGTAAAACATAGTAATGTTTAGATCTAAACATTCACACAAGTATAAACAATGGGATTTATAGTGGAAACCCAATTTGGGAAAAACCACTTTGTAACATGCTAGTATTATTTTCACTCTTCTGAAGTGAGCTCAGTAAAAAGCCAACCCTATCAAAGGTTACAATACACACTGTCAAATGTGACCTGGTTAAAGGATTTCAATCACCCTATTAAAAGTGAGCCTAGTCATAGGACTTACATACACTCCATTAGAATGCAACCTTGTTCAAAGGATTTAACATACGACTGTTAGGTCAACCTATGTTAAAAAGATTTTGATTGTTATAATGGTTAGAAATTAGCAGCAGTATTATCTAAAAAATATACAACTCACTTTGTAAATATTAGATTTGATTCCGTACACTAATGCTGGTTTACTGACTTTGAAACTTTTCCATTTCCATCTCTGATCTTCTCAGAACTTTTCTTCAAGCAAACACCACCATTTTCATTCAACCTTTTATGCTTATTCAATCAATAAAACTTTTCTCTTCCAGCATTCTCTGTTCACCATGTACATACATATCACAATGTTTAGGTTCCCTTATATTTTCCTCTATTAGCTTAACTCATCTTTTGTTGCTCAATCTCATTCGTAGATCTTAGGGTTAGGTCAGATTCATTAAATATACCTGCTTTATGTTCTTCATCTCCTTTTCTAGAATCATCTCAAATCTCTTAAAGATTTACAATAAAACATTTTACAATGCATTTAATGCTTCCAAACAATTAAAAAATAAAGTCAACAAGTTTTACATAATCCAAGAATTCAACAATGTCGGTTCCAAAATTAAATTCTCTTCAAATATAAAATTGTAAATGCTCAGTCAATAGTGTGATTGTTGACTCAGTCTTCATGTAGAATTCTTGGTCAATACTAAAACTATTTCCTCAGCTTGCACTGTCTTCCTCGGCAATTTACTAATGCTCAATCGACACTATAATTTTGCTCGGCATATACTAACTCAGTCGACACTAACATCACTCAGCTTAAACATGATTTTTCCATTCTTTGCTTGGTTAAGCCTACTAGTATAGTCTTCAGTCTTACTAAGATAAACAATACATTATCTCATCATAGTGCAATATAGTCAAGTACACTTTGTAGTATCAAGATAACTCAACCTTTCCTAGGTGCTATTGTTACCAACCTTGCTTAGCCCCTTAGCAATACTCAAATAGATATAGTACTTTCCTAAGTAGCAACAGTCTTACCAATTAAGGTTTGACATCAATGAAAATACAACAATTATTTCAATTCAGTTTCCAATGCAACCTCCACCAATTGATCTTCATTTCACCTTCATCTTCTCTATCTCTTTGTAGTTCTTTCCAACAAAGAGCAGCATGTCCTTTCAACTTAGTTTGTGCCAATCTCACCTGAAGAGGATCTTCAATTTATTCTAGCTCAAAAAAATCTTCAAGTTCACCAATCCAATCAATCAAATTATCGGGTTTCAAAGTACCAGATAAAATAGAAATTTCCATTCGGTAACTACTACTTAACCGAGCTCCAGATCTAGGCAACCGAGCAGTTCTATCTTCACTAGATCTATCCCTTAGGTCATCACCACTAGATCCAATAGCTTCAAAGTCTTTTGTAGCTTCCTCATAACCATCTTCTGTACCAACATTCTGGGGTACACTAGCAACAACTCTCATGATCTCAGCGACCATGTCATTCTTCATCAACTCTATCTTAGATCTGACATCAGGTCTGACTTTCTCAGAAATCTTTGATTCCACAGCATCACAAAGATTTGTAATAGCTCTAGGGTCCAATCTTCTCAAAGGCATCCTTAAAGATAAGAGAAACCCTTTGCAGCAAACCCTACATCAACCACCTTGTGGCAATCTCCAAGTTGTATGCAAGTCAGATCTCAACCTGCCACTTTGCACAAATAACTAGGGCAAGATCCACAAGTTCAGTACCACGGATCTGCAACACAGGTCATGCGATCTCTTCACCAAAAAGATTAACTTCATAAGATCAGCCTTGCTAGGTCAACCTTCACTCCACAAGATCAACTCTTCACTGATACCACCTAACACAGACCAAGGCAGGGAGGATCCAATTAAGGACAATCCATCCTTGCAGCTTCAAAATTACACAATAGATAACTCAACACAATAAGATGTTTTAACCCAATTTTCATTAACATGCCCACTTGTAAGGCCTTCCAGTTTAGGGCCAATTACAATCATAAATAAATTCTTCAAGATCTACATAGATCTAATACAATCTTAGCTAGTTCAACTCTGAAACAACCAGCAACTGATGGAAACCCTAAGTTAGATCTAAACTTGAGCTCACAAGCCTCCAAGAAATCTCCTTATCTCAAAGTGTCCAAACCACTAGCTCTACCACTACAAACTATCAGATATCAATTTGATCTACAAGATCATGCAAGATCTTTTCCACAACTTCACCAACTCCAACTTTAGCATATCCAACTAATGTCTGATCTGATGATCGTGATCCCCACTCCTAAACAACTACCCAAACACCCCTTAAATACTAATCATCAACCACAAGTCGGCTAGATGAAAACCTTAACTCATACAAACAAAGATTAAATTCCATACAAGTTGGCTTCAAAGTAGCCTTACAATAATTAAATCCAACATGTCAGCCTGTAACAACAACTACCAACAATAAATACACCAAGTCAGCCCAACAAATCACATAGAACTTCAGTCAGTAAACTAGACCTACCGACCATTAGTGAAATAACTGAGGACACCAAACATCGCCGAGCACCAGTGTCGACTGAGCACTGCTAAGAGATTACCGAGTTCCTTCAACGACGAAGCTTCCTTCAATGACTGAGACCATTGGTCAAGGCTACAACCGAGTAACACTGGCCAAACACACACCTCCCATGCAGATCCACCGAGTGCCCTAGAATGCCCCTGGATCAATATCTCACTTTGATTGGGATTCTTAAAGGAAATTATTCACCACAAGGGTAATTAATTTCTTTCTTTATTCATAGCCATGATAGACATTATAATTTTAAGAATATTGAAATTATCGTGTCTAACATGTTAGACAAAACAAAATTTATATTCAATTGTTAGTTTCAAATGCATAATATGGTTACTAACCGCATGGAATGAGACATACCACCATAGATTAGCATTGGCATGGATACTCAATAGGTGAGACTCAAACTTAAAAACTATTTAAAAACAAAACTTTTAATACTCAAGCAACTAGGAATGATGAAGATGCTAGGATCTAGAAATAAGATAGATGTTGAAGAATCAAAATGCATACATATGCAACATCTCACTAACTTTGAATATAAAAGAGCATGCCAATTGTAGATCAACAATAATTTAGCTTTTGTAGGTAGATTAACAACATTTTGATCATGAAATGTTGAGATAGTCCAACCAAGATATGTAGACAATGTTCTAAAGAAAAAAATGAAACCCCTCAAGATACCAAAAAATCTTATGAATTAAGGCAAGCCATTAAGTCTCATAAGCACGATGAAGTATATACATGCCAGCTTGAAATTATCTTTAAGAAATATATTATTCATAATTAAAAAAATTAAATTACTAAGGTATTCTTATTGTGATTGAAACACACTGTTAAAAAACCACTCAAATAAAATTGAATTTTTTTCTAATCTTACAGAACTCAATAATCTAATAACTTAATGAATACCTAGACATAAGTAATTAGTATTTATTTCAAAATATTAGAGGATAATTAATATTGTTCTGATTAGATAAAGAAGGACAAAGCCGGAACCCAACATCAAAATAACATCGATTCTTTAAACAAGATAGTCCAAAAAGAATTCTCTAGTAGTGAATAGAATGAGAATTCTAACTAACATGAACATAAAGAGAACTGAAAAGAGAAATAAAACCACGAAATGAAACTAGCAACCTAAACCTATAGACCGCTCAAATTACAAGCAGACCAACCACTATATCTACTTGGGTGGAGGGAACCTCTTCAACTATTCATTGAGATCCATTAGATCTTCAAGGTTTAGGGGGTTTAGAAGAAACAACGTCCCCCAAAACCAACTCCTCCTTAGGCACCACCTGCAAACCATCCTCTCTCTTTTTCCACTTCATTTTCCTTTCACCCAACTCAACCTGGATAGAATTGATAAAAAGGTGGTTCTTGTCCAGCATATCTTTATTTTAGTTGGTCAACTCAACAAGGTATTTGTCAAGTTAGGAGTGATTCTCCTTCATATTTGTTAGGAGATTAATCATCTCCATTTTTTCATCCTTAGAGGGTATCTGTCTCTTGATCTCATTGATTTGGTCCTCATTAATCTCACAATTATTAAGCTTCTCACCAAACTGTCAACAAACTACCATAACGTGGCATCACCTTTCCCCTTGGTCCAGTCCTCCATCTTCCTTTGAGCTTCTGACATAGCCTCTAACTCATTTTCACACTATATTTTTATCTCTTGTAAAAATGCATAACTCCTCCACTTTCCTACCCAAGGACTCTAGGTCAAATGAGCTAGCAAGGGTGTGGGAAAATTTGGAGGGGGGAGGAATTTTTGGAATGTTAGGGTCGCTAAGGTAGAAAAGTTAGGCTTTGGGCAAAGGGGGAACAATGGAATGAGAAGGGGAGTTAACAAAAGAATTAATTAGGGAGTGGGTTAACTTCATGGACTAGGTGAAAGCCAACTCCTTAGAAAGGTGAACCGTGCTCTCCTTCCAAAGCTCTAGACCCATAGCTTTGCGAATAGGATTGACATGGATAGACCCATGGGAGGGAGAAATAGAAGGAGCTTTGGCCTGAAGCTGGAAAGAAGAATTAATTGAATATTACACCACTCAAATCCCTTTACCTTTAACACTAACTTGATCACATGTGATCTCTATATGCCTCAAGTCTACACTGCCTAGAATTATGACTATATTAAAAAGTCTTTACTTTTCAAGAGGACAAAAATAATAGTAAAAAGAATATGAAACCCCACATTTATTAGCATTTACATTGAACTCTACACTTCAAAAGCATCTCAAAATTCTATTTTAACTCTATTTTCTTATGTGTCATCATGTTACGCATATTTTAGCCCACATTTTAAATTGGCATTTGATTTTTTATATTGGGACTCTTCGTTCTTTAATGGATACTTAAGACTACCAAGTACCATATCACTTTTGTTGTTTAATGAAAAACTCCCCCATGAGTTATCGATTTTTCAAGTAGATTCTCAATAGTCCTGTGCTCTCTAAAAATTGATTGTGTTACTTGTCTTCTCGAATTTGTAATTACTATATGATCTAATTTTTTTGTCCTTTTATAAGAATGTTAAGGTTTTAGCCATGGTACTGCTTGCCCTTCCATCATTCCTATCACTAGTATTGTGTTGCTGATGCTCATTGTCGGCAGAGTTACTGTAATCATGAAGTTGGACCAAACATTTATAGCGATGCTTTTCCCTTTCGTCCTTTCAATTCCACAAGATCTGACTGCATAATAGAGTGTTTAAAGGGCGACACACAACGGAAAAAAGTATTGTTCCAGAGAAAGAAAAACTCTAGCCAGATCGAGGTGGAGAATGAAATGCCATTGGCTTCAGAAGCAGCAATCTCCAATGGAAACTACATAATTAAATTGGGCTTTGGCACTCTCACTCAGAGCATATATACAATGGTTGACACAGGAAGCGATGTTGCATGGATCCCATGTAATTCATGCCAGAATTGCAAAACCGGCCAGGGTTTCCAGGCCGAAAAGTCATCTACATTCAAGCTCATGTCATGCTCTTCTGATCACTGCGAGAAATTGAATGCAATCTGCATGAGAAGTAATAAGTACACGTTCAGTGAAGGTTATGCGGATGGGTCAGAGCTGAACATTATGAGACAATAACCCTGCTTTGTTTAATTCTCCTACTATGAGAAGCTACTTATTCTCTTGAAGAGCACTGAAGAATGAAGTTAGGGTTTTAGCCATGGCACGACTTTCCATTCAATCGTTGGGATTACTAGCCTTATGTTGCTGGTGTTCCTCCTCAACAGAGTTCCCGGAATTCGTGAAAGAGAAAGTGGTCTCAAACATATCCGGGACAAATGGCGAGGTCATAAGTTTTTCTCTGATCAACATTCATAGCGATGCTTCTCCATTTCATCCTTTCAATTTCTCAAGATCAGACTGCATAACAGAGTTGCTAAAAGGCGACACACAACGACAATAAGCATTATTCTAGAGAAAAAGAAACCCTAGTCAGACAGAGTCGGACGTCGAAGTTCCATCGGCTACAGGAGCGGAGATCTCTAATAGAAACTACATAATTAAACTGGGCTTTGACTTTCCCACTGAGAGCAAAGTCAGTAATCGGCCTCTTGTTTGTGCAGAGTAACTGATAATGCATGGGAAATCATAAGCTCACACAGTTTTCTTTTTTTTCTTTTGAAGTTGGCCACATCGCCAATTTCACCACTTTTGCCCCCACATCGACTAACTCATCTAGTACAGAGAGATGCACATGTAAAAAACATGATTATCAGAGTCGTTCCCATTTGGTTATAACTTATGATTATAGCATTATTCAATGAATACAATCATAAAGAAATATAAATTAACTTGATTATAATTATAATCTGTAATAATTAAATTATATATTATTACATTATAATATATGTATATGCATATATATAATATAAAAATAATTATTTATTTAAATTTGAAATAATAATATTATTAAATTATATTATAAAATTATTATATATATTTTAAATTACACACTTAACTAATATATAAAATAGAAAATTTCAAACTAACTAAAAGTAAGAAATCATAGCACATTAATATTTTGACATACACGGATAGACAGACATAGCGTACAAACATAGAAAGACAGAGCAGACCATGGTATAAGATGGAATGGGCATGATGGCTGCCTAGTTTATCTTCTTTTACAACACTAAAGAATGAAGTTAGGGTTTTAGCCATGGCAATGCTTGCCCTTCAACCATTGGCATTACTAGCATTATGTTTCTGGTCCTATTCCTCAGCAAAGCTCTCAAAATTTGTCAAAGAAAAAGTGGGCTCAAACATATCTGGTAAAAATAGGAAGGTCATAAGTTTTCCTTTGATTAATATTCATAGCGATGCTTCTCCATTTTGTCCTTTCAATTCCACCAGATCTGACCACATAACAAAGTGGCTAAAGGGAGACACGTAGAAGCAACAAGTATTATTCTAGAGTAAGAAAAACCCTAGCCTGACTGAGGTAGAGCACAAAATGCCAGTGGCTTTTGGAGCGGCGATATCTAATACAAACTGCATAATCAAACTGGGTTTTAACACTCTCACTCAGCCTAATCATAATGGTAGGCACAGAAAGTTACATTGCATAGATCCCATGCAATTCATGCTAGAGCTGTTAAACCAGCCAGGTTTTCCAGGCCGAAAAGTCATCTACATTCAATCTCATGTCATGCTCTTCAGATGAGTGCAGCCAAGTGAATGGAATCTGCATGAGAAGTAATGAGTTCACATTCAGTGAAGGTAATGCAAATAGATAGGAGGTGAAAGCTCTCTTGTCCTTTTATGAGCTCGCCACATAATAAAATGGAGAAGATTCAAAGAATGTTCATCTTTCCAGATTCATTTTTTTGGTGCAGTAATGTTTAGAGAGAACTTTTGGAAAAGGCACCAAGTTTGGTCGGTTTAGGAAGGTGATCCCTTTCATACTTTCCCAGATGGCCTCTATGTACGGGAAGGTATTTTCATATTGTCTTCCTAGCATTGATTCTCTTTCTTTTTCAGGGAGTATTAGCCTTGGTAAAGGAAGCTTGACTTCTACACAAGGCTTGTGTTTCACGCCCATGCTATAAAACCCTACACGATTTCCTTTCTTTTATTATGTGGGCGAAGTTGGAATATCAGTCGACAATGAGCAATTTTTCATGACTCTGAAAAGTTCATGGCTGAGTTCAATAGTGTAAGGAAAGCAATGGTTCGGAAATGCTTTCTGAATGTCAAATTGACAAGGAATTAAGAAACTATTTCAGAGATGTTTAAGTAAATGAAATATGAAACTACCAAACACAATATAAAAAGAGAAACACCAAATTTAACATGGGAAAATCCTTTAAGGAAAAAACCCATCACCCAAAAAACCCTTGAGCAACTTTGTATTAGAGTAAACAAATTTACATACAACGCACTTCAAATTTTTACACAAGCTCAGATTACCTTACAATCAACCTGATTTCAATTCATTACTGCAATTTCTTATGAATCTTCCAGTCATTTATGCACAGTGCAATTTGTTGCAAAATTTGGTATGTTAACCATAACAGACAACCGACTTCCATTCATCCAATTGCCAGGCATCACCGTACACCATCACCACACTCTAGTATTATACATGGCATTGTACCAAAAGTGACACCATGCCGAAACTAGCACCAAATCAATATGTGGCAGTCGTATCGGATTCATTGCACTTGGCTTCAACGTACTGGCCTCGACGTACCTTTCCTCCTTCACTGTACACTCAGTATGATCGTATGCCAATGTGGACTCGAAAATGAGTCTATCCTACGTCTCTAAGAGATGTCACATTATACAAACTTTATACTCCATATGGTGCATGTTGGCGTATATGTTATGTATAGGTTTATTACATTATCTAGTTTTGTAATTTGTTCGATAATTTATCTAATCTAGCATTTGGTTAGTTGGTTTCATAACTGAATTCTCCTCTTACATATGCTTGTAATGTTACAAAGATTAATGTATCAAATCATCGAACATTCATTGTTCTAGTTTTGATTCTCATCTTTCCCTATCATATGGTATCAGATCTCATATACAATCTTGTGGCATATGAAAGAATCTGGTGCTTGATAGCGATGATATGATCCCTATGTAAGCACAGACCAAGAAGGGTAATTGATAGCCTTGTTTAGTTGTTCTATTGCGTAGGAAGAGGAAGAGGCATGCCTTTCTTAGATGTTCTGAGATGTACACAAGATAAAGCTTTCTACTGTAGTAGAAAGAGGAATAGCAGTCTCAGAATAGCATTTGGGCTAATCAGGGATTCAACAAATTTTCATGTGTGGATGAAGCAATAGAATGTGGGCCTGCCATGTGAAGATTTTTATTGGATAGTAAGTAATTGGTGGCTTAGAGATTCTAACACTCAAATGAAGTTCTATATGCTAAACAATAATGGATCCATCAATTGGAGTTTGAAATTTGATGCTTCTTAATACATCTTAGCTAGAGTCTGATCTCGGGTCCTTGGCAATCCTGTGTCACCAAAAACAATATGGATTTTGTCTGTGTTGCTTAGTTTCTTCTTTGACCGAGTTGGTCAATAGTTGGTTGGTTCCCTTTGGTTACCGAGTGTGGTCGGTTCTCTCCTGGGCAGTCGATTATTTCACTAGCGCTCGACATTGCCTATCTGCTGCTCGGCTATCTTGCTTACCGACAGGTCTAGTTTTATTTCCTGTTATGGCCGACTTGTGCATTTATAATAGATAGTAGATTTAATGTTGGAATCCATCATTGGGAAGCGTGTGGTCCCAAATTTGACTGTTACTTCTGTTAATTATGGATCTGAAGGCCAAATCAATTTGGTAGCTTCTTGTATAAATGTAGTTGTTGGTTTAGAGTTTAGGACAGATAGGGGATAGGATCTGGTAGAAGATATAAGTAGATATTTTGATAGATCCTCGCATGTTTTAGGACTTTTGTGATTCATTGTAATAGCTAGCCCTAACCAGGAAGGCCTTACAGCCTGGCATGTATCATTCTATTTGATGATAATTTATCAAAGATTTGGCATTCTTTTTCTCACTATTGTTGTTTGTTTCTTTCGCATGTGTGGTGCAGGCTTGGATCATTAGGGTGCATCATTGTTTGGCCCCTCTACCTCCCTGCCTTGAGTTAAGTGGTATCAAACTGAGGTGAGATCTTGATCTAGTTCTGTGGATCTAGGTTTGTAGGTTCCTCTTGAACCCCTAGTTGAATTGTTGTGGGGTAGCATATTGCGATTTGACTTGCAATTGCAGAGGGTTGTCAAGATGGCTCGTGGGAGGTGAGATGCAGATCCAGGATTGGAAGATATGCTAAGGTAGATTGCTGCTAGGTTAGAAGTAGTAGAAATAGCCCAAAGAAGAGGGAGACATCTTGAAGATGTTAGTGATGATGAAATTGAGGAAGAACAGGTGAATGCAGAACCTACTTCTGTTATGGATAAAGGAAAGGAAATATTTTTTAAGGCTTTGACAAGTCTGAAGTCAACACCATATTTCAAACCTCTTGAGTATGGTGGAAAGCTAGATTTTGATGAATTGGTGGACTGGATCACCGAGATGGAAAAGTATTTTGAATATGAAAACATTCCTAAGGATAAGAGGGTGAAGATTGCAAGCACAAAGTTGAAAAGTCATGCATCCTTATGGTGGGAACATCTGTAGTTGGCTAGGAAAAGGAAAGGCAAAGACAAAATCAAGGTATGGAGTAAAATGGTCAATAAATTGAAAGGAAAGTTCTTACCCTGTGATTATCAGATTAACCTAGTTCGGTGAATGCAAAGTTCAAGGTAGAAAGATAGCTCGATAAAAGTGTATATAGAGGAATCTATAGATTAGATATCAAATCTAGACATGATGAGGATGATGTCGAAAGAATTGGTAGATACCTGAATGGTTTGAGAGTTTCCATCCAAGAGGAAATTAGCATGGTCAAGTTGGAGAACATTGAAGAGGCTTATCAATTTGCTTTGAAGGCTGAGGAGAAATTGAACAAGAGACATGAGAAAAGACAGAGAGGTAATCATTGACAGTGGTAGCTCAGAGAACTTGGCATCTGAAGAGATGGTCACAAAATTATAGTTGGAGAGGTTGGTACATCCGAACCCCTATTAGATTTCATGGATCAAAGATGAGCATACACTTCTGGTAAGTGAACAATGTTATGTGAATTTGAATATTGGAAAATACTATGATAAGGTGTTATGTGATATCATGCCTATGGATTGTTATCATATTTTGTTGGGTAGACCTTGGCAATATGATAGACATTCTATATATGATGGGAGATTGCATAATTATACTATTGTGGCTGATGGAAAGAAACAAATCTTGTTACCATTGATGGAAGAACCTATTAGTAATATTTGCACATCTGTGAAATTTTGTTTGATGGAAGGAAGAAAGGTTTTTAACTCATTGAATAGGAATGATGTATGTTTTGTTGTGATTCCTAAAAAGTCAAGTAAGAAAAAAGAAGATAATGTCCCTAAGGAAATTGATAAGTTACTCACCGAGTATAGTAATATCATTTATGATAATGTACCTGATGGGTTGCCACCGAAAAGAAGCATGGATCATTGTATGGATCTAATCCCTGGAGAAATTTTACCAAATAAGGCACCTCATCGGTTGATACATACCGAGAATTAGGAATTGAACTGACAGATTCAAGAATTGCTAGAGAAAGGTTTGATTAGAGAAAGTTTCAGTCCTTGTGTAGTACCTGTTGTATTGGCACTAAAGAAGAATGGAGAATGTATAATGTGTATTGATTCGAGAGAAATCAATAAGATAATAGTGAAGTATAGGTTTCCTATACTGAGAATGGATGATATAATGGATAGTTTGACTGGAGCAAAATATTTCATAAAGATTGATTTGAAAAGTGGGTATCATCAGATCAGAATCAGAGAGGGTGATGAATGGAAGACCGATTTTAAGATGAAAGCAGGTTTTTATGAGTGGTTGGTTATGCCTTTTGGTTTAACTAATGCACCGAGTACTTTTATGAGGTTGATGAATGAAGTTTTGAAGAAATTATTGGGTAAGTTTGTGATTGTATATCTTGATGATATTCTGATATTCAGTAAGACCAGAGAAGAACATTTGTTGCATGTTAGACAATTTTGGAGAGATTGAAAGAGGAAAAGTTGCTAATAAATATGAAAAAGTGTTTGTTCATGAAAGAAGAGATTTTGTATTTGGGATTTGTCATTTCAGCCGATGGTTTGAAAATGGATCTTGAAAAGGTTGAAGCTATTTTGAATTAGCCTACACCTCTGAATGCTAGTGAGGTAAGATCATTTCATGGTTTGGCAAGTTTTTACTAAAATTTCATAAGGAATTTCAGTTCAATTTGTAATGCTATGACTGAGACTATAAGAGGAGACAAAAGAGAATTCAAGTGGATGCATGGAGCTAACAAAAGTTTTGAGACTTTGAAGCAGAAGGGTACTAAATTACCTGTTTTGGCATTACTTGATTTCAGTAAAGTATTTCAAGTAGAATGTGATGCAAGTGGAAGTGCAATTGGAGCTTTGTTGAGTCAAGAAGGTAAACTTGTTGCTTTGTTTAGTGAAAATTTGAATGATGCTAGAAGGAAATAGTCTGTGTATGATCAATAATTCTATGCTATTATTCAAGCACAAAAGAAATGTAGACATTATTTGGATAGTCAGAATAAGTTGAATTAGAAACATATGAAATGGGTTGAGTATTTGCAGAGTTATACATTTGTGATAAAACATAAGAGTGGAGTCACTAATCGAGTTGCTAAGGCATTGAGTAGAAGAAGATCTTTGATGATCGAGATGAAAATTAAAGTTATTGGTTTTGATGAGATGAAAGGTTTGTATGAAAATGACCCTGATTTTTTTGAGCCATGGAGAAAGTGCAGAGCACCTATTCAAGATCAACAAGATACTAAATGGGATGAATATTTTATTCAGGAAGGTATTTTGTTTAAAGGTATTCAGTTGTGTATACCGAGAGGAGTAATGAGATCTAATCTGGTAAAGGAGAAATATAGTAGTGGTTTGGCTCGACATTTTGGTATTGATAAAATATCAAATTTTCTTAAGGAGAAGTACTATTGGTTGCAGTTGTATAAAGATGTATAGAAATTTGTGAAAAGTTGTAGAATTTGTCAAGTTGCAAAAGGAGTAAGTCATAATATTGGATTGTATACACTGATTGTTGTTCCTGAGAAACCTTGGATTGATATCAGTATGGACTTTGTTCTTGGCTTACCGAAGACAGTAAGAGGTAATGATTCAATATTTGTTGTTGTGGATACATTTTCTAAAATGGCACATTTTATACCTTGTAGAAAGACATCAGATGCAGTGCATATAGTAGATCTTTTCTTTAAGGAAATTGTCAGATTGCATAGATTACCGAGGAGTATTATCTCTGATCGAGATAGTAAATTTTTTGGTTATTTTTTGAAAAAACTTTGGAAGAAATTTGGCACTGAGTTGAAATATAGCTCTACATTTCACCCACAAACTAATGGACATAATGAGGTTGTGAATAGAAGTTTGGGAAACCTTTTGAGATGTTTAGTTGGAGACACACCAAGTAATTGGGATTATGTGTTAGCACAAGCAGAGTTTGCATCTAATAATTCAATGAATAGGAGTACTGGAAAGACACCATTTGAGATTGTGAATGGCACACAACCGAGAGGAATATCTGATTGAGAGACATTACTGATGAGAATAAGAAGAGTGCTGAAGGAGTAAAGTTTGCTAAGTACATGAAAACATTGCATGAAGATGTGAAGATGAAGTTGGAAGACAATAATCAGAAATACAAAGATAGAGCTAATAGATCAAGGAGACATAAAACTTTTGATGTTGGTGATGAAGTAATGGTTCATTTGAAGAGAGGACAATTTCTTGTTGGAACATATGGAAAGCTGAAGATGAAGAAGTTTGGACCTTGCAAGATTTTGAAGAAATTTGACATTGGAAATGCATATGAAATTGAATTACTAGATGACATGGACATATTACCTATTTTTAACATTTCTGATTTGTATGAGTATCATGAACCTAATGAAGAAGTAACAATACCGACAGAATATCCTAAGAAGTAGAATGATGAAGTTGAATAGATTTTGAAGGAAAGAGTTGGAAAAAGCACAAGAGGAAAATAGTATATGGAATATCTAGTAAAATGGAAGAATAGACTGATGGAAGATAGTTCATGGATTTCACAGTCTGAGTTGGATGCAGCTCAGACCAAACCTACCTAATGATTAGGAGAATCATTTCAAAATAACCCCAGGTGTCTGATGTAGGAGCATCTCGGGTCCTTGGAAATCCTATGTCACCAAAAACAATTTGGAGTTTGTCTATGTTGCTCAGTTTCTTCTTTGACCGAGTTGGTTGGTAGTTGGTCAGTTCCCTTTGGTTACCGAGTGTAGTCAGTTCTCTCCTGGGCGGTCGGTTATTTCACAGGCACTCGGCATTGCCTATTTGCTACTTTGCTATCTTCCTTACCGATAGGTCTAGTTTTATTTCCTATTGTGGCCGACTTGTGTATTTATATTAGATCATGGATTTAATGTTGGAATCCATCATTGGGAAGTGTGTGGTCCCTGATTTGACTGTTACTTCTGTTAATTATGGATCTGAAGGCCAACTCAATTCTGTAGCTTCTTGTATAAATGTAGTTTTTGGTTTAGAGTTTAGGACAGATAGGGGATAGGATTTGGTAGAAGATAGAAGTAGAGATTTTGATAGATTCTTGCATTTTTTAGGACTTCTATGATTCATTATAATATCTGGCCCTAACCAGGAAGGCCTTACAACCCAACATGTATCATTCTATTTGATGATAATTTATTAAAGATCTAGCATTCTCTCTCTCACTGTTGTTGTTTGTTGCTTCCACATGTGTAGTGTAGGCTTGGATCATTAGGGTGCACCAATTTTTGGCCCCTCTACCTCCCTACCTTACGTCAGTCCTCAAGGAAAATTAATGAGGTATTTTATGTCTAACTGTGCACATAATGGTGAATCTACTCAAGTTTGATCCAAAAGCATGGAAGAAGCCATTGGAGTTTGATCTCTTTGTGGATAGTCATTTTAATAGAGATTGCACTCAAATCTTGAATTGAATATGAATAACCGTACGACATAGACTGATCCCTAGTTTTTAAAGTGGTTAAAAACTAGATGAACATTTATAAGAGGAGCTGATAGATGTACATGGTTAATGATAAGGTATGAATCAACAATTGGAGGAAAGTTATTTATAGTCACTGCTGAAGAGTTTGTGGATATGAGGTGACAAAGTTATATTGGCATTCAATTTTACTATAGGATTGTGCTTCAATATTGATTGGTGTCTGATAGTCGCTTAGTGGTCATTTTGATCTAAGGCTCTTGGTGAAGCACTTCGTTTCTAATACAAACATAATATAGTAAGTACATACTTTCAACCAAGTATAGAATACATAGTATTTTCAATTTTGTGAGTGGTTGGTGGTAAGAAAAATAAGTTTCTAGTTTTGTTGTTCAATGGAGATTCTATTAGATAAATACTCTAGTTTCAATTTTCATACATGTAGAATAAAAGTACAAATGTAATTGATGAATACAAACCTATAGGGCATAATAAGTGAAAAAGAAAAACCACCTACAAATAGAAAAAAATTGTTGGAGTGGAACAATAGAGATGATAAATCTAAGGCTACTATTGGTCTTTCTTTTGCAGATTCTAAACTTCACCATGTAGATCTAGATAACACTTATGTTGGCATATGGGATAATCTAGACAAATTATTTGGAGAAAAAGCTGTCAATGGAATTTTTTTCTCTAAAACCTCAATTGTTTAGATTCAAAATGGAAAATGGGATCAAAATGTTAAATCATATAAGTAATTTAAGGTCTCTCATTAGACAACTTTGAGAGGTTAAGGCTCATGTTGATGATGATGATGATGCTAAGGATATCCTGTTAAATAGCTTATCTTCCAAATATAGTAATGTTATATTTACACTAAGTCAACTCACTTTGCAGACTCTAGAAGATATGATTTCAGCCCTTCATCAAATAGACTAGGTATTATACTCACAAAGTACTAAAACATGGTCAAATAAAAATAGAAGCTTGACAATAAATTTTTTACTGTAAGGAAAAGAGGCACATGGCATGGGTTTGTAGAACCAGATTTAGTGATGTTCTTAAAGGAAAAATAAAAGAACAATTTGAAGAAGGCAATATTGCATGCAGTGAAGATGAGGATACATCAGATGATGGAGAGGTCGTTAACGATTCTTAGTCTCCCATTAGTCACAATTTTGTGCTTTGAACCTTCACATTTGGAGGTTTGCAGCATCAAAGGATGGAGAAAATTATATCATCTCAAGTTAGCTTCTCATTTTGAGATGGTATTCTGTATGAGAAGTGTTTTTGGCATTTTTTGGTTTTAAATTTTGTTTATCTTTCTAATGCTGACAAGTTTGCACAATGCATGTCTTTTGAACTCTCATTTTGGAGACAGGTTTGGGATTCAAGTATTGCGTTTAATATGGATTATTGTCCAGTGAGCTTCAGATTATATGATCAATAATTATCCCCTTTCGCAGTCAGTAGACAATGGTAGAGGTCTTTCACATCTCTTAGGGATCATTGTTGAATAGCTCAAGACTCTATGATTCAAGAGTTTAGGACTGAGAGATTAAGAACAAAGCTCAAAGCTACACCTTTCCGAGGGTCAAGAGACAACTTGATGGAGCCTTTCTTGGTTCAAGGTCTACTACTTCAAAAGAAGTTTTCTCTCAAAATATTTATTCATATTATAATGTAATGAACATGTTTTTTATGTAAGCCTTAAGGGGGGGTCCCCAAGGCAAGGTGAATTTTATGTTTTTAGGATCAATGTAATAAGAGGGAAATATTGGTGTATATGTTATGTATACATTTATTACATTATCTAGTTTTGTAATCTGTTAGATAGTTTGTCTAATCTAGCATTTGGTTAGTTGGTTTCATATCTGAATTCTCCTCTTACATATGATTGTAATGTTATAAAGATTAATGTATCAAATTATCAAACATTCATTGTTATGATTTTGATTCTCACATTCACCATATGGTGGCCTCACCATATAGTGAGGCCTCTGTACTTTATCACTCAATAATTTTCCACTTCAAAAAGTACAAAGTTACTCAACAATGATAACAAGAGTGAGGAGCTTTAAGCCCCATCAATATTTTTCAGCATTTTAACTTAACTATGTTCACTGGCTTTGTGAATGCATCTCCAACATTCTCTTGAGTGCCAACCTTTTCTAGATTTACCTTTCTATCTTCAACCATTTCATGTACAAAATGATGTTTCTCATCAATGTGTTTTTTCTTGGCATGAAAAGTAGGATTCTTCACCAAACATATTGCACTATGAGTGCCATAGAAAATTGTAATTCTACCTACATCATCACCAACATTAGAACACAAATGCTTAGGCCAAACTGCTTCTTAACATGTGCGAGTAGATGTCATTTACTTTTCCTCAGCTATGGATAAGGTAGCTAAACTATATCATTTTCCTATTCAACTAATAGAACCACCATTCACCATGAATACATATCCACCAGTGGATCTTCTTTTGTCAATTTCCCCAGCCCAATCAACATCCACGTAGCCTTTAACACTAACTAATCTATTTGATTCAATTGAGTTACCTTGATAAAACAATGCATACTGTGATGTACCCTTCAAATATCTCAGAACTCTTTTCATGGCATCCCAATGTGTCTTACACATATTTTCCATAAACCGACTCAAGACTCGCACTTCTTGGGCAATATCTGATCTTGTACTTGTTAGGAATGGGAACACTGAGAGCGGGGGGGGGTGAATCAATGTTCTATATAGTTACTTTGAGATACTTAAAACTTAACTCAATAACTTAATTACTTAACTGAATATTAAAGCATGTAAATTAATCAATACATAACACATAAAACTAGATATGATTATAGGGAAACCTTGGCCAAAGGAAAAACCCCGGTGGGAATTAATACCCACTAATAATTGTACTTGTGTATTATGAACCTGTTAATGTTCCTTAGCCTTGTTAGGAGCTGTCATTACAATGCTTAACTAGAATGACCTAGTCAAGGGTAGAACCCTGTTAGTAGTCTTTTACAATTAACCATGTTAGGGGTGAGGACACACTATCCTATAGCTCACTGCTCAAGTGGCGAAGGCTACAACCTTCTGAGTATCAGATACACACTATATCTGCAAGGTGAATTATTTTTGTGACTCTGCTTGTCTAATCAGTTCTTTTTGTGCACTGATGCTTTAGCCTCTTGTAAAGCTCTACAAAATTCTTACTACACTTTGCATGCTTCTTCTCTAATTCTATCAACTTTATCTCTCATTCCATGCTCAAATACAAAGGCACATGTCTTATTTATATGCTCACACAAAACTATTCACTCAGTCGGCCTATAACTAATTACATACAATGCATCCAGATGAATTGGCTCAAGAGAGTTTACATACAACTAGATTTACATGTCTACAACACAAATACAATAGGCACATAGCCTTTACAAAATAGTATTTGAACCACTAATCAGATTACTAACAGTCAGCCCCATACTCTATTCTGTTCTGCCGCTCACTGTCTATGTCACTTCAACTCATTGTAACTTCTTCATACTACCTCATCTGATCATGCACTCTTAAACATAGCTTACTAAGATATCCAAAAGATTATCTTCTAGGGAACATACCAAAACTTGGTCATACACATGTGTGCTGATGTCTTGTTCATCTGGTGCTTCACTGATTGTCTAGTCTTCCATACTTAGCCATTTTTATGATCTTTCTAAGTTATGCGCTGAGTCCAAAACTCCATATGACTTTGTTTCCATAATGTCAACACTAAATTATATTCATATACATTAGTATAGTCAACTTTCCAACAAGCTCCCCCTTTTTCATTAATGGAAACAAAGGAATATGGAAAACTCACTAAACTTCATCTTACACAAAAACTTTCTAACATATACTCTATATTATATCTCCCTTTTTACTATATACTCTACTCCTCTTTACATCATATATACTGCTCCATATTCTCCATTCTACTATATACTCTACTCCCCCTTTGACATTAATGACAAAGGTGATTAAAAAAAAAAATACAACTTCAAGTACTTGTACTGAGAGTACATTTGGGTAAGCAATCGGAAGGTTTGCAATTTCTTGCTACTAAAATGCCTTCAATGCATTTATTATTTGGAGATGGGTGCACAAAGCATAAGTCAAAATATCCATCTTCTCCGAATATGAATTCAGACCTTGATCATATGTCACCATAGTGGCATCAATCTCCTTCATATTCTAATTTAGCACATCTAAAGAGGGCACAAGTGCATTCCTTAGCTAAGTTTGCCTAGCCCTTATTTTGGCCATTTCTTTTTCTACTTTCTTAATTTTTTCTAACTGACCTTGATATAGATTATTGCACATGTTTACATCTATGGAGGGATCTATCACTAACTTGCTCACAACTACTATTACAGATTCAGCTTCCTGAATCTTCTTTGAGAGGTCTTAAGTTAGTTTGTCCTTATCCATACAGTCAACTATTATATTTCTTCCTTTAGCTGCTAAGTCTTTCAACAAATCTTGACCAACCTTTAAGGAACTAAGGTCAAGTATGATTTTATTGATCAATTCACTTAGCCTCTTCTTAAGATATTTTTCTTCTACAACCTTGGATGCTAATTCTTCTAAGCTCAAGAAGTTTTCTTTAAAACTTGTTAAGATGGAGTTGACATCATCTACTGAATGAACACTTATTAGTTTCTTGTTCTCAGGCAGTAAGCTATTTAGAATAATTACTGATTCAAAAAATAATGGGTTCCTCATTAATTTTTTCTCCTTGGCCTTCTCCATTATTAGCGCACTTATCTTAATGAGGTCTTCTTCTCCCCATGAATCTAGACTTGTTGTGTCAGGGGTCAAACTTGACAACAATGATATTGAGGGTTTAGGGGTAAGGAGTGAACTTTGAATAACATCCATTACCTTAGTCTTTACAATCACCAAAATTTCAATAGAGGGCTCATCTATAGGTTCATCTTTATTCTCTTCATCCTCTTTCTCATTTTCTTTTTCTTCCTCCTCTTCTTCTTCATGTCCTGTTAGATCCTCAATCTAAACTTCTTCTTGTTGCATAGGTGAATTATCACCACATAGAATTTCAGCCTCTTCTGTACTTACAAATTCTTCCTCAAACTTATCCAAGTCCTTATCTATGGCCACCATTGATATTTCCACATCATCAATCATAATTGTATCATCTTTTGTTTCAGGCATCGGTGTAGACTCCATTGTATCAGTAGACACTGTCACTATGGGCATTGAATCTTGTGGACCTATTATAGGTGCATTAGGGACCTCATATTCTTTTTCTTCCTTAGATGGATCTTGGGTTGTAGGCGCAGTGGGAGGATACATGTGTCTATCTAGGAACACCATATAAAATGCCTTTTTTGTTTCCTTAGCAACCAACACGTAGTCTTTGTTCATGATCTGTAGAATTCTTAGCTTTTTTCTAAGGTGCGGCTTCACCAAATCCAACAACATTGTTTTCTATTCAATTGAGCATATAGGGAGTATTTCATCTAGTGTCTTCTCCCTTATTCTAAAGTCTTCCTCTATAGTCCATCTCTTTAAAAACTCTAAGATGTTCTATACATTGCCTAGAATAACTTTATTAAGTTCCAAGACTATCTTCTTGAACTTAATTATATGCTTTATTATCATGGAATGAATCTTAGATTTATCAATCTCATTGTATTTATCATAGAGCTTAGATATATGATCAATTCTTCCTTCATCAATTATCCTAGTTCTCAACACTTGTAGATTCAGTCTGAATCCTACCTTAGGAGGTGCTTGAGTGTTCTTCCTTTGACTTCTGGTTGTTCTAGAGGCTGGATGGCTTGCACCAATATGCTTCTTCCTCTTAGGCATCCTACTATACTCATGAGATTGTGTGGAATCCAAATCAATAATAGGAGTAGGTGTTGAAGTGCTATCAATAGTCTTGTTCTTCCTTTCCTTGGGATCATCTATTTTCTCAATTTTTACTTTCTTCTCCTTAGGGTCATCAGTCTTCTTTGTTTTCACTTCAAAAGAGGGTTTTCTCTCAAGTTGCTTTGTAATCTTGGCTTCTCTTTCATTAGCTAGGTCATCTTGAGTGACACCATGAATCTACAGTATCTCAAAGGTGATTTTAGATGCTTTCCTCTTGGTTGGAGCACTGTACAAGAATGAATCTACCTGTCTTGTCTTCTCTTCATAATTGCACCATCTTGGCTCATTGGGATCCTTGGACACTGATAGTAGGACTTGTGCATATGTGTCTAGAATATGTTCTTCCACTTCATAACCAAGTGGATGGATCTACTTAGTCCTAGGCTCTACAGCTTCCATACATGTTATATCAGTCTCAACCATGAAACAAATGCTATCCTTGTACTTCTCTACTATGCTTTCAAGTATCCTAAACCTTCTTTGCATTTTGATTCTGAATGTTTTTATTTTTAAGTCCATGAAGTCCCTCAAGGTACTCTCTGATGATGCCTTGAATGATATTTGAGGCATTATGAGTAGACTTTTGTCAAGGTATAGATCAAAGACTTTTCCAACTATATGAAAGTACATATAGATGATGAGTGACCCAAACCTAAATATCTTACTCTTATCATGTTTGATAGCCCTAATATTATCCATCAACTATGTGAACAAGATCTCACACAAGTTGAAGTCTCCATCTTCCTTCACTAATCTGATAGCTATCAAAATAGTGGCCATAGACACACTGTTTACCCTGTTTGCATGTTGAAACTTGTAACCCAGTATCATAGACATTAGTTTGATATCTTTTTCCTCAAATAGATCAATGGTCATTCCTTGATTATCACTTCATGACTTACAAGCTTGATCAACCAATTTCCTGACATCCTTTCTAGTGGGAAGGATAGCGGGAGTCTTAGGTAGTCATGTGATCTCATGAATGAGATCAATAGCTATTCTAACTAGGACTTCTCCTATCTAGAATACGTCATCATCATGAATTCTAATTAGTAGGATCTTAATCCATTCAAATTCATAGAATTCATATGTTGTTGCATACTCAATAATAAGTTTTTTTTTCCAAGTGCATGAACTCATCCAGGAATGTCTTGTAAGGATTCATCATTTTCTCTAAGTGGAAAATTATTCTATCCAGACCTACTGGTTCCTTCTTGCAATATATGTATGTGTGTATGTCCTCTATGTGCATAAATCCCATTGGAGTCCTAGAGAACACTCCTTCTAAGTCATCTAGGACTGAATTGAAAGGGTTCTTCTTAAAAATGTATCTCTTTCTTTTAGAAACATAAAAAATAATTGGAGTATCCATAATTTACTTGGTTAATCATTTCAAATAGGTTTCCAAGGGTTTCTGAATCATCACGTCTGAACTATGGCTTCACAAAAAACTTTCAAACTTCTTTGCTGATAAACGAATTGCTTTGATCTCCTGTGCTCTCCAAAGGCTTGAACTCGAATACAAATGTGTGAATAAAGGATATTTGGTGACTTTAAATCAACTTTTCACCATTAATGCTTGCCGCGTAAATTCAGAATGCAACAGAGAATTATGTTCTTCACCTTTTCTATCAATTAGGTAGTATGCTCTTGCATACTGCATCAACAAGTCTCCAAATAGTTAAAACCAAAGGCACGTACTCTGAGGATGAGTATACCAGTTGCACAGGGGTGTAGAGATAATCTAGCTCCCCCTATGACCATGAGGGTCATTCATCTAGAAGTAGAGGGTGCATCTATTGTGGATTCATCCAATACATACTCATCAACCTTATCCTTCTTTACTTTTATCCAAATCAAGCTCTCATCTTCTACAACTTTTAGAAACTTTGCTTCTCTTGATTCATCTAGAATTGATCGTTGAGATTTATTAGGGATTTTTTGTCTTTGTGCTTTTGATCTACAAAACTTTTAGATGTGTCCAGCCTTGTTACAAGAGTGACAAATAACAAGAGGCCTTATATTCCTTGGTCCATTAATGTGAGTTACCATACTACACTGTCTAGCTGTATGACCATTAGAATTGCATATCTAACATGTAATATTCTAAGGACTTCTAACATTCTGTTGTGGATGACTTCTCTGATATTGTTGAGTTTGATTTCTTTGATTTGATCTACAATTCATAGCTCTATGACCAAACTTATTTCATGAATAAGAGTAACCATTGAAAGGTCTTACCTCTTTACAATCTCTTTCTATGTGACTGTAGACACCGAAAAATCCTTCAGAAAATAAATTATTTTTGTTTTCTGAAAATCCTTGATGACATCATCATTTATTAATTAATTAATTATTTAATTAATTAATTTATTGTTATGGCATTAAATCCCTCTCTCTTAATTAAAAATCTTTAATTAAGGAATCTAGCCTGAAAATGTCATTTGGACATTATCCCTAATTTATTAATTATTTAATTAATAAATTGCCTAGAAACTTCAAAAATAAATTAATTTATTTTTAATTTATTTTTTATCCCAAACTTGGCCAATTTCCTTAAGACCACTAACCTCTTCCAAAATCTTCTAATCCCTTCTTAATTTCGATTAAAAGGCTAATCCCATCTTTTCTAACCCTAATCCCAAGGTTAAATATTTAATTAAGGTTAAATATCTAATTCTCATATTTATTGAAAATATTTTAATAAATATTCCTAAAACTTAAGCTTTTGGAATGAATAACTTTTATTCCATGAAACTAAGGAGAAATCTAGACTCTTCTAGAATCTTCTCAAATCCACCCTCTTCACCCATCCTAATCCTTTTTTTGTCCTAATCTAATCCTAATCCTACCCTTAAACCTTTGTGCAATCCTAACCAAGCTTAAGACTTTCCTAAACCAAAGCAAAGTCTTTCCTTCCAAATATCTCAACCACAAAGCATTTATTGCTTCCCCAAAGTCTTCAAAGCCTCTTAAAGCCCATTCATTGCTCTTACAAGCATTTATTTGGAGAGTTATGAGCTTGGAGCCCCCTTTGTTGACTCCTCTTTTCCCTTCCCTTCATCCACTCACCTTGTGACATGTGTCACCTCCTGATTGGCTAAGAACTAGCACAATCCATGTGCTTCCCTTTGAGTGAATCTTGGCCTCTCTTAAAGATTTCAATCCTGGCCATTCATTCCTCCTACCCCAAGCCTTTAGAAATCCTATAAATACCCTCACTTCCTAAGGCAAATCATCTTTCAACTTTCAAACTCAATAGCAAAGTTATAATGCCATTTTCATTCTAGCATAAGCATAAACTCATCATTTTAGATCATTTTCAAGCTTAAATCACATCTAAATTAGCTTAAATGGATTAACATAGATTCATTTCTTGTTTTAATCTTAGTTCTTTCATTTAGCTTTGCATATTTGTGTGTTCTTGAGGCCTTTGAGGCAAAATAGGTTCCTCATACCTATTTTGTGTCATTTTGGGTCTTCATTAACCTCAAATCATCATTTATCTTGCATGCTCCAAGTGCTTGAGTTTGCACACCCACATCCATTTATATCCAAGCATATCAAACGGTGCATGGGCGCATCCGTTTTAGGCTTAAACTGAGGTGGCTTTGATTTTAGTTTTGTTTACCATTAAATTTGATTTGATTATATGCTATGACGTTTGTTTGTCTTTGGCCTTCAAAACAAGTTTAGGTGCACGCTCAAATCCTAGTCTACATTCTGGCACGCCCGGTGGGACTCAATGAAATTATACTTTATATGCTTGTATTTTGCAGGAAATAAAAGAAATATCACCTTCATGAAAATAAATGACGCCTACAGCAATTAAATGTTGCCTTCAAACAAAGAAATGTCGCCTTCATCAAAAGAAATGTCGCCTACAAAGAATCCAGTCAGGCCTTCATGCAATTAAATCACGCCTTTAAAGAAAGAAATGACGCCTATGAGCTCTGTTTTCACGCCTGCATAACTGAGATTTTTTTGTGATCGATAACTTCTGTTACGTCCCAAAATTCTCTTTTGTCACCTTCTTGTAATGAAATCACGCCTGTAACGAAAGAAATCACGCCTCTGCATTTTTATCTGTCACCTTTTGAGGTATAGAATGTCGCCTGTCAAAATGAAATGTCGCCTATGCACTTTCCAGCGTCGCCTATAAGCTGGATAGTGTCGCTTTTTGGTTTTTTGTCTTGAGTTGCTTGGGACTAGTTTTTTTCTTTTCTTTTACAGCAAAGGTCAAAAACAAAATCTTGAATGACATTAAGGAAATGAACTTAGGTCCTAGAGTGTCATTGTCAATTTGAAAATCAAACCAAATCTTGAATGCACTAAAAGGAATGAATAACTCTGTTCCCTCATCTGTTTCAGATTTCAAAGCAAGCAAACAAATTCAATCTTGAGTGATCTAAGGGATAAAACAAAGCTTTTTCAAAGTTCTTAAATCAACTCGCTAATCAAATCTTGAATGCACAAAAGGAAAGAACTTGCAAACGTTCAATTCATTTACATTTTGAGGAAAGGAACAAATCAAAATCTAATCACAAGTGTCTTCATTTCAAAGTTCAAAAATCACTTAATCAAATTTGGGAAAATAAACAAAATCTGCTTGATGTGCATGTAGGAGTTTTTCAATTCTTGCATAATCCTTGTTAGAGTAAGCAACGTGGAACATTTGAACTTGGACAAGTTCACCTGTTCTGCTTTTAGCGAGGTCTGTCCAAGGAGAAGCGCTTCCTCCTCGGAGAACGACCTCAAACCGGTATCCCCTCCGGCCGGTATATAAATAAGCGAATACCAAAAGAATCGCTTACATCTCCTAATCGTTGGGCGTTCGTGCCAAACACGTGTCTGGGGATGGTAAACATTCCTCTCCCCCAACATAATTGGCAAGGCTCTTAAGTGAGTCATGGATGATCAGCAAAACCGGGTATGGAGACACCACGGAACTATTAAAAACCTGATAAACTAGAAGCTACCCTATCTACATCTGAAAGTATCAAAATCCTTGTGCAAGGACCGATTCCAAGGGGTTTACCGGGTCGCCTCAAGATTACTCACCATTTGTATTCCTTTCTAGGGGATACCAAGCTGTGGGCAAGTGATTTTGATACTCACCTTCCTTAGGTAGATCTGTTTGAAGTGCTTGACAGTCAAAGACTCCGTGAAAACACTTGTTGAAACATACACTTCAAAGCTTTGTCAGAGTCAGTTGCCTTTGTTTGTATCCCGCAGGGTTGCTTTGTCCCTTGCGGAGATTGCTTTGACTCTAACTTTTGCCATTGGAAACCTTTGCCTCAAAATCAGAAGCCTCTTTTCCAAGTGATGCCCAGCAAGAACAAACATCCTAAAGCAAAGTTGCCCAAATCCCAAGCCTATCAAGAGCGAAAAGTTATCAAGAAGAACACCAAGACCTATCAATCCATTATCCAAGCAACCCAAGCAGAGGAGAAGTCCCAAACCAGACTTGAGAACATTGCCCATAACGCCCGCATCAAACAGTTCGCCTTCCGTTTCCAAGTTAACCATCACTTTGTCAACCTTGAGCCAGAAGATTAGCCAAATCCTTGTTCATGTCTTGTTCCATCTTCAGATCTTGAAATCTTGTCTCAAACAGCCTTGCATCTTGGTTTCATCCTAGTTTCACCCTTTGCATCAGCATCAAAACCTTAGTTGCATTTCAAAACATCATAAAAGTTGCATTTGCATTTATCTTCCTACCAGCATTCTAGAATCAATCCTTGTCATCTGCATTGTCCCTTTAGATAGAGCATTTGTCCCTTCACCCTTCAATACCTTTTCCACCAGCATCCCCCCATCAGCTTTCCATATCTTTCCAGCAGATCCATCATCTTTTGCTCCAAATCCAGAGATCCATCATCACTTAGTGTTTACCCTTTTGGGTTGTTCCTATCCCATATCCAAGATCAAAGACCATCATCTTCTTTTTTGGCACAACGTGTTGTCATAAAGAAATCAAACCTTTTCCTTGCATAGCCATCATCTCAAGCAAGAGATTGGAGTGTATTGATAAGAAACTTGTTGACCGAAGATCATCAGTCTATCTTAGGTTGACCCCATCATATCTCTGATCCTCCATTTGGGAAAAACAGCAGCTCATCTGTTGACCACTCAGTAATCTTTTCACCAGCTTTTCACCAGCAACCTATCCTTCCTCCACCGTCTTGATCCATATCCGTTCCATCCAGCTTCCATCATCGCCATCTTGATCCCTGTCTTTACATTTGCATCTTAGAAGTCATCATCTTTAGAAGTTCATCAACTTTGCATCCATCAACATCTTTTAGCCAAACATCTTGCATCCATTTAACACTTGCATCTCCATGCCTGTTGAGACCAGATCTTGGAAAAGAAGAAGCATGAATCCTTATCCACCAACAACCTCATCCGATCCCAACCTTTTCACCAACACCATGATGACCTACAATCCCCAGATCCAAGCTAGTAACCCATGTGAAGATCCAAACATCCCTTCATCCCCCTTGGCAAACCAAGCATTTGTAAATCCTCTAGAAAGCCCACCAGCGACCAATGCCCTTGTACCGCAACATCAGCAAAGCACGTTTGTTCACTACCTGCCAGAAAGTACCTCCATCCCACCATCTCTCTATCCACGCATCCCCATCAAAACTATCCAAGTTCCAGCACAAGTGTATTCTCCATTTGTCCAATCATTTCCCGATCCTATCATGCAAAAACCCCAAGAGCTTTCCACCATTCCCCTTTTCTTGCAAGGAAGCCTCGCCAGTCCTGTAACACAAGCTGCAGCACCATCCGCTCCATCTCATACCCTTTTTGCTTCATCATCTGCTATGGCTGCCCAAGCTCAAATCCAACACTTAACCCAAAGTCAGCTTCCACCTATGACGCAAGCTTTTACACCAAAAGCTTCGCCACCATCCGCAAGTCAAGCAATGCCTTTTACCATCAAAGGAGCACCGTCACCCTTCACCCCCCAAGCACCCGTACCTTCTTCTTTGGGGTTAGCGCAATCGCTCCCCATTCCAACCTCATCTTTCTCTTGGGTGTTTCCTTCATTTTCCTCCTCACAAACATCCGCTCAACCACAACCTCAACAAGCTCCTTTCTCTCAACCATCATTTGTGTCCCAAGCTCCCATTGCTCCTACCATTCCATCATCCGCTGCAGTGTACCCTAACACAAACTCTCAGTGGGGCCTTACACAAGAAGAAATGAAGGCATAGGGGATCCCATCTCAATCCCCTACATCTATGGTTGCAAGTCAACAAACCGCCTTTGCCCAAGCAACACAGCAGCAACTACCCCAAACACTGCCACCAGCTTCAAGCTATTCGTCCCAAATCCCAAATACCTTCCAGCAAGTTCCACCACCTCAACAGCCAACTTTCCCCAGCTATCTTACCCCATCACCTTTTGCTTCTAGCTTCCCCACGTCTGTTCCACCTCTAAGTAACGCAGGCATGCACCCAGCTTATATCAGCCAAAACCAAAGCCAACCTCAGCAACTACCACCATCATACCCGCAAGCAACATCATTCCCACAACCTCCCCAACAGCAACCACATGTCCCCTTTCAGCAAACACCCATCATTCCTCAACAACAGCAAGTCCCTTGCTATCAGCCCCAGCAACAAATCCCTATCATCCCCCAGCAACAACAAGTTCCAAATGTCCAATATCAGCAAGCAGTCCCACAACAACCGCCAGTTCAACAATAGCAAGTAGCCCAACAACATCAAACGGTCCCATATCAATATCCCCCTATGCCACACCAGCAATATCCCCAACAACCATTGCCCCAAAATCAGTTCCAACCCATTTATCCACAGCAAGCACCATATCCAGTTCCACAGCTTCCATCACAAGAAGAAGTCCCATTTCCCTCTCCACTCAATGCTGAGTGGGAAGCAATGAAAAATGCTCTAAAAGAGCTACAAAGTGGAACAGAGAATAAAACATACAAGTTCGAAGAAGTGTGCTCATATCCCTTCGATCGGTCCATAGCAACTATCCCTTTTCCCAAGCATTTTGAGATGCCCAAGTTTGACAAGTATCGGGGGAAAGGAGATCCAGTAAACCATATCAAAGAGTTCTACATGGCGTGCCAAGAAGTGGCTTACAGTGATAACTATCTCCTGCGCCTATTTCCCAAGAGCTTGGGAGGAACTGCTGTTGAGTGGTTTTACAAAATACCACATGGGACAATAAAAACCTTTGCTGAACTCTCTGAGAAGTTCATCACACACTATGCCCATAATGTGGAGAATGAGTTGTCCTTGCTAGACCTATGAAACTCAAAGAAAAAAGATGGAGAAAGCCTTGCAGAATACTTGCAAAGATGGCAGAATCTTACAACCAGGTTATCATATCAGCCGCCAGAGAAGCATCTAACAAAGATCTTCATTGATAACCTGCATCCAAAGCTATCCCATCACATGCGAATGAACTATCTCCAGACATACCAAGACATCAAGAGCAAAGGCATAGGCATCGAGAAAGCTCTCCTAGACGAAGGCACTATTCGTCACTTCAAGGATGATGCCAAGAACAAACCCAACAATGATAAATCCTGTTACTGGAATCATAACAAGAATGTTGTTACAGATGGAGCCACTGACACTAAGAATGTACAATTCATTGTGGCTAGTCCTACACCAGCTCAAACATACCAACCACCACAAGCGCCCATCTATCAGCAACCACCAGCTCCCACATATCAAGCACCTATTTATCAGCAGCCTCCTCAAGCTCATCAACCACCTATGCAACAGTATCAGCAGCAATACCAACAGCAGCAGCCAGCACGTCAAGGCAATCCTGTTAACGCAGTTAATGTTGCCCCAAGGCAGAACAAACCCAACAATCAGAACAATCCAAAAAGGACTTTCACACCTTTGGGTGAGCCTCTGGATCAGATCTTTTATCGGCTAGCCAAGGCAAATATGATCACATATCCGCCCATCCCACAGAAGGATGACAACGCACCAAAGTCTGATTGGTATAAAGAAAATGAATACTGTGATTACCATCGTGTGAAAGGGCACACAACGTTGAAGTGCATGCGGCTTAAGAACTACATCCAAGATCTCATTGATCGCAAGGAGATCCAGGTTGATGCACCAGCTCAAGCTTCACCCAACGCCAGTTTGCAAATATATCAAAATGTGTTCCCTCAACATGATACCGGGAAGAATCAAGCCAACGCCAATCAGCCCCAAAATCGTGGCAAAGGCAAGCAAGAAGATCACACAACGGCCTACATCAACTATGACAAGTATGTCGGATGCATAACTCAAATTGAGCCCACCATCAATACCATCCACGTCAGAGGGCCGGATCGACAATGTGCTGCAACTACCCGCAGTGGTAGGATAACTGTTGCAGGTGCTCCTCCGAGATCAACTGCTCCTCCAAGGCCAACATCTACGGCGTCCACAGCACAGTCTAACACCAGGCTAGCATCAAATGCACGCGCAACACAGCATAATGCACCAAGAGCTCAATACAATATCATAGAGCATCTTGGGAACATGCCAGCCCAAATATCTATCTTGGATTTGCTCCGCACATCACCCATCCATCAGGAGATCCTAGACAAAGCTCTAAAAGAAGGCCATGTCCCCACGGACATTAACACAACTCAGTTTGAAACTCTTGTGGGACACCTATCAGTAGCATGTGCCTTGTCCTTCAAAGAATCTGATATACCAGATGTCGCTCCTGATCATACTCTCCCTCTCCGCATTGCTGTCATGGTCAGAGATTTCGCCATCAAACGAGTTCTAGTGGATAATGGCTCAGCCCTCAACTTGTGCACATTAAAATTCATCAAGAAGATTGGGTTTGCAGAGGCCAACATACAACATGAGATGATCACTATCAAAGCATATGACAACTTGGAGCGTACCTCCGAAGGTACTATAACTTTGCCTATCCAGCTAGGCCCAGCAACGCAAGATACTCTCTGCCACGTTGTTGATCTTGACCTACCGTTCAATATCCTCCTCGGTCATCCATGGATCCATTCCATTAAGGCTGTACCATCTACTTACCATCAGTGCATCAAGTTTCCACATCAAGGCACTGAGGTTACCATCCATGCTGACCCTAACCCCTTCACATACTGCCTTGCGATGGAAGCATCTTTCCCTCATTCTACTCATTGTCCTGGAACCGATATTGGTACTTTTATTGCTAGCTCATCCCGATCCCATCACAATCCAGAGACCATCCTCTCTTCCACCTTATCATCCATCAAGATCAACAACCAGGGTTGTGGCGAATACAGCCTCAGTGATGCATTTGCTGTAGGGGCTCTTCCACGTGATCCACATACTCAAGGGCACCCAAGTTGTCAAAACAAGCCTGTTGAGGAACATTATAAGCTCAAGCAAATCGGAAACATGACTTTTGAGTCTCATGGTACCATCAACAGCAAAGAAATAGATCCAGATATTAACAAATGGTTATACAAAGATCCCCCATCACGTGACACACAACTTCTTGAGTACTTCAAAGAGAAATACCCAATCCCCTACAAAAATGTCACAGAACACTATAACTATCAAGGTGGTGGTCTAGGACCACAAGAGGACAGAAATTTGTTTCCTATCATACCATCCCAGAATCCAGAACAGCAAGGATTTGGCTTTAATACCCCTCGCCTGCTTGAACAAGAGCCCAATACCACAACTGCGGGCACTAACATGACCAATGTGAACTTTTTGAATAGCTAGGATGACCTTGTGGAAATCGAAGACATCCCCAAAGAGAAAGACATCTGATCCTACGATGATATCTTTGCCGACGACACCCTCCTAGGGACTTCTGTTCTCCAACAACTCTCCATTAACCTCATAGATCTTCCCCTCACAAACCCTGACCTCATAGATTGGGACCAACCAAGCATCGCACATATCGACGAGTTCCAAAGTGCACAAGCACTCCTAGAATTCATGGGGGCATCAGGTCCAGCAAGCAATCAGGATCCAACAACAACCTCTGTCTATCAGCTTCACCCAAAAGGATATTTTGGGGAAGAGGCAAGCTTTAGTCGCAAAAAAGAAATAGCAAAAGAACATCATGAGTCTTTATGTGAAAACCCCCTTGGGGCACATTCTGATTCCAAAATAGTAAAAATAAAGGGCGTATCTTCTAGTGAAAACCTGGCAATTCAGGCGCTAGAAGATGAAGCCTTGCCTCTTCCCCCTATCCAAGATTATAGACCAGAGCAGTCGCCGATCATCATAGAGGAGACCAAGCCAATCAACTTGGGAATAGAAGAATGTCCAAGGATCACCTACATTGCAGTCAACCTAACAAAAGGAGAAGAAATGGCTCTCAGCACCTTGCTCAAGGAATCCATCATCAACTTTGCATGGTCATACGCCCACATGCCTGGGCTTGATCCAAACCTTGTTGTTCATCATCTATCAGTAGATCCAAACGTCGAGCCAGTGAAGAAAAAGCTAAGGAAAATGCATCCAAAGGTAGCATTGCTCATCAAAGCAGAGCTTGAGAAGCTCCTCCAAGCTAAGATCATCAGAGCAATAGATTATTCAGAGTGGATCTCTAACATGGTGTCAGTCACAAAGCCTTCTGGCGACATCAGAATCTGTACTGATTTCATGGACTTGAACAAGGCATGTCCTAAGGATGACTTCCCATTGCCAAACATAGACATGCTTGTAGACCTCACAGCGGGTCACGAAATGCTATCACTCATGGATGGCTTTTCCGGCTACAACCAAATTCATATAGCGGAAGCAGATCAACATAAAACAGCATTCACAACCCCATGGGGTACCTTCTGCTACAACATGATGCCATTTGGGCTAAAGAATGCAGGGGCCACATATCAGAGAGCAATGACAGCGATCTTCCATGACATGATCCACAAGATCCTTGAAGACTATGTGGATGATATCCTTGCAAAATCCAAAACAAGGGATGAACACCTCAACATCCTAGAACGTGTGTTTGATCGTCTGAATCATTATGGCTTAAAGCTTAATCCTAAGAAAAGTGTCTTTGGTGTTACATCTGGCAAGCTTCTAGGCTTCATCGTCTCTAGACGAGGCATAGAGATTGATCCTAAAAAGGTAAAAGAAATAACGGAGATGCCTCCACCAAGAAATCTCAAACAGCTCAGAAGCCTACAAGGCAAGCTTCAATCAGTTCGGGGGTTCATCTCGCAACTAGCAGATAAGTGCCAACCATTCTCACATCTCTTATGCAAAGACACTAGCTTCAAGTGGGATCCCATATGTCAAAGAAGCTTTGATAAGCTCAAAGAGTATCTAGCTAATGCTCCAATCCTAGTACCACCGGTTTCAGGATGCCCACTCATCCTTTACATCTCAACAACAGCTACAGCACTAGGGGCACTCCTAGCACAACATGATGATGAAAATAGAGAACGAGCTATCTACTACATCAGTCGTACTCTTGTGGGCTATGAGCTTAACTATTCACCCATGGAGAAAGCATGCTTAGCAGTGGTCTTTGCCACTCAAAAACTTAGACATTACATGCTTAGCCACACAATCAAGCTCATATCAAAGGTGGACCCTCTTAAGTATCTGTTATCAAGGACAACCCTCACAGGCCGTATGGCAAAATGGGTTATGTTACTCAGTGAATTTGACATTCAATATGTAGATCGCAAAGCAATCAAAGGGAAAGTCATTGCCGATCAACTAGCAGAAGCACCACTGGTGGATGCCTATCCACTAATCATGGAATTCCCCGATGAACACTTATGCATGATTGAAGAGCAGCCCATGTGGAAACTATACTTTGATGGTTCCAACACATCCCATAGCTCTGGGGCAGGAATCCTATTCATCACACCTCAAGGTGACTATATTCCAAAATCATTCAAATTGGGATTCCCATGTACCAACAACATTGCAGAATATGAGGCACTCATCTTAGGTCTCAAAACAGCTATCCAATGGAACATCACAGAATTACAAGTATTTGGAGATTCATAGCTGATTATCAAACAAGTCCTAGATGAATATCAGACAAAGGACGACAAATTGCTACCCTACAAGCAACTGGTGGATAAACTGAAAGAGCATTTCCTACATCTACAATTCAATCAGATCCCAAGGCTTTAGAACAAAGCAGCAGATGCAATGGCAACCATCGGATTCTTATTGGAAATACCATGAGACGCATCACAGTATGAATTTCTAGTCGAGCAGCTACATTCACCAGCTTATGAGAACGCCGATGCAGACATGGTGTGTGTCTTGGTTGGTCCTCAATCCCCATGGTACCACGACATCCATGCATATCTAAAAAATGGTATCATATCTCCCCATCTCACCAATAACCAACGCCAAAACCTTATTCGCAGAGCTTCCCGCTACACTCTTGTAGCCAACACCCTATATCGTCGCGGGTATCACAATGTCCTATCTAGATGTTTAGACTCAAACGAGGCCGTCCTGGCCTTACAAGAAGTTCACGCTGGAATTTGTGGTGCCCACACGAGTGGCATGGTTCTAGCAAAGCAGCTGCTTAGAGTTGGATATTATTGGCCAACAATGGAACATGATGCGTGTGAATTTGTCAAGAAATGTCTCCCATGTCAACAGCATGCCAATTTGATACATGCACCAGCACAGGATCTACAGCCTATTGCACCACCGTGGCCTTTTTCATGTTGGGGCCTCGACCTCGTTGGCTTGATCACCCCCCTCTCTTCGGATGGACACAAGTATATCATAACAGCCACAGAGTACTTTACCAAATGGGTTGAAGCGATTCCGCTCACCCTAACCACTGGCATCCAAATATCCAAGTTCATCCTTTACCACATCATTTGCCGCTTCGGCATACCATCTACCATTTTCACAGACCATGGCACACCTTTTGAAAACCAGCATGTGGATGATCTATGTGCCAGACTCCACATCCATCACCATTTCTCCAGTCCATATTTCCCTCAAAGAAATGGCCAAGCTGAGGCAACTAACAAAACTATCTTGAAAATCCTCAAGAAGGTTGTCAATGATTCTGGTCATGACTGGCACCTCCAAATCAATCCCGCCCTTTGGGCCTACCGCACTTCTTATCGCACTCCCACAGGCACCACCCCATACTCCCTTGTATATGGTGCTGAAGCCGTTCTGCCGATCGAGGTTGAGCTCCCATCCTTGCGCGTCTCCATGAAGAACTATACAACTGATGAAGACTATCGTGTGGCTCGGCTCACACAGCTAGATCTGCTAGATGAAAAGAGACAGCAAGCTTATGATCATTTGGTGGCATACCAAAATCGACTCAAAAGGAGTTATAACAAAAAGGTCCATCCTAGACAATTCCAAGTCGGTGACATGGTTCTTAAAGAAAATCAGAAGGTCCTAGCAAATAGAGAAAAGAAAGGCAAGTTTGAGCCTACTTGGTTAGGCCCCTATGTTGTCACCTCATCCTTTGGCTCGGGAGCCTATCAGCTATCTACACCAGAAGGCGAGCCCTTGAATGATCCTATCAACATCATCCATCTGAAGAGGTTCTATGCCTGAACCTGATCCTGCATATATCAGAAAACCCAAAAACATTCAAAAAAGCAAAAAAAGCAAAAAAGCAAAAAAAGCAAAAAAGAAAAAAAAGAAAAAAAGCAAAAAAAGCAAAAAAAGCAAAAAAGCAAAAAAGTAAAAAAAAAAGAAGAAAAGAGAAAGAGAAAATAATCGTCCAACGGTGAAAATTTGGCAATTCAAGCACCTTGGACAAGTATGTTGGTGAAAACCTGGCAAACAGGTGCCAACATAGTAAACTGAGCTTTTTATCTATTCAGTAGTCCTTTCAAATACCGTCCTCTTCCTCCATCCATAACAGATCTCCCAGCAGTTCCATCTCCCCTATCCTCCAAGCATTCATCTTCCATCTTCCTCCAACCCATCTGCAATCCATATCCTATTCCAAAGCTTTGTACCATATCTTGTACCATATCCCTTTCCCTTTCCTGTACAGCGCAGTCCTCCCTGTATTTATCCTTCTTGTCTCCGTCCTAGTGAGAGTCCCGCCGAGTGTGATCTTCCTATCCCCAATCCTGAGCTTCTGTACATATCCCTTGTGCATATCGTTCCTCCTTGTTGTACATAACCTTTGTCCGTCCTGCAGCAGCATTTGATCAAATATCTTGTCCCATCCCTAGCCTAAGAAAACTTTTAGTCCCATTCGGGCCTTGTGCTTCAGCAACATCAATTGTCGACTTATCCTTGCTCATCCTGATTATTCCTTGAACTTCAGCTTTTGCCAGCGAACAACTACACTTATTCTCTCACCAACCCATGGGTCCTTGAGGATATATCGTTCCTCCTGTCCGACCAATCTTCCCACCATCAATCGAACCTAATCTCTCTCCTTGGCAAAGGATGTCTTTTTGGAGTTATCATTTTGATCTTGGATTTTTTGTCCTTTGGTTCTTGTTAATCTTTTTTGGCTTCTCATTATCCCACCAGGGTCACCACGATTCATTATATCACGGTGTGTTGCGTGTGCGGATAATCTGGGGCAAGGTCTTTTGATCTTTCGCTTCTGCCTGTGAGTCAGTTGTGTGTTTGTGGTTCCTTCAGCATCAGTTCCACCATGTCACCTCTGTGCTTCATGTGTGATGTTGGGGCAACCCTGTGTGTTTGTTTAGCGTCAGTCTTCATCAGTCCTCTGTGACGTTGTTGACAGGCCTTGTGATCCCAGTATCCTTGGCAGGTCTCTAACATAGCTATATTAAATCTAGGTTGTGCACTCCCATTTGCACTTGGAGCTATCTGGTCCCTTGCATTTATCATATAGATTAATCTTGCATCTTTACATATAGCTGCATCTTGCATCTTGCATTTCCATCTCATCTTGCATATCATCCATATTTGTTCTTAGAAGTGAGGTTATTTATCTCCCCTTTCTTCCTAAGCCTTTCCTTCCTCATCCCGCTGGGCACACTCTGTCCCACTGGGCGCATCTTCCATGATTTTGTCCCACCGGGGCATGTATCTTTCTTTCTCCTAGTCCACCCAGGCGTCATACCCTCTTCTTCTGATTCTAGCCTCGACATCTTGTTTTCTTGTCTTTGACGCCATGCCACTTGCGGCATCACATCAAAGAGGGGCAAAATGTAGACACCGAAAAATCCTTCAGAAAATAAATTATTTTTGTTTTCTGAAAATCCTTGATGACATCATCATTTATTAATTAATGATTTATTTAATTAATTAATTTATTTTTATGGCATTAAATCCCTCTCTCTTAATTAAAAATCTTTAATTAAGGAATCTAACCTAAAAATGTCATTTGGACATTATCCCTAATTTATTAATTATTTTAATTAATAAATTGACCAAAAACTTTAAAAATAAATTAATTTATTTTTAATTTATTTTTTATCCCAAAGTTGGCCAAAATTCTAAAGAGCACTAAACTCTTCTAGAAAGTCCTAAACCTTCCTCTAAATGGGTCAAATCCCTAATCTAGTCCCTTCAAACCCTAAGCCTAGATATTTAATATTTATTAAATTTACCTTTAATAAATATCTAAATCTCCCCAAAAGCCACTTGCCCATCCCTTTCTCCTAATCCTAATCCTAATCCCCTTTCTAATCCTGTCACATTCCATTAGCAAAAGGTTTACCAAAACTTATGCTAACCTCCTCCTTAGTCAACAAAGATGGCCACCTCTTGGCCACCTCTTGCAAATGCATTTAAGGATGCATTTAAGCCTTCCTTATCTTTCTTACATGCATTCATTATGCATTTAAGACCTTCTTATCCCTTCCTTGCCACCTCTTGGCCTTGGGCACATTTACCAAATTGTGCACATGCCCTCAAACTTTCAACTCAATCCTCCCTTGACACTTGTCAGGACAGTTGTCCTTGACTCAACCCTAACCTTAGCCCTAACTCTGACTCATCCTTTTAACCCAAGACCTTCCCTAATCCTATAAATACCCTCACTTCCTAAGGCAAATCATCTTTCAACTTTCAAACTCAATAGCAAAGTTATAATGTCATTTTCATTCTAGCATAAGCATAAACTCATCATTTTAGATCATTTTCAAGCTTAAATCATATCTAAATTAGCTTAAATGGATTAACATAGATTCATTTCTTGTTTTAATCTTAGTTCTTTCATTTAGCTTTGCATATTTGTGTGTTCTTGAGGCCTTTGAGGCAAAATAGGTTCCTCATACCTATTTTGTGTCATTTTGGGTCTTCATTAACCTCAAATCATCATTTATCTTGCATGCTCCAAGTGCTTGAGTTTGCACACCCACATCCATTTATATCCAAGCATATCAAACGGTGCATGGGCGCATCCGTTTTAGGCTTAAACTGAGGTGGCTTTGATTTTAGTTTTGTTTACCATTAAATTTGATTTGATTATATGCTATGACGTTTGTTTGTCTTTGGCCTTCAAAATAGGTTTAGGTGCACGCTCAAATCCTAGTCTACAGGTTTAGGGCGTGCCAGAATGTAGACTAGGATTTGAGCGTGCACCTAAACCTGTTTTGAAGGCCAAAGACAAACAAACGTCATAGCATATAATCAAATCAAATTTAATGGTAAACAAAACTAAAATCAAAGCCACCTTAGTTTAAGCCTAAAACGGATGTGCCCATGCACCGTTTGATATGCTTGGATATAAATGGATGTGGGTGTGCAAACTCAAGCACTTGGAGCATGCAAGATAAATGATGATTTGAGGTTAATGAAGACCCAAAATGACACAAAATAGGTATGAGGAACCTATTTTGCCTCAAAGGCCTCAAGAACACACAAATATGCAAAGCTAAATGAAAGAACTAAGATTAAAACAAGAAATGAATCTATGTTAATCCATTTAAGCTAATTTAGATATGATTTAAGCTTGAAAATGATCTAAAATGATGAGTTTATGCTTATGCTAGAATGAAAATGGCATTATAACTTTGTTATTGAGTTTGAAAGTTGAAAGATGAATTGCCTTAGGAAGTGAGGGTATTTATAGGATTAGGGAAGGTCTTGGGTTAAAAGGATGAGTCAGAGTTAGGGCTAAGGTTAGGGTTGAGTCAAGGACAAGTGTCTTGACAAGTGTCAAGGGAGGATTGAGTTGACAGTTTGAGGGCATGTGCACAATTTGGTAAATGTGCCCAAGGCCAAGAGGTGGCAAGGAAGGGATAAGAAGGTCTTAAATGCATAATGAATGCATGTAAGAAAGATAAGGAAGGCTTAAATGCATCCTTAAATGCATTTGCAAGAGGTGGCCAAGAGGTGGCCATCTTTGTTGACTAAGGAGGAGGTTAGCATAAGTTTTGGTAAACCTTTTGCTAATGGAATGTGACAGGATTAGAAAGGGGATTAGGATTAGGATTAGGAGAAAGGGATGGGCAAGTGACTTTTGGGGAGATTTAGATATTTATTAAAGGTAAATTTAATAAATATTAAATATCTAGGCTTAGGGTTTGAAGGGACTAGATTAGGGATTTGACCCATTTAGAGGAAGGTTTAGGACTTTCTAGAAGAGTTTAGTGCTCTTTAGAATTTTGGCCAACTTTGGGATAAAAAATAAATTAATTTATTTTTGAAGTTTTTGGTCAATTTATTAATTAAAATAATTAATAAATTAGGGATAATGTCCAAATGACATTTTTAGGTTAGATTCCTTAATTAAAGATTTTTAATTAAGAGAGAGGGATTTAATGCCATAAAAATAAATTAATTAATTAAATAAATAATTAATTAATAAATGATGATGTCATCAAGGATTTTCAGAAAACAAAAATAATTTATTTTCTGAAGGATTTTTCGGTGTCTACAGTGACCATTCTTGTTATAGGCATAAAAAGTTTTGTTTACTGGCTTGTGCTCATCTTTAGATGGTTCTTCTTTAGCTTCAGTATGAGCTTCAGTATTCTTGGCTTCTGTAGACTCTATTGGTGCTTTCATTCTTCCGTGCATATCATTGATTTGATTTTGTGCTTTATTGAATCCAATACCAAAGCTATCTCCTTTAATCTTTCATGCATACAATTGTTACTCTATTAGATCCTTGCTTGTGTGCAATTTGTCAATATGATTCTTTGCTTCAGTTAATTTTGATTCCACTTTCTTTTTTATGTTCTCTAACTCCAAGAGTTTTATGTTTTCTTACCTCAGTTCTTCATCCAATTGCTTGTTTTCTTTGACCTGTGCTTCATAAGCTTCTTGATTGTTAAATATCTTTTCATCCAACTCTTCAATCTGATCCTTCAGAGATGTGTTTTCCTCTTTCATCTTTTTGACTATTTTCCCTAAATCACTATTTGAACAATCCTTCAAATCTTTTCTGAGTTTCTTGATGAATACTTGAGAACCATTAACCTTTAATTTCAATTCTTCAATTTATTTCTTAGTTCTGTGAAGGTCTTCAAGAGCTTCTTCAATATTCTTCTTCATATGTTTCACTTCTTCTGAACCCATGGTCTCCTCAAGTGGTTAAACTTGTCTTCAGAGGACCAAAGCTCTGATACAAATTATTAGGAATGGGAGCACTAAAAGGGAGGGGGGGTGAATCAGTGTTCTATATAATTACTTTTTGATACTTGAAACTTAACTCAATAACTTAATTATTGAACTAAATATTAAAGCATGTAAAGTAATCAACACATACACATAACACCAGATATGATTATGGGAAACCTTGGCCAAAGGAAAAATACTAGTGGGAATTAATACCCACTAATAATTGTACTTGTGTATTATGAACCTGTTAATATTCCTTAGCCCTATTAGGAGATGTCATTATAATGCTTACATAAAATGACCTTGTCAAGGGTCGGACTTTGTTAGGAGTCTTTTACAATTAACCCTGTTAGGGGTGAGGACACATTGTCCTAGAGCTTACTGTTCAAGTGGTGAAGGCTACAAACTTCTGAGTATCAAATACACACTATATTTTCAAGGTGAACTGCTATTGTGACACTGCTTGTTTGATCAGTTCCTTTTGTGCACTGATGCTTTAGCCTCTTGTAAAGCTCTAAAAAATTCTTATTGCTCTTCACATACTTCTACTCTACTTCTATCAACTCTATCTCTCATGACATGCTCAAATACAAAGGGGTATGTCTTATTTATATGCGCAAACAAAACTATTCACTAAGTCAGCCTATAACTAATTACATACAATACTTCCAAATGAATTGGCTCAAGCATGTTTACATATAATTATATTTACATGTTTAAAAGACAAATAAAATAGGCACATAGACTTTGCAAAAAAATATTATAACCACTAACCAAATTACTAACACTCCACTCCATACTCTATTCTATTCTGCCTCTCACTATCTATGTCACTTCAACTCGATCTAACTTCTTCATACTACCTCATCTGATCATGCGGTCTTAAACATAGCCTACTAACATATCCAAAAGCTTATCTTCTAGGGCGTATACCAAAACTTGGTTATACATAAGTGCAATGATGCTCTGTTCTTCGAGTGCTTCACTAACTGTCCAGTCTTCCATACTTAACCATTTTTCTGATCTTTCTAAGTTATGCACTGACTCCAAAACTCCATATGACTTTGTTGCCATAATGACAACACTAAATTATGGTCATATACATCAAGATAGTCAACTTTCCAACAATACTCACCATTTCATATATGAGACTATCAAAAATAGCTGCATAAGGTACCTAATTCATGTCTTCAACCTCTTCTAGAGATGTTGGACTATTACTAACCGAGAGATTCATTCCATGTAACACTAGAACTACTTGTTTCTTACAATTAGTCATATTAGATCACTCCAAAATATTGGTAATATATATGCTTTGGTTAAGCCAAAAAAAATTTCCAACCCTATCCCTTATGAGTTCCATCCCGAAAATAAATTTCACTGCCCCTAAATCATTCATTTTAAATTTCAAGGATAATTGAGATTTTAACTCTGAAATGATTCACTTACTATTTCCTATAAACAACATATCATCTACATATGAAAATGCTTCGATAAGAAAATGGAGAGTAGTGGAGGAGGATGAGAGCATGGTGGAAGCCAGTCTCAAAATTTATATTTGAATTTGGGCGGGACTGGTGCAGGAGGGGAAGGGGTAGTTGTTAGTCCTGATTCTATAGGCATGAATCTTGGATTCGCTAAGGGAAATGGGGTGCAAGGTAAGGATCCCAATGCTAGACAAAATCTTGGGGACCCGGGAGGGACCCATCTATTGTGATACAGTGGTTCAAGAGGAAGTTGCAAGAAAATGGTAATCCCTTTTTGATGTCAAACCCATGGGTAAGTCATCCTTACCGCCTCTTAAGAACATCTCAAACTTGACTTTTGGGCATTTTTCCATTGCTGTTCCTGGCCACACATTGACTTTAATATTGATAAAATGAAAAACTTCTTGGTGGGTAGATTTATGGGTGTAAGGCTAATCATTGAGTTGGCTCATACTTATGCCAAGAGGAAATGGTCATTAGAAGGGCATGTGGATATAGTTTCTATAAAAGAAGGATTTATTTCTTTTGTCTTGTCATGTGAAGAGGATTGATTGAAGATTTGATGTAACAGGCCATGGGTGATTGATAAAAATACTATGATCCTTCAAAAATGGTACCCTAATCTCAAGTATTTGATGAAGAATCTATGGTCCAAGCCCCGATCTAGGTCAAGTTACCTAGACTTCTTTTCAAGATTTGGATGGAGGATAGTTTTTCTAGGATAGCCAACTCCTTTGGGGAGTTGATAGCTATTGATCCTATTATGGTATCTAGAAGAAGATTAAATTACATGTGAGAATTTGTTTAGGTGTGATATAGGAAGTCGATATGCCATAAACTATTAGTATCCATTCTAATCTTTGATCTTGGGAGTAGGAGATCAAATATGAATCTATCCCTTTTTTCTTGCTTCCACTATAAAAAAGCTAGGTACTAGGAGAAGAAGTGCCTAAGAAAGGCAGTCCAAAGGAAGCTAAAGAAGTGGGTTCCGGTAGGGAAGTATCAGGGTATCAGGGAATATTTCTCTATGAATTCTCATCCCATCAATGTAGAGGGAGCTTTTCAAAGCTTAGATTTTGTTAAAAATGTGAAGGAGAATATTAACACTAATAATGGAACCAAGGTAAGAAATGTATATCCACAAGGGAAGGATGGGGAGAGTGGTAATGAGGGTATGGTTGTGAATCATGGGGAAAATGAAATACCTCTAGAGTTAATGGTAAGGGATACCTTTGAAGAGGATGAGAAAACCTCAAGTATGAGTAGCACTCCTGATTTGAGACTGACAGTTGATATGAGGTAATTTTTACAGAGTCGTGCATCCCTAGATATCCAAGATAGTGGGAAGGAAACTCTTATTTGGTAGGAGGCTATAAAATGCATTATGTTAGGACAAGGAGACTTAAATTCATTACTTATTTCTCCATAGGTGATCAAGAGTACCTGCTCAAAAACCTTTACCCCGAAATGGGGAGATGATGAAAATATTGTCCAAGCATTATAGGGGTGTTAGAGAAGGAAGGAGGATGAAGCCTGAACTTTTAAGGATATTAAAAAATATAAGGATCATAAGAAAAAGAATAATATGTCTATTAGAAATACATGGAGCTCTAAAATTGGGGATGTGGGTGCGAGTTTATCCTCACCAGGAAGACCATCAAGTGAAAGAAAAAGGGCTATGGAGGCTAATAAGAATATAGCGGATGGAAGCCAGAAGACCATCCTAGAGGATGTTCCCTTTATCAAGGTATGAAGATTATCTCTTGGAATATTAGAGGGTTAAATAACCTTCATAAGTAGGATATTGTTAGGAATATGATTAGAGATAATAGACCTGATATTTTTTTGATCCAAGAAACTAAATTGCCTAAGGAGAATGTTGAAAATCTTAGATTCTTTAAGATTGGTAAAATTTGTGGGGGTCATTTTGAAGGGGCTTTAGGGGGTATTTCTACCCATTGGAATAATGATGTTATTAAAGGGGATGTTATCTACCATGGTAATAATGTATCCTATATCAGATTCAATCATATCAAGGATGGTTACTCTTGGGTGTTGACCAATATTTATGCCCCTAACACCAAATTTGGGAGAGTCATTCTGGGACCTTTTATGTCATTTGAGAAGAAATTTTGATTCAGAAGGTTGGATTGTTATGGGATATTTTAATAATCCTCCAAGAGAAAAGGAAAAAATGGGGGGAGTCAATCCAATATTGATAGAATAATACATCTCATGAAATTCATTGATGAGAAATCCCTCCATGATGTGGAGTTGCATGGAATTAATTTCACCTGGACCAATAGAAGAAATGGAAGGGATCTTATCTAGGTCAAGTTAGACATAGCTTTGATTAGTAATGATTGGTTCTTGCATTATTATTGTTCTTTGTCTACTCATGTTAGGGTTGGTTCTAATCACCACCCTATCACATTTTTGGCTAATCTTTTACCCATGAAAAGGAATTTCCCTTTCAAATTTGAGAAGATGTGGACCCTACATCCACAGTTGGAACATAAAATTGAGGAATGGTGGAAGATAAATATCAAAGGAACATCCATGTATATCCTTGCTAAAAAATTGAAACTGGTGAAGGATAATATCAAAATCTAGAATAAGGAGACTTTTGGTAATATTTTTTCCACTAAGACTAATATTTGTTAGGACCTGAAGGAGATTCATGAGAGAATTAAATAGGTAGGATATGATAAGATTTCAAGAAACAAGAAAAATGAGAAGCTAGTTGACTATCATGATATTATTTCTAAATAAGAGACCTTCTAGAGGCAAAGATCTCAAAGGTAATTTTGAAGAAAGAGGAAAGGAATACCAAATAGTTTTTTATGACTACCCTTAAGCATAGAATGGAAAATAGAATCTCTCATATGATTATTAATGGGTCAAGATCTGAAGATGATGAATCTTTTAGATTGGAGGCTAATTTGTTTTTTTTCAGAATCTTCTTAAACAAGATATTGGCCTGGACCAGAAAGCTCAAAGGGGGTTCTTTGATTGTATCACACCTATCTTGAATGAGGACCAGAATTCCATGCTTACTTATGTCCCTTCTAATGCTGAAATTAAAAGGGTTGTGTTTTCTTTTTAATTGGAACAAGGCCCCCAACCCATATGGGTTTCCCTTATTTTCTTATAGAAGTTTTGGACTATTTTGGAAAAGGATGTTACCATCAGAGTGAAGGAGTTCTTTAGAGCTAGAAAAATCCTAAAAGAACTCAATGGTACTTTATAGTCCTCATCCCTAAGAAACTTGGGGCTGATAAAATGGACCAGTTTAGACCGATTAGCTTATGTAACACTTCTTATAAGATCAATTTTAAAGTAATGACTTCTAGGATTCTTTCTACATTTCCTTCTCTCATCTCCTGGTAGTATAATGGTTTTGTCCCTAGAAGATATATTATGGATTCTATTATCTTTGTTCGTGAAAATGTGCATTCTCTAGTTATGTCCAAAAAATAGGGCTTCATTTTGAAACTTGGCTTATCTAAAGCCTATGATAGGGTTGACTGGGATTTTTTGATGAAGGTTCTCAAGGCTTTTGGTTTCAATCAAAGAAGTATAGATCTTATTTATTAGGTCATTTCTGCTACCTCTCTCTTAGTTCTAGTTAATGGCTCTCCTACCCCTTTTTTTAGATCCTCTAGGGGTCTAAGGAAAGGGGACCCCTTATCTCATGTCCTTTTTTTTCATTATGGCTGAATGTTTGGGAAAATTTATCAAGAGAATTGTCTAGATTGGGGATTTTAAGGGTTTGAATCCTTCCTCAACTATTCAGGTTTGTTCTCACCTCCAATTTGTGGATGATTGTTGTTATAAAGGAAGCTTCAATAAAAAATGCTAACTGGGGGAAAAGATTGGTTTTCTTCTTCAATGTTCCTGAAAAAAGACAAATTAGAATCAAGAAGATTCTACAGTGTGAGATGGAGTCTATGTCAGGTACTTACCTGGGTCTTCCTCTTTGTTTTGAGACTCCTGATTCATTTTGGAGTTATTTGGTGGATATATTTCATAGAAAGTTGACCGGATGGAAGAGTAATATTACCATTATTTTACTCATCTTTAGTGACCTAATTACTAGATGAAGATACAATACCCTAGTTGTGTTATTAGGTGATCTTGCTTAAAGTTTGTGTTCATTTTATTTACAAAGTACATGAAAGGGAAAGGAAATGAACTGCATCTAAGATTACATGTATATGTATCAATGTTAAGTATGTTGTGCAAGTGGGAAAGAATTGAAAAGAACATTTATTTGAGGCTCACACATGCCGTGAGCATAGCCATTGCCAGAATTACATAAATGAGTGCAAATATACATATATATGAGCATAGATACAGGGGTACTAGACATTGCCTGGTAATGAGCCTGTCTCCTCGGTGTTCTTAATGTGCTCCTATGATCCTGAACCTACAATTAAGAGAAGAGAAGTGGGTTAGATCCTTCAGATCTAAACAATGCCTGGTATCAGAGTATTTATAAGCATGCATACATGCACTCAGCCATACACCTCTGACACGGGTTATGCTCAGGACATGTGCAGTAAGGAGGCTCAAGAATAAAAGAGGCATTATTGATTTCACTAATGTGTTTGTTCCATGTGTAGATGAATGACCTTGACCTGTGATGTGGTTGATGCCAAGAAAACCTCATTTCCTTGGGAGTGGCCACATCACAGGCCTAGAACACCCATGATCGACAGGGAAATAGCCAGGGGATACAATATCAATGGGACACTCAAGAACCATAGATCCATATCAAGTGAAACATGGTTAAAGCACTAGAAAAAGGAAGGCTTGCAGGGTACATGGGATCATCTTCAAAATGGAGAACAAGGACCATGGAAAGATCCTATAAAATAGTGAGGTTTATATAGTATGTGTATGGCAATTTGAAGAGGTCACTCAATGAGAAGATCTCATGGTGCAATGAAACAACTGTAGTACAATCAGCAAATGGCCATGAAATGGGGGCACCATGAGATCTATATAGCACAGGGTAACAAAATATATTTCCATCAATAGGTCATATGGATCAATATCTTAAGGAGTGACATCAACAATCAGGGAATTAGTGCCACTCAATTGCAAGTATACATTACCAATAGTGGCATCTATGTAAACACAAAATCAATGGTGAATATACATGTCCACAACAACAAATGGTAAATAAAAATTACAATGCGTTGGCCAAGATCACAAATCATATCAACAGAGCATAGGCTCGAGGGCAATGTAGAATAAAACCAATATAGCAACAGCAGGACATGACATCAAGCACTACATATGTAGTGCCCTTCAAAATATGGGGCCTCTTTTTCATCAATACATGATGCAGAGATATAGTGAATCAAGAATGCTAAGTAGCTTCAAAATAGGGCATTGCCATTAAGCCAAATTGTAGAGCACAATAGGGCAGTGGAGCCTCAATAACAGTGCCCTCATCTAAATGAAGAATCAACAACAATCAATAGAGATCTTAGGCTGTATATGAATGCAGAGAAGAGACAGTAAAAAACATAGATGCCTTAGCTCGATCATGAGCCTTATAACCATTGGAATGTCAAGCAATGATAATGATGCAACACATGCCTCTATAATGCCAGTGGGTATTAGAAATAGTAGCCTCACAGTCATACAAAGGCATAGTAGAATAAGTAGGTATGTGCTCACATTTTGAAAAATAGCACATAAGGATGTGATTCCTAGACGCAAACAATAGGATCAGTATGCTAAGGAATACATAAAAGAATAAGAAACATGCAATCAAAGCATGTAGTGCCCTTATCAAATGCAAATAATCATTAGTGAGCAATAAATCTAGCTATACCAGGATCCCCTATTTCAAGTTCTCGGGGCCCTCTTAAATCCAAATAGTGGACAATCATAGACATGAATGGATTGGTGTTCCATGATGCTTGCTCATGGGCCTTAAGGCATCAATAGCATTGAACAAGGATCATAATACATCAATGTGCATCAACAACAAGCCATAAATAAAAGTAAATAGATATGCAAAATAGTGCCCTCAAAAATGTGTGAAATAGTCAAATACAAGCGTGTTATAGCATGGTGCCCTTGACTTTGCTAGAGGAGCCAAGACACACTATAGTATGTAGTGACCCCAAAAAATTGAGGAGATTACCAATGAATTAAAAAATTGTAGAGGAAACATATCAAATACCCTAGCGAAGCACAACACAATACCCTCAAGTACAAAGATAGAAATGAGATTAAAAGCAGAGGAAATGCAGTGAGGCCAATCACCTACCTTCTAAATTTATTCAGGCATCTTGCCAAATGTAGAATCCAGTAGGGTCATTCTTCCTGTTCTTCATTGGCAACTTCCTAATCCAGGCACGGGTAGAGTGGAATAAGGGAAATTTTCCCTCTTTTATGTCAGTCTGAACTCTTAGTCTTCTCCTTGATCAAGAGTTGAGGGTTTCCTTTAATGCTTTTGTAAAAGTGGGATTCTTTTGGGATATAGTGTTAGGTGATTATTTTATCCTAAGGCTTGAGGGTTTTGTATTAAAGGGGGAGCCTAAGTTTTGTTTTTTTAGTGGGGGTCTAACATATGCTAGGTGTCATTTATGTTTAGGTGGATTTGTAAAAGATGGAAATATTTAAAATATGTTTTCCCCTATCTTGGATTGGGTTGAGAACTATTTTAATATATAATTAAATCCACGTTCCATTTTTGTGTCATAGGGATATTTATTTCAATGTAAAAAGTCATTGCAAAGGTCTTTATTGTAATTTCTGACAATGGCATTTTATAAGCCATTGTCAAAATATTATTTATGATGCATGACTTAGTGGGTAGGGTCATTCCTTTGACCATCTATTTTGAGCACCCCACTTTTTTCGCTATCCCTAAAACTTGGGAATTGGGCATCTGAGTTAAGGAGGCATTTATGGGCCTTTTTGGAGGAGTTTTTCCATTTTTAGGGAGGTCATGGGTCATTAATGTAGTTTCCTAGGGTTTTTATTTTTATACCTCTCACTTGTGTGATTGAGGTTAGTTCTTCTTTCCCTCTTTCTTGGAGGTGAATGTTTGTAGCTCTAGAGAAGCAAGTTGTACTTTGGCTCCCTTCAATTCAGTTTATGGCAATTTTCCTTCTTATTCCTACAACTTTATGAGTTATTTTTGGTGGATTTGATGTCATGTATTGTGACAAAAAATTAGTCCTTTACTTGATATTTTGTTCATTTTTATGTTCACAAACACTGTTATTTCTTAAAGTTTCAATCTATGTGCATTCAAATGTATTTGGGTTTGAGGAATTCATTTTCCCTCCTCATTTACAACCAACATCTGATTATTTCTAAGGAAAAAATCAGATTAGGGAGAAGTTGTGATGCTTGGGTTATGTTCTAAATCGTATTGTGAGTTTTTTTTTCAGTTTGTGGATCTATCAATGTTCGGTGAATCACCTTAGTTTTAGTTTTAGTTTCATGCACCCTCTCTCCCTTTTCCTTCAAAGTTCAATTTAGTTTTAGGTGATTTAAGGGGAAGCCATCCCCTAATCCAGAGATCTATTCTCTGATAGGTTACCCACAATCTGAGAGTAGTCCCATGTTTCACGGGATTGTTGGGTTCAACACTTATCCATACTCGGGTACAATCCCTAGTGGCACGCCCGGTGGGACAACTTTGTTTCCCATTATTCACTAGGATTTTGGTGTGATCCTTAGTGCAATTAGCCTTTAAGAGGTAGTTTGTTCCAAGCGCCATGGTGACTCTTAGAGAAATCTACTAGTTTGAGCAGTTAAAGTGCTGATAAGTTTCAGGAAGTATCTTTTTACCAGCTCATTTGATGAGCAAGCATGTCAATGCCTAATGTGTATTCTGCCTGTCACCCTCCATATCATGAGAAGGCCACCCATGTGCAGGCATTCATTCCATATCAAGTTGGCCAAGTAGCAACATATAACCAAAATGGCCCACAAATAGCAAGTTACCAGCATGCACCACCATACCCTCCCACCGAGCATCAGCATCCTGGCAGCATTCATATGAACCACCCTCTGAGGGACACCATTACAATACCCAAAATCAATCCAATACCACTTCAGATTCAGATTCCAATGAGTGGTTGGTAAATTTTGGAGAGGAAGTGAGCTCTTTCATGAAAGATTATATAGATATGAGGTCTCAAAAATAGGAGCTCTCAAGGTAGTATGGTGATAGTGGCTCAAAAAAAAGAGATCTCAAGGCATCTACATAACCAGATAGCAATTCATGAGTAGATCCTTAAAGAGAAGAACCATCTAATCTTGACACAAGAGGAGGTTTATAAGAAGAGTCTTGAGGATCATCAAGAATTCATAAGGAGCATCTACCAGATAGCTACTAAGAATGAGGAGGATCTCTGAAAAGAGTTAGCAGAAAAGGATGCATTTCATGATCATGAGTAGGAGACACTTGCCAAGCAGATTGCAGAAAAGGATCAATTGATTGAGAATCTGTTGGCATAAGTACCAAGGCAAGAAGATCAAGAAGTTGTTTCTACCCTAATGTAGGAGAGCTCACTAGATCCACTAGAGGGAAATGGAAACTTAATTCAGTCTTGGAGACCCTCATGGACTATGTATCTGAGTTACGAGATGCCAACTCTTTTTAAGGAGGAGATCCAAAAGAAGATGCCTCATGCTACTGAAGAGAACCTAGAAGCTTTGTAGACTAGATAGGAGAATCACAAGGTACAAATCCCAATTTTCTTTCCTAGTAAGTCCACTAGCACCCCCATTGAGATTCCAAGCTTTAGGATTTCTCCTTCAGTTCAGAATCCTAGTCAACATGGGACTAACTTCCATGAATTTTTAGAGCCTATTCATGGCCCCATCTTAGTTTCTCAACCACTCCATTCTATTTCTATAGATGAGATACCTAAAAGGTTTGACTTCCTAGGTGAGAGTGAGCCTGTCCTACAACAAATAAAGCCCTATGAGCCAATTCCTAAAGAGCCCCCTGCACCTCGTGAAATTTTAGGCCACCAGGAAGAGAATGATTCTTGTCTCTTAGGTGTACTCTTTCATGATGATCATGAGGAACAAGTAAATTTATTACATGATGATGGATTGGAGCAACTAGATAAGGATGAAGAAGTTAGTAAAGAAGGTGAGACCCTAACTGATTTATTTGAAGCAATGCCTTCTTATATTGAGCAAAACAAAGTAGTGCAGGACTTACTAGTTAAGCTCACTAATTGTGACAAGGAAGATGATGTAGTTTTTGCTAACGTAGGACAACAAGAAGATTTTGACTCTATGATAAATGCTTTCTTGTTAGCTTTTGTTTGTGTTCCTCATCTTCCTGAAATAGATGATAACATGTATGTTCCTAAGGAAGACCTTTCATTTCAAGAGGCTAATGTTGTGCCAGTTATGGTTAAAAAATTGATGCAATTTGATAGCTTGGATGAGCTATTGGAGGTTCCAACTGATGAAGAGGATAATCCTCTAACTGTAGAAGAAGAAATATTATGGCAGACTATCATGGAGGAGCAAAATTTTGATCAGTATGCTGAAGATATTTGTAAGATGCATACTAAGTAGCATAAGAGGCCTAGTTTTATGCTCTCTAGAGGGTGTCCTATAAGATATCTAGCCTAGGTGGGGTCAATCAAGGCATCCATACTTAATGATTTAATGGAGGGTGATGTCAAGAGTCCACTCCTTGGTGACTAGGAGCTTATTCAGCCTCATCAGACTCCCTGGAGAGACAACACCTATTATCTAATTGAGGTTAGTAGTCTAGTATATCAAATTCAAAAGTCGATATGCCAGATAGTTCAAGATATTTTTGTATTCCATACTCTCCTTATTGGCATCAAATATGAAAAGTATAGCATTTTGAGGAGAATGGGAAGTTATTTCAACAATCCAGTTAATGGATTTGTTTGACTAGTCTGCTAATACTAGTTAGAGTACGGTAGGGTAGAATTTTTGTTTCTATATTCCCTAAGTGCTTCAGAACAAGCTTTCCTTCAGCTTTCAGTTTTTAGTTGGTTGGGTTAGCAATATGCCTAAGCAGTCTATCTTAGGTAGTTAGTTTCAATTTTGTTGGAAGAGAGGGAGGTTATTTTGTTTGGAACTAAGTTCAGTTTCAAGCCTAAGGACTTTGTGCCCATTGGATTTAAAGGCAACTGGTCGGGATGTTTAGCGGGAAAACACTCATTAGAGATTGCTAGAATGTCACCATTATTTTACTCATCTTTGGTGACCTAATTACTAGATGAAGATACAGTACCCTAGTTGTGTTATTAGGTGATCTTGCTTAAAGTTTGTGTTCATTTTATTTGCAAAGTACATGAAATGGAAAGGAAATGAACTGCATCTAAGATTACATGTATATGTATCAATGTTAAGTATGTCGTGCAAGTGGGAAAGAACTAAAAAGGACATTTATCTAAGGCTCACACATGTCGTGAGCATAGCCATTGCTAGAATTACATAAATGAGTGCAAATATATATATATATATATATAGATATAGATATAGATATAGATATAGATATAGATATAGATATAGATATAAATATATATATATATATATATATATATATATATATATATATATATATATATATATATATATATATATATATATATATATATATATATATATATATATATATATATATATATATATATATATATATATATATATATATATATATATATATATATATATATATATATATATATATATATATAGATATCTATATCTATATATATATATATATATATATATATAGATATCTATATCTATATATATATATATATATATATATATATATATATATATATATATATATATATATCTATATATATATATATATATATATATATATATATATATGAGCATAGATATAGGGGTACCAAACATTGCCTGGTAATGAGCCTATCTCCACAGTGTTCTCGGTGTGCTCCTCTGATCTTGAACTTGTAGATAAGAGAAGAGAAGTGAGTTCGATCCTTCAGGTCTAAATAATGCTTGGTATTAGAGTATTTACAAGCATGCATACATGCACTCAGCCATACACCTCTGACAAGGGTTGTGCTCAGGACATGTGCACTAAGGAGGCTTAGGAATAAAAGAGGCATTATTGATTTCACTAATGTGTTTGTTCCATGTGCAAATGAACGACCTTGACTTGTGATGCGATTGATGCCAGGAAAACCTCATTTCCTTGGGAGTGGCTGCATCACAGGCCAAGAACACCCATGATCAACAGGGAAATATCTAGGGGATATAGTATCAATGGGACACTCAGGAACCATAGATCCATATCAAGTGAAACATGGTTAAAGCACTAGAAAAAGGAAGGCTTGCAGGGTACATGTGATCCTCTTCAAAACAAAGAACAAGAATCATGGAAAGATACTATGAAATAGTGAGGTTCATATAGTATGTGTATGGAAATTTGAAGAGGCCACTCAATTAGTAGATCTCATGGTGCAATGAAATAGCTACAGTACAATCAACAAATGGGCATGAAATGGGGGCACCATGAGATCTATATAGCACAGGGTAATAAAATATATTTCCATCAATAGGGCATATGGATCAATGTCTTAAGGATTGACAGAAACCATCAAGGAATCAATGCCAATCAATTGCAAGTATACATTACCAATAGTGGCATCTATGTAAACATAAAATCAATGGTGAATATACATGTCCACAACAAAAAATATTAAATAAACATTACAATGTCAATTTAGAGTATGTGTATGGCAATTTGAAGAGGCCACTCAATGATCAGATCTCATGGTGCAATGAAACAACTGCAATACAATCAGCAAATGGGCATGAAATGGGGGCACCATGAGATCTATATAGCATAGGGTGACAAAATATATTTCCATCAATAGGGCATATGTATCAATGTCTTAAGGAGTGACAGCAACGATTAGGGAATCAGTGCCAATCAATTGCAAGTATACATTACCAACAGTGGCATCTATGTAAACATAAAATCAATGGTGAATATACATGTCCACAAAAAAAAATGGTAAATAAACATTACAATGTCATGGACAAGATCATAGATCATATCAACAATGCACAGGCTGGAGGGCAATGCACAATAAAACCAATATAGCAATAGCAGGACACGACATCAAGCATTACATATGTAGTGCCCTTCAAAATATGGGGCCTCTTTTTCTTCAATACATGATGTAGAGATACAGTGAATCAAGAATGCTAAGTAGCTTCAAAATAGGGTATTGCCATTAATCCAAATTGTAGAGCACAATAGGGCAGTGAAGCCTCAGTAACAGTGCCCTCATCTAAATGAAGAATCAACAAAAAGAAATAGAGATCTTGGGCTATGTATGAATGCAGAGAAGAGACAGTAAAAAACATAGATGTCGTAGCTCGATCATGAGCCTTATAACCATTGGAATGTCAAGAAATGATAATGATGCAACACATGCCTCTACAATGCCAGTGGGTTTTAGAAATAGTAACCTCATAGTCATACAAAGGCATAGCAGAAGAAGTAGGTATGTGCTCGCATTTTGAAAAATAGCACATAAGCATGTGATTCCTACACGCAAATAATAGGTTCGGTAAGGGAATGTATTTGGGTTTGTTAAAGTTTCAATCTATGTGCATTCAAATGTATTTGGGTTTGTGGAATTCATTTTCCCTTCTCATTTACAACCAGCAATTGATTATTTATAAGGGAAAAATTTAAATTAGGGAGAAGTTGTGATGCTCAAGTTATGTTCTGAATCGTATTGTGAGTTTCTTTTCAGTTTGTGGATCTATCAATGTTCAGTGAATCACCTTAGTTTTAGTTTTAGTTTCATGCACCCTCTCTCCCTTTTCCTTCAAAGTTTAGTTTAGATTTAGGTGATTCAAGGGGAAGCCAGCCCCTAATCTGGAGGTCTACTCTCTTATAGGTTACCCACAGCTTGAGAGTAGTCCCATGTTTCACAGGATTGCTAGGTTTAACACTTAGCCATACTCAAGTGCAATCCCTAGTGACAATAGGTACTTTGTTGAGTTAGGTGGGTAAGATTCAGATTCGTAGATCTACCCTTCAAATCCTTCCTCTTTATGCCATTGAGAAAATCTTGAAAACTTTTTGTGGATTGGGATGTTAAAAAAGAAAAGGATACCTCTCATTTCTTGGGAGAAAGTGTGCACGCTTGTGGATAAAGGGGATTTAGGTTTTCACAGAAAAAGAAGCCTTAATGATCATCTTATTTCCAAGCTGATTTGGAGATTATACAAAATGAATGGGGAATATAATTCCATATGGGGGAATAAATACAATATGGAGAATCGTACTCTTCAAATATTTCTTAGTAATGACACAATCCTTGGGGGATCCTTTATATGGTGGAATGTCATAAGAAATAAGGAGATCATCAGAAAAGGAGCTAAATGGAAAGTGGGGAATGGAAGGACTATATAGTTTTGGGATGAATTTTGGCTGATGGATACCCCTCTAAAGGAAATCCTTGAATGGAAGGTTTTTGAGGACCAGTGAAAAAGGAGGTTTGGTATCAAAGTTTTTGATTATTACGACAAAGACCACTGGGTTGACCTATCATTTATTCATCAATCTCTTGGGTAGCTTAATAAAACCCCAAATTCTTTAAACCTCATTAAGGAGGAGGACAAAATTATTTAGAATTATAACATTAATGGTAATTTCTCTATCTCTTCTTCGTATCATCAAGATTTTCATAATCAAATCGAGCCTTGTTTCTTAGGGCTCCTTATTTTCTTTTGGATTACGCTCCAAAATAAGATCCTTACTTATGCTAACTTCAAAAGAAAAGGAGAGACTATGGCTAACATTTATTACTTATGCAATTGGGATGAGGAAACTATTAATCATATAACCATCCATTTCCCTTATATCTATAAGATTTGGAAAAAAATGCTTAAAAGTTCTAAATGTGGACTAGAACTTCCTAGAGGATTTACAAAGCATGTTCATTTCTTGGAATCCTCCTTCAAGGAATGAAACTGTGATTAATGTCTACAATTTCATTTTACACTATATTTGTTGGGGGGTTTGGAAAGAAAGAAATGATATAATCTTCATAAATAAGGTTTCTAATGAGAAGGTGATCTTCCATAAGATCAAAAGAGCTATGCTTGAGAATATTTATCTTAAGGGGAAAATATTTGAACCTTATAATATGGAAGACACTATTTTCTTTGACAAGTGTAAGATTAAAGGAAATGTGAATGAATGTAAGAAAGAGTCTTTGAGAAAATAAGTGAGATGGGATTGCCCTTATAATGGTTGGATGAAGGTTAACTCTGATGGTGCTTCGAAAGGGAACCTGGGGGTGGTTGGTTGTGGCATGGTGATAAGAGATGAGAATGGTGTTTGAAAAGGTCTAAGAGACATTCCTTTAGGTTTCCAAACTAATCATGTTGCAAAGGCTAATGTGGCCCTCCATGGCTTAATTTTGGCTAAGGAGATGGGTTGTAGGAAACTTTGGATTGAAGGAAATTATTTAAACATTATTAAATATTTAAATAAGGACTATATCCCCTCATGGACTATTCATAATGTTATGAAAAAGGTTCAAATCCTAATTAGCCCATTTAAAGAATGTGTCATCACACATAATTTTAGAGAAATGAATGCCCTTGCTGACTAGGTTGCTAACGTGGCTTGCAAGTTAGAGAAAATGATGACTTGGGATGATGGGAGTGATCTATCTTTTGAGGCAAAATCATTAATAGATAGTGAGCATTTATGGAGCAAGCTAAAAGTGTGTTAAATAGTTTTTTAATGATGATAATTGATTACAAGGTGAGGTTTCATTATTATTTTTTTGTGGAAAGTACAACTTGGTTACGATGCTTCTGATTTGGTATGGATTCTGGGTAATATTTGCTAAGTTTGGTGAAGCCAATTTTATTTACAATGGTATTCAGAGTTTTTACAATGATACTATGAAAGGCTATCAAAGAGATAACATGGGTGGTAGTAAGAACATATTCAAACCGGTGAATTGTGAAGATAGGAAATAGAACAAGGAGTGGGATATATTGAAGAAAGGTGGGATGTCGAGCTTTATAGAGAGATTGCATGGTAGAAACCTTACTGTGTGAAAGCAGTTCTTCAAAAATTGGAAGAATGGCCTAGTTCTTGTGGGAAATCAGCTAATGGAGGTTATGAAGGACATCATTGTGGAAGCTAATGGTATGAGCATGGAATGGTTAAAGTTTTACATAGATAGAAGCATATCTGATAAAGCTCCTGAGAAGTTCCTTGTTATAGAGCTGGAAAATTTGAGACTAATGAATGAGTATACTTCCTACTATAACCCGAAGCACATTTGTCAACCATGGAGGTATGTTTTATATTCTATAATCAACTATATCATGCTCAATGGTAGATTTACCAGAGCTTATGGGCATGATTTTATGTTGTTAAATCACTTTATACATAATGTGAAGATTAGTCTTCCTTTTTATTTGTTGATTTCATTAGATTCCACTATTATTAGTCTTCAGAAGGATCCGAAAAGGGACCATGCCTCTCATTAGGGACTCATGGTTATGGTGTATGATCTTATCAAAACAAAAAAATGTGGAAAAACCCTTTTTGAAGGGTTATACTAGGGATGATGAAGAAACATAGGGCAATGAGGAGGATATGTATGTGGAGGAAATAGAGGATGATGAAGAGGAGCCCTCTGGGGAATTTTCCTTGAAAAGGGATAAGTTTAAAGGACCATCTTCTACAAAAAATGTTAAAAGGGCTTATGTTGAAGAGTCTGATACTGATAAGGGCACCGGAGATGAGGGTTATGAAGAGGAAAAGAGGTAAGACCACTACTACTGAGAAAAAGAAAAAGAGGGAAATAAGTACCAGTAAGAGGAGAATTGATCTTTCCTCGGAGGATGAAGAGAATCAAGAACATGAGAAGAGTTTTGGGGAAAATATTAGGGAGGAGATAGATGAAGATGGCAGGTTGGAGGTCAAAATTGGTAATCTAGGTAAAGGCCAAATTCCTCTAGAGAAGGAGAAGGATAATTTGAAAAATTCCTACCAAGTTATGGATTATATTGTGGATAGTATCGAAAAAGACATTAAAGGAACCAAGGAGAAAGAGAATGCTACCAATGAGAATAATGAAAAGGAAAATAGTGGGCAAAAAGATTCACCTAAAGATAAGAGTTTCTTGGTGGATTTTACCTACACACTTGGTAAAATGAAGGATGATATAGGCAATATTAAAAAGGAAATGTGGGTGATGGGTTGTGAGGTGAACATCATTAAGAAGACTAGTCTAGGGGACAAACCAATTATTGTGTGTGTTTCTAAAATGAAAGATGTGGTGGTTAGAGTGGAGGCTTTTACTAAAATAGTTGACAAGGTCTACGAGATGGAAAAAAGACTCAAAGAGAAGGAGGACAAAGCTATTAATGGGAACTTTTAGGGCAGGCTCCATATGTTGAGTAATAGAGTGGGTAACTTAGAAGACTCCATGAGAAAAATTGGTGAGCAATTCCTTGTTAGTCTCAGATCTTACACCGAACAGACCAAGATCTTGGTTGACAAGATGGTATGGAAGAAGAGCAATAAAGAGGTTAAGGAGTTGAAAGACACTATGGGGCCAGGAGAGTGTACACCGGCTAGCACAAGAAAATCCAGTATCAAAGATGATAAAGAAGGAAAGGACCTAGAGGACCTCAAGAACTCTGTTGGGAAGATGCAACTTATGATGATCTAGGGTAAAGACCTTATGAAGTGCATATAGCTATATTTTTCTTTGTTGTCCTATCTTTCTATGTCCTTGTTTGGGATTTATTTTTTCCACTTTTTGTTATGATTTTTTACTTCTATGTTGGGGCTTATGTTCCTTGGTGTTGCAACATAGTTTCTGTAAAACATTATTGCTATACTTTTAAATCTCTGTTATAGGTTTTGGGTCCTTTCACTAGTAGAATTTGGGCAATAAATGACTAGGTGACTAAAAATTTTAGTCACGTGACTAAAAATGATCATGTTCTACCCATTTTTTGTAATTGACAAATATAAATGACTAAATAAATGACCAATTTGGTCATCAGGTAAAATGACTAAATAAATGACCAATTTGGTCATTGAGTAAAATGGCCAAATAAATGACTAAATAAATGACCAAATAAATGACTAAATAATTAGTCACCCTGATAATAAAAATGACTAAATGAATGATTAATAATCCTTTACACATTAACATTTGATAATATCATATACTTATATTCTTAGAAGTTACATTTCAGCAATAATGTGTGTTAGCCAATAGACTTATTATGCGAACATTATTCTGTGTGCTCTAATATTCTATTCACCAATAGACTTATTGTTGCATTTCACATTAACTATTTTATGTGCTCTATAATTTTTAGATGTTTCATTATTTTGTTTGTATCCTAAGGTGAACTTTAGTAGTTATGCCATTATTAAACTATTGTTGATACATATGTTTAATTTTCTAGCAAGGTCGAGCCAGCCAAAAGATTATTCATGGTCAAAATGTGCCAAGCATGGCTATTCATGTGTTATCACTTAAAGTTTGAATTTAATTATCTGTTATATTATTTAGATACATTTATCAAATGTGCTCAATGTTCTCTTCTCTTCTCAAACCTCTTTTTTGTATGTAGTGAATGCCAACAAATGGGATGCCTTACTGTTTTTCAACCTACACCCAGATGCTACAATTAATGACAAAGTTTGCATGGTATTTTTGACAAATGATCTGAAAAGTATGTAAATCTTCAAACATTTCTATAATTATAAATTTTAACATAATTACATCGAATTGCATCTTCTTAATGCAGCGGTTGGTGACAAGGGTTTAACAACCTCCCGTAGAAATCATAATTAGAAATCATAATTTGAAAAGGGGTTAACAACCTCCTGTGGATTCTATAAGTTGAAATCATTGTATATAGGTTAAACACACTTCGCTTGCCACTCCATTTGCAAAAATTTTAACAAGTGTTATGTCTTATAGACCATTCGTTATAGCTTTTATTTACCCTTCTACTATAATTCCTTCCGAACATTGAATTATATTCAATAATTACAACATGAAAAATAAATATTATTAAATAATAAATATTTAAATACTAAATATTATTAAATATTTTTCTTAAATACTTAAAGCATTATTTTGGTTGTTTTAAAATATAAAAATTAAAACTATTTCATGCTAACTTACTTTTGTGGTTCTATTTCTTCCTAAGAGGAATGTTGTTTAACAAGCTTGGATCATCTTCAAAATTCATTGTTGTACATCTGTTGTCACTAAAATAGATTTTTGATTGAGGGGGGTTGCATGATCTATCTTATTCTTTCTTATGGGAATGATCTTTTCTTTATGTGATATTTTTATACTTCTCATCTTATTCCCTTTTTTAGTTGGGGGAACATTTTCCCATGGGTATTCTCCTCTTGCTCCTCTTTTTAAAAGGACCATTGTACTTAACTACCTTACTAGACTTTTATGATGGAACTATTCTTCTTACTTCATCTAAACTATAATTAAGGAGAGTGTAAATATATAATAATGATTTAGTGCTTAGGATACATTTTACTGTACAAATGTATGAAAAATAATATAGAAAATTATTCCTAATAGAGGTGCACCCATTGCACACCAATTGCACCTTTAGTTTCTTAAATTAAATAATCACACCCAAAAAATCAAGCATTTTCAATAGAGGGAAAAGGTAAATGAATGGCGGGAAATGAATTTACAACATATCGATTGGGTGAGGAAGATCAGATATCATTGGAGGAATTGTTTCTAAACCTATAGAGCACCATTTTTGAAGGCTCTGAAATAGCGAGGCTCAGATTCAGCCCCTTTTCCACCATACAGATCACCTCTTTGCCACCCGAGTGAATGCAGATGTGCTCAAATGGGTGCCTAAATTCTACAATGTACTATTTAATGTTCATTGATTTGGTGGCTTTGATGAGGTGGGAGAGAAATTAGGATGAGAGATAGAGTGCCTGAACGTGGTATGGAAGCACTAGCAGGCCAAGAGAGTGCATGTTGGTCTTGAGTGCCTCTGTGGCTATCTCCATTATGTGCTTGCTCAAACCTTTCCCATCCCATCCATGCACAGGTCGATTGGGGGAGGAAGATCAGACATCATTGGAGAGACTCCATTTTCATTTTATATACATTTCCACCAAGTTACTGGAAAGAAACTCCTGATGATTATATCTACAAGGTCAAGATTTTGGCCATATATATTTATTTATTTAGGGTTCTATTTCAATCTTGATCTTGCTTAAGAAAATTTCCTTTACCTAGGGTTTCATTACCATTTCCATTTTTCTTGAAGAAATCTTAGTTTACCTAGCATTTCATTATGATTTCAATTTTGGTTGAAGAAAATTTTAGTTTATTTAATGTTTCATTTGATTTATTGACAAAATATAATATGATTTTGTTTATGTCATTACAGAGTGAAGAAAGAGGCAAGCCACAAACTCCCACCTCGGCTTGAAGAGCAACAAAGAGGCTCACCAAGATCATCATGATGCATAAATCTTTAAACTGGGTATGTGATTTGTATGGCTATGACAATGTGGGGTTTCAATTATTGAGATATATGGTCTCTATGGTCTCTATCAATCACACAGTTACAATTTTTCTTGAGCATTGTCATTGTTTTGAAAATATTCCTTAAATTCATTGTCATAAAATAGCGGGGGCACATCACTTGGTGAATATTAGGGCTGAAACATCTTACCCATATGCCTATTTTTGAAATGTGAAATTTGCAAACATATTATAATTTATTCTAGATGCCATATGATGGGGAATCATGTCATACTCTGGTACAAATCTTTCTGAAAATGCATTCACTGTCAGTGATAATGAGCAATGCCCGCCTGCATATACAAGTACCCCTAAAGGTTAAATTCAGAAGATAACAAGCAATAATTTGAATTTGACAAAAAATAAGAAGACTATGTAATAATGTATCATCATTACCTAAAGCTATACATGGAAATGAACTTGCTCTTGATGGGTGTAGAGGCTCCATAACCCACACATTCATGTCAATATCCTCCATAACATGCCAAAAGTCTTGAATTTTTTTTGATTATCTATTGGCATGTAAATCATTAGAAACATAATTAAAAGATCAAAGGTTTGACAAAGAAATTTTGCACTCCTCTTACATTGCATGGTCACAAGAAGAACAAGATTAAAAAATGCAACACAAGCTTTAAGGGAATTTGGGTCTGCCTAAATCTTCACATAGATAATGCCAACATGCATACACGGGGGGAGGAGCAGGGTGGAAGAGAGAGAGAGAGAGAGAGAGAGAGAGAGAGAGAGAGAGAGAGAGAGAGAGAGAAGCTAATGAACAAAAAACTAATAGCAACAATATTACATGGCAATGTTAAAATGATGTTGAATGATGTCTACAGAAGCCTACACAACCACATTCAAAAACAAATTGCCTTTTTGTACTCCTCACACAATACTACATTGTACCAGACCATGGTTGATGCACATTTAATCTCTTTTACAATTGACAATAATCACTGAATCTAATACCGTTTGGAGAATTTTTCAGTTTGAGACTTTTTTAATAATAACATCAGAAATCCAAATTATTACTGATATATCATTAACTATGAATTTGGACCATGACATATTTGTCATATAATTTTTCTTCTGGATTCAATGGTAAAATCTTGCACACAGTTGAATCTAGAAGCAAAATTATATAATTGATTATGGACTGTGGACAACTGATCTCTTTAATATTTATTGTCACTACACAATAGTAGTTGTTTTTAAAATTAATCAGCAGAAAAACAAGGGTGCTGACCCTTACAAAACTACAGCTTGATGACGTAAAAACTAAAAAAACACTAACAAGAGAGTAACATCAAACTACCAATAGAAAAGTCACTAGTAATCAAATAGTCAGGTATAATCATTCTTTTAAAGGTTATTGTTATGGTTGTAGTGAATATGGTCATAAAGTTGCAACTTGTAGAAACATTGACAAAAGATGGTTTGGTTATTCAAAATCAAATTCTTTCATGAATCAAAACTGTCATGGTTTTGGTCACAAGGCTACAAATTGTAGATGGTCTATTAAAAGAAATGTGTTCTTAAAAGATAAGGTCATAAGATGTTTCAAATGTAAAAATCTTGGACATAGAGCAAGTTTTTGCAAGATTGTGACTTTTGAAGGTGAAAAGAAGAAAGGAACTCTTATGGTTTGGAGAAGAAAACATATTCAAAAAATTGTTAAAGATGAATCTACAAAAATGCATTGTGCATCTCGTTCACATGTGTTGTCATCTTGATCTTTGGAAAAAGAAGAAAAGACTCCAGGGGAGTTAATGATGGACTACTTGTTGGTTGTAAGGGTGCTATATTTGGACTGATTAGCATCCTTAAAAGGTATGTTGAGGTGTTGTCATCTTTTTGGAGGTTTATGATGCAGAGGTTTTTCACATGGCATAGCACTATTCAGATTTTTAGAGTTATCATTTAGAAAAAAAATTGGTGTAGTTTCATGATAACTTGTATGACCCTATAAATCGGTGAGTAGAAAGGTGTTGATGTTACCTACAATTGTTCTTGTTTCCATAAAATTTGGTTTTGAGGTATAGAGGGTCAAATAGATAATTTTTTGAAACTGTTCTATTCATGTCTCTGCTAAGACATGAAGTCTGCAGTAAATCTATAGCTTCATTATAGAGAAATTATGCATTGGAAAAGATTTTGTGTGTTTCCTAAACAATATCATGATTGTGATGTATCATACAAGCCTTTTTGACATATTCTTTATGAAAGGATGAATTAGAAAATGGCTCTATCATAGAGATGGTTCTTGTGAGGAGATGATGAGAATGGGCAATGCTGATTGAATGTTAACTTGTGGGATATGTGGTAATGATCAGGTTAAGAAAGGATACTAGGTGATTTGATATAATTATTAATGGCATGGTTTTGTACATGAAAAAGAGCATTGGACTATGTAAATGGTGTCTTATGTCCTATCTTGTTTCTCCGTGTATATTCAACGGATACAGATGTGATGAATAGATACTGATGATGTTTTATAATGATATGTGATTAGTCACTTGATGGTATCTCGAGAACTAAATTAGACTCCTCAATCAATGGATACATCTCTATTTTTGTTCATTTCTTTTTATATTGACTGTGCCTAATTGTGTTCACTGTCATGACTGATTTGTAATTAGTTCTTTTTCTTTTATATGCTTGTATGCCTTTCATAGGCCCCTACTCTTCTCTAAAAGAAACAAATGCTTCCTTTTGAGTCTTTGTCACTAATTGTGCATTGCTCTTCAATTTTTTAAAACATTCTTTTGATTGTCCTTAATCCCTTATGCTCTTCTAATCACTGACTACTATAGCACACTATTCAAACCCCTTGATATTAAGAATTCAAGTTTTCTACCTTTGGAAGTCACTGTTGTTTGTTGCATATTCACAGCACTATTTTTGATAGTCATTGGTCATTGTTTCTTATACATTTTACATCCATTTTCATAAGGAATTACACATTAGTAGTCATAGACTTTCATCTCCACACAAAATGGATTTTTTAATAACTTGATAAGGCTTTAGAAACTTTCAAATGAATGTAATTGGCATATTAAAATCTAAGTTCAATAAGATTTTTCCAGCATCCTCTCTGACAGTGGTTTGATTTGGTACTGGCATTGCTACATCTACAAAAAATCTAGAAAAAATCTGATTGTCTAAAAGAAATTTTGAATTCAAGTTGCTCCTCTATCTTGCTGAGATGTTACAAATGTTTATCTTTCTCCTAGTCTAGCAAAAGGTTATGCACCCTAATTTTTGCACTGATCTTTTGTATGCTAGTTATGCTTCGGAAATATTGATTCTTTGCTAATTGGTTTATCATATTTTGATCATTATTTTCTATGTACTTATAGAGATCTTGACCATTGCAATCTCCTTTCTACTAAAATTTATAAAAGCATCCCATGAATAATCTTATTTGTTCATCCTTCATTTTTATTGTCTCTACATATCCTGATCGCTTCCTTAGCTATCATGACCAGCTCCATGTATTGTTTCTTGTTCATGACCATTTATGTTCTTCATTCTTTAACATATAGGAGTTCATTATTGATGTGTAACAATACTATTTTTTGTAATTCTCATTTTCTCATTGTTGACCACTGGTATTTTCCTACAATATATGCTCCTTACTATCACTAGATGCTATAACACTAATTTTTATTAAAGTGACTATTGTTTTCACATTATTGCAGTTTATTCTATCATTAGAAAGCCTCTATTCTCATTACAGAGAATTAGTATATTATTTTTCATTACCCTGACATGAATCTTACCTCTCAAATGGCTTGATCTGAGAAAAAATGAATTGAACAGAAAAATTTTTCCATTCACTGCAGGAAACCTTTTCCAGTTTTGCATTTTTTTTGTATTTTTGGGGACATTTTGAAGAGGGAGCTATGTTGTCTATGGTGGAGCTAGTGGCACAAACCTTCACAGCTAGTTGCTTGGAAAAATACTCATGATTTTTTTAGCCTGGCATATTCTGGCAGTAAGAAAGAAGTCACAGATGATTCATCATTGGCTTCTAGCACTAATATAGGTAACTAGCCTAGCTTTTTTGTTATCATTTCATATTTTATTTTGGATATCTCAAGTTGGGATCACAAAGTATTAGATGAGGGGAAAAAAAGTTTGATGTTTGTAATAACTTATGCATTTATCTTGTTGTCTTTTTAAATTTTTATTATTCTTGGAATACCTTTTTATCTTTTTTAAAAAGTTATCCCACGGGATTATATTCTAAAAGTATGGTGAACTATTGAAGAATGTGGTCACGAACTTGTGGTTCTTTGGAGGGGATTTTTCATTTTTATTTTCCTTTAGATTCTCAATGCTTTTAATCTCATTTAAAATTTAATTAGTTTTAGATTGTTCAGTTCGCTTTAATTTCTAGATGTCTAGTCATTTTCCTCGCATGTGTGTAAATTAGCTCTGAATCCATAACTTGGACACATGTTAAAGACTTTGAGTTGGGTCTACAAATCTTCCTATGACTTTTTTGTCATTCTTATGTTGTGATTCCTGTACCTTTTCCTCCATTATATATTATAAAAACTTTTATAACAGTTTGTGAAAAAAAAAATTCTTTAAGCTTGAGATCTCTAAGGCCCTAGGTAGCAGGGTGTGTCTTGATCTTCAACTTAGTTTCTAGATTGGTATAAACTCTTTTTTGATATCTTATTCTACAAAATTTGATTCTTTCAAGAGGCCCATATAAGACTCTGCAGCTCCATGTAGTTGAAAACTCCGCAACTCTAAATATTGATGGACGTGTTGACAGGGCAAAAACTCTCTATGTATGTGGATAACATTCTTGATCTTCTATGAAATGTATTGGTTAATTTTTTTACAGATGGATGGAAATCTGTAGAGCACGGGATCTCCTTTTCCTAAAAATTACAAGCAGTAGCTTAAGCATGAGACCATGCTTTAGTCCCTTGGATGGTTCTTTGAGAAATTTTTCCAGTAGCCCCTAGAAAGGAAAATTAGGAGCCAAATGCAAAAATAGGGTCCTTTAGAATAGAGTAGATGTGCTGCAACTATTTTTTAGAGAACTGCATGAGGAAAATTGTTAACTATTTATAGAAAATATAGAAATAGAGTAACAACTAGTGCTACTTTTTGACAAAAGAATTACTAAAGTATCATTGGAAAGTTCCAACACCCCATCAGAAGTAGTAGTTTGTATTTAAAATTTTTATTTCTAAAGAATATTTTCTCCAAATTTTCAGGTATAGATTGTAAACTTTGTAGTTTTAGATAGGTGAGTTCCACAAGATCACCAACATGATATAAATAAGAGTAGATGGAACTTTACATGGAACCCAACTTGTAGTATTTATTAAAAAATTATGCATGGGATCACAATTACTTCAAAATAGAAGCAGTATTCCAAGCACGGGATAGTTCTCCAATCTCATGGAAGGATGCTTGAGAAATATTCTTAGTAGGTGTCAGGGAGGAAATGTAGGAGCTAAATACATACTGAAGGTCTTGTAGTACAAAATATTTTCATGTCTCTGTTGTTTACTCCTCAAAAATTTTGCAAAATGATTTGACCTTGAACAACAACATACCTTTCTATAGCATCTAGATTGGGTGAGATAAAAAATGGCTCAGTTTTATCTAGGCTTGCCAGCTTCCTAATCACATCTAAGAAAGAAAGTTTTGAAATACAACTTTTCTCCTTTAGCAATACAATTATTTTAATTACAAGCCTGATAGTTTTTAAAATGGGTTTATACCATAGTAAATATTTCTTGCAAGGCTTCCCAAGCCTATACAAAGCACCATTAGTGCAGATTGATATGAAGAGAACATTTTCTCCAACTTCTATCATTCATTCCTTGATAGTACTTAAATATATGAAAATCACATACCTCTCATTATCTTGATAATTTTTATCCCATCCAGAGTCATTATCCAAACAATAGCCACTACCATCATCTTCTGTCATGACACCTAAGCCAAATACTGTAGTATCCATCTCACTACCACCAAGCATTGGAAGAAGTTCCAATGGAAAAAACCTGGAATCGTAATTGTATAAAGAACAATCATGCAACATCCTACAGGGTAGATCTTTAGGATCTAATATACATGAATCATCATAAAAAATCTACTTTTGCATTTCATCTTCAGTGGCCTTTTAAAATACAGGCAATGGATAATCATTTGAAATTTTATCCTCATTGATTTTTATGTAGAACTTCTTCTTGCCTTGAGAATTTTGACTTAGTCTTGTAGCCATCTAATCATTCTCCTCTTGCATCAACTTGCAAGCTTCTCATCCTCATCATAGATAGATGAAGCACCAACACTAGCACTGGAAGCAGTACTAGTGGAGTTCTCTTTAATTTGTATACCCATAAACCTCATATGTTTTGATTCAAGAAACTCCTTCTCCAGAGCTACATGAGCTAGTGAACCAGTAAAAATATGATCACCTTCTTTAGAATTGTCATCCAAACTAGTTAGCTATTTTACAATTAAATCTCCCTGAGAAAGTATGAAATCTCTCCCAAAAAAACTTCCCTGACAACTCTTATTAGAAGACATAGATCGTGCAACATGTGCCACCAATTCATCCATCCTCATTCAGGATTACCTCTATCAGGCTTGGATAGAGCCCTATAGGCATCAACAAAAAGCATTACTTTTTCATTTATAATACTAAAGAACTTCTTATAAGAGCCAACGAGCTTTACACACACCTACTCTACTACCTTAGTTTGAAGCCATATAATGGGAGACCCATTTTCATACCCTGTAATGGACCATGTTTCCAAAACCCCAAACCCCTTTTGATTTATCCAATAAACCTTCCTTTGGAAAAATTAATCCATAAATATAATCCATAGCATACACCATTTTTATTGGTTCAGAGGCACCCCAATAATCATAGATTATAAAATCTATCAAGCGTCAATGTGGAGACATTTCTTCCCAGTGTTGTTCATTCACTATTAAGCTAATGGTAAGCTCCTCCTCTTCCATGGTTGTTTCCTCCTTGGCTTCAAATGATTGAATCTTTCACATTCAGACAAAGCATCTTTTCCTTGTAATTCATTATTATGGCTTCTCATTAGGGGCATTTTCAAATACTAATAGCAATGTAAAATCTAAAATATGTTCATTGTAAACATTGGGAATACTTCACATTATAAGTACCACTGACGATCGAGATTGATACTACTTCAAATCATTATCTTGGCTTTAAAAAGATCATTCTATTTGAAGAACTTTCCAAACTCACCTCTGATTAATTTCTCCACCATTCCTTTTAATTCATTCAGTATCTGGGGGTGAATATTATCTAGAAACATCTCTTGGATCTTGAAATTGTTATTGGATGATATAGGAGTGAAAGTGGTATAGGATGGCCCCTTGGTTCTATTGGCCTTCTAGGTATCACTAGTTTGGGTGGTGCTGCACAAAGAAGAGATGATGGGTCATCTGAAGAATTTTCATTTCAGATGCTTTGCTGAAATGAAAGGATTGGTGGTGTTATTGGTAAAGGAGGTAGTACAATAAATCAAATTAGGCATGAAACTGGTGCAATAATTAAGGTTGTAGATCAAGAGTCTGACTGTGATGAGCATGTGATATTAGTGTCATCTAAAGAGGTCATAATTTGCCTAATTGTGTATTGAGGATTTGTTTCACTAGAGTAGGAATTGTCTAATTTATACTGAAGTGGTCAGTTATTCAAAGTTACCTCATTAATTAACTATCTTGTTCTATATATAGTACATAGATGACATGGCTTCTCCCACTCTAGAAGCTATTCTTGAATTGCTACCTAGGACTAGTGACAAATCGAAGGAGGAAGGGAAGGAAAATACTATAAGGTTTCTTGTGCCATCAAACCATATAGGTTGCATCTTGGGTAAAGGTGGTAGTATTATCTCAAAAATGAGGAAGAGGACAAGAGAAAACATTCGTATAATGTCCAAGGATAATCTTCCTAAATGTGCCACTGACAATGATGAGCTTGTTCAGGTGGGATTTTCATTTTATATTTTTATATTGCACTTTTGACTTTCAGATTAAATTTACTTGCAAGATAATATATTTTTGCTGATAGCACTGAGAAGTTTCCCAATTTATTCTTATTTTATTGATAAATCAAATTTTATATTCCTGGTGGCCTCTTTTTAGATTATTGGAGAATTTGATGTTGTAAGAGAAGCTTTAGTTTGAATTGCATCTAGGCTCAGGTCCAATGTTTTTAAGGATAAGGATGGTGGTGCAAGTGCTAGTTCTGTAGTTCCTAGATCTTTATCATTCCTTAATATGCCTGGTGGAGTTCCTACCTTTGGTTTTGGAGGGCGACAAGATTTGGGGTCACCAAGTGGAATGTATTCACTCTCTAGTTTAGATTTACAAGGAATAGCTAGATGAAGGCTTTCATCAGGCGGCTATGGAAGTTATGGAAGCCTGCAAATGCTTTTTCTAGAAGTGTTTTAGGCCTTCCTTGAATTTAAGTATTTACATGTGAAGTTCAGCTAGTTTTTATTTTATAATTTTTTATTGTAACAAATTTAGAAGTAACAAATTCACATATATATTTATCTATCAAAGTAAACAGAAAACCTTCCGAATAAAATCATCATCTTCTTTAGGTGTAAAAGGGTGCTCACAGCATGGGCACACATGATTTTCACATGCAACTCTTTCAAATGGATCAAACATCCTCCACATGCCATCTACAATATCATGTTGGCTTTACCAACCACCCAAAATGCCCATAAACTGTTAGTTCATTGCAATTGTGTCTATGTGATACCTCATCAGATTCATAGCATTTTGAATGGAATCATATGAGACTAAAGATCAAACCTTTTACAAATGTTTCTCTTCTCAAGTGCATCTTCCAATACTCTAGGAAACCCATTAATCTCCATCGATGACTAAACCGAGGATTGAAGCTTTGTTCCAAAAAATCTTCCCATGCCTGCAAGAAAGAAACTGATGTAAAATCTGACAGAAAGGGAAAGCAACATAACCATTTATCACAAGTCTATTTCCACCAACCAAAACACCTCCCAACAACTAAATCATAATTTATGCTTCTTTTCTCATGCTAGTCATGAAAATAAATATCATGCCACCTAAAAGTCAGAAATAAACGTTATATCTCATACAACTATTAGTATAAAATAAGTCTTGAATTTCAAACTAATCTAGCAAATGAATGAGCTTTGTGCAACATTGGTTCCATTTTTTGGACATTGCTTCTGTATTTACACAATATTCATGTTATTTATTCTTAAAAGATAAAATATTGGGACATTCATCCCTAAATTCCTTACAAGATGAAGGATTATTCATCTCATAATTGGAAATGACTTAGTATTTATATAAATACTTGTGTGATGCTGCTTGTGTGTGTCCAATGCTACCAGTATTAGTAAGATGTCAAGACATTTTACTGTGCAATTATGGAAATTAACAATCATGGAAACTTCAACTTGCAGGCATAATCTGGCATTTCAAGTATAGAAATATAATTTCATTGTCATACATACACACCTTTTAAGGTTATTACCAACAAGATCAAGGGTCGTACAGTCAAAAGATAGGAAAATTAGACAGCTTATGTGCATGAAAGCCATAAGCTGGGAAACTACCATAGGAAATTCTCAAAATGGTGTAGGTCAATCAAACCACAATGGATGAGAACATAAACTATTGAGTCATTCCAAAGCTAGACAGTAAATTATAGACCTGATCATAAACAATCTTCTTAGAAAATTGTATAGATTAGACAAACCTGAACCAGACAATGAATTATAGGCCATGATCACAATCAATCTTATTAGAAAATTGTATAGATTAGACAAATCCAAAGCATGGCAAAGAATAGGCAGTAACGAGATATACCTTAGTTGCAGGGATCGCACCTGCACCCAAAAAATATGGATGTCATGCACAAACAAAAACAACAATTCTGGAACTATTCTTAAATGAAGAGCGGCCAATTTGAGCTTCTCACTCAAACAACAACAAGAATAATTAGTAATTCTCACATTTATCCCCTAAAAAGTGGCACCAAGTTAGGCAGGAAGTGGCTACTTCTGAACTAAAATAAATATTGTTTAGCTAGACATGAATATAATTAATTAGTAACCACAGCCTTTAAAGAAAGTTGCATTGCCTATCCTTCAGTAGCTTTTATGATCAGAAAGATCATCCATCTATATTTAAAAATGCTAGACATAGTCAGTGATCGAGAGAAATCAATATCAGTCCTTTAATGAAATTAAAATGACTAGTGCACCATTCTTTAAAACTCATGTCCAATTCTAATTGGTATGGCCAATATAGGGATAAAAAAAAATTTACTCATAGTAAAACTACATATAATACTCAAATAGGACTCATAACCTCAGGCCTTAATCAACAATCAAATACATGCAATGATCTATTCCTATCTGAATCCTTTTGATGATTGAGGAAGATAGAAGGCAATTAAAATTTTTAATTCTCAATTTTGCAATTGTGATTATTTTCATTTTAATCATGAACCTATACACATAAGATATGGCATATGACTTCATATTAAAAAATTGAATCTCAATTGGCATTTAATATTTACTTTTGGCACTTGGATTGATCAATGATGAAGTATCATAATATCAAATGATTTAGTTTAATTGTGACTACCATTAATTCTGAAGCTCTAAAAATAGAAAATAGATAGGGGTATCAAATTATTTACCATTTACAATTATGTTTGATTGAAGTATTGTGTGCTTGGATTTCAAGGTTGCAGCAGAATTCATTGGGAGCTTCATGCTCATATTTGTTGAAAGTGCAAGGGCCATTGTGAATGAAAAAATAGGTGGTTTTGTGACACTAATAGGCCTTGCAGCTACAAGTGGTTTGGTTGTTATGATAATCATATTATCAACTGGTCACATGTTTGGGGCTCACCTCAGTCCTTCACTCACCATATCCTTTGCAGCTCCTCACTAGTTTTTTGTGATTTAAGTTAGAAGTCATATTCCTATTTCTGAAAAGAATGAAAGCATTCAAGTATGGAGTACCTATGTCTTAAATGTCTCTATAGTTCTATCCCCTTAAACTTTGCTACCCTTGAACTATAGATGGAAAAACCTGAAATCATGTTTAGTGGAAAGTACTAGTATACATGGTATGATTATTCTTTAAAGGGTACTAGCTCAATGGAAGAGCACCTAATTTACAAGTAGGAGGATGATGGTTTGGTTTCATCATGCCCTAATATGACTAAATATATGACTAAATTAATGACTAAATATATGACTAAATAAATGACCAAATAAATGACCAAATAAATGACCAAATAAATGACCAAATAAATGACCAAATAAATGATTAAATAAATGACCAAATAAATGACCAAATATATGACTAAATAAACTACCAAATGACCAAATAAATGACCAAATAAACTACCAAATGATCAAATAAATGACCAAATGACCAAATAAACTACCAAATGACCAAATAAATGACTAAATATATGACCAAATCAATGACCAAATAAATGACTAAAATAGTTTAGTCATAAATTTGGTCATGAGATAAATGACCGGCAATAAACTACCACTGGTCACGTGACCAAATTTGGTCATTTATCTACAATTTTTGGTAGTTTATTTGGTCATATATTGTTGTTTTTGTACTAGTGTTTTAAAACCTATTTTTACTTAATTAGAACATATCATATACATATAGAGAAATAATAAGTATCTGATCACCTTCATTTTTATATTTCAAATAGTGATGAGATTTAGATCATGTAAAACCCAATGACAAAACATATGTATCATACTTTTGATACCACATTCTGGGTGAGAGTTTCAAACCATAAATAGACTTCTTCAGCTTACATACCAAATTATCTTTACCTTTTTTCACAAAGTACTCTGGTTGGGACATATATATCTCTTCTTCAAGATCAACATGAAGAAAATATTTTTTCACATCCATCTACTCAATTTCAAATTCATGTTCTACTACAAGTGGCAACAAAAATTGGATCCATGCTAGCCTAGCTACAGGAGAAAATATGTCTCCATGTAGTCAAATCCCTTCTTTATGAGAATACCCCTTTGAACTCAATCTTGCCTTGTACTGTTCAATGCTTCCATATATACTATACTTCCTCTTAAATACCCACTTACATCTCATGATATTTCTACCTTTAGGAAAGGGTATGATATCCTAGGTTCCATTCTTCTCCAAGGACTTTATTTCATCCTTCATTTCTTCCAACTGGGAATCTCAATCTGGCATATCAATTTCTTCTTTTATAGTCCTAGCCTCATCATCATTTGTAAGTAAAGCATAGGCATGATAAAAATTCAACATAGGATAGTTAAACCTCTTTGGTGAAAAGCTATAACTATGAGGTTGCTTCCCATCCTGAGTAGATCTCCTCATTTCTTATGGTGAAGCTTCATGAGATTTAACATGAGGTTCACAATCATGTTCTTCAGAAATTGTATGACTACTTGATTTCTCTCCATCCCAATTCTTAGGAACATATGGATCCTCATTCTTAGGATCATTTGGAGTTTAAAATATCTCCCTTTTAGAATCTAAAATGATTTTAACTGCTTCATTTTTCTTTTCTATCTTCTCTGGCTAGTCTAGTGAGACGGTTTTAATCTCACAAAAGATAACACTCCTTCTATACAACAATTTTTCAGTGAGAGGGTTCCATAATTTATATCCCTTCACACCAATTCCATACATTATGCAAGTACATGTCACCACTTTTTTATCCAACTTGGACCTAATCACATCATGTACATGAGCATACGCCTCACAACAGAAGACAAGCAAATATCTAAATGAGATATTTTTACCTGACCATTCTTCCATAGGTGTTTTGTCAACTAGTGTTGTAGTAGGAGAATGGCTCAACAAGTAGCATTTTTTAGCCACCACTTTAGCCCAAAACTTTTGTTCCAAACTAGCACTTCCCAACATGCTCCTCGCCCTCTCCATCAAGGGCTGATTCATCCTTTCCACTACTCCATTCTATTGTGAAGTATATGGTGTCATCTTATGCCTCTTAATTCCACATGATCTACAATTTTTTTTCAAAATATGCATTACAAAACTCACCATAGTTATCCATCCTTAAGCATTTAATCTTTCTCCTATTCTAATTTTCAACAAGGCTTTTAAATTCCTTAAACCGGTTGAACACTTTTGCTTTACTCTTCAAAATATAAACAAACCTTGTTCTTGAATAAACATCATTAAATGACACATAATATCTTGACTTAAACAAAGAAGGAACATCCACAGGACCAAATACATCAGAGTGAATGTAGTCCAACATCAAGATTTTTGAGAACTACAATAAAATTGAACACTATTTTTCTTTCCATAGATGTAATGTTCTGAGAAATAAAATTCAAGGTTACAATCAACTAAACCCTCAACCAAATTTTTATTCTTCTAACTTATTAAACCTTTCTCACCAATATGTCCAAGCCTATAATGCCAAAGCATTTTTTTCTCAGTGAAAAGTTTAACTTCCATAACATTTACACCATGTTTTTCCATATTAGTTTTATCAGACTTTACAGAGACAGTGTTCCAATGCATTTAACCTTAGCTAAAACAATATAAAATCTAGTCATCTTCCAACCATCATGGATAAATCTTACTTGAACTCTGACATGATTCAACTTGCTGGCATAAACTAAGTTTTGAGCCACAACAGGTATATGAAGTACTCCATAATTCCCTTTACTCTATCATTAGGGAAATAGATTCCGACTTGTTGGTTCCCAAAATGGATTTTATGCTTTCAGAAGCAACTAGTACATCTACAGATTTTAAGGATGGGTTAGATCCAAATATGGGGCTCTAAAGATGAATGGACCAACTATAGGGACAAGACTGGCCTCTACACTTCTGGATCTACAAAACCAAGGAGGGTGCTCCTAATCCAGTAAACAAGACTTATATCAATAATCACTAACTAGATTTAAATGTAACAGATAAATGATAAGAGAAATCTAAATGATAACCATTCATTTATAGATCTTTCACTATCACTAGGTAGTAAACTACCCTACAAATCACTGTATTTCAAAGAATTTTGACAATTTTATAATCAAAGATGGAAATATCAATAAAACCTTTTCAAACACTGATCTCTATAAGAAAACTCCACTATTGGCCAGTGTCTTATCCATTGGGCAACACTTCCACTGCAAGACTGTAATATATGAAAAAATATATTGAACTTTGAATTATCTTTACCCTTTGAAAATACTAATCACCCTGCGGTGGATTTTATCAAAGGTTCCTAGATTCACACTACTTACTGATGCATCCTTAAGAAAGATTTCAAAGAATCTATGTCATATTCAAAGCTTATTTAATCTAATCTTGGATCAAAGCTAAGAAATATAAACATACACATATAGATTATCTATGCAATGAATTGGAACAATTAATAACTCAAACAAAGATACTCAAGGAGAGATATAAATCTTCGATTTCATTCAAATTCTATATTAATCACACTTACAGAATGCTTTACAGTATAACCTTTTGAAATTAACTTGAACCAAAAATATTGTTCTTCTATAGAAATATGCCTAAAAATAGTCTATGATATCCCAGACTCAAGAAGTTTATCAGTTAAATTGATCAAGTTCCCGGTCCTTTTTTTACTAATCCTTGCAATCCTTTTATAGAGAAATAAGGATTGCAAACAAGCTTCAGATCTTTTTTAGAAAAGACAAGAAAGGATTTCTCATATAGGACAAAAAAATAAAATAGAAACTTTCTTTTTACAAATTCTCAAAATGAATTGTTAAGATGAGCGCCAAAATCTTGTAACAATTCCCAAGGGCAGTTTAACTTCTACCAGGTGTTATGTCTGTGCTTTCTTCTTTTATGGAGTTGGGGCATTGCCATCTATTACCTCCTCAGAAGATGTTTATTCTTGTTCATTTACCTCTGACAAGGATGTTGCTTCCCAGGGTGCAAAAGTATCTTCATCAGGCCAATTAAACACCAAAATCTCATCCCTTTTCGATAGAATCTTGTTCCAGCTAGTGACCAATTGATGCACTTCAGTTATCACTTTAGTAAAATGCATCCTAGTATCCTATAACATTTTAATTATTTGTATGAAGGGAAGAGTATCCTCAGTGCCTAAAGCAATGTCTATCTTGGCTGAGACCCCATATTCTACTTGTTCCAACCAATTTTCCCTCTCTTTTATAGTTCCATCTACTTTGACAAGACCCGGGAATATTTGAAAATCATTCTGAAGATATCTTACTCATAAGAGAGCTTCTTTTCTTTTTATTTCCTCCCTAGTTACTTCAAAATCAAGAAAGGATTTGACAATTTTATGAGTACTTGCCAATTGGGGGCACATAGTACTATGATCTTTAATTGATTTAAGAAATGACTTCAAAACATTCTCCCTAGGCACTCACATATCCAAAAATTTTCCTACAATGTCTTCTTCTTCTCTAAAGGAAAGAAAAATGTCAGATAACTACTCTGCATGTTTATAAACCTCCCTGGGCTTTACATTTCTAACAAAGTGCTGAATGGTGTCCTTTATTCTCTTTTCAAATTTTTGTTGTTCTCTCTATTCTACATGCTCACTACTCAGGGAAGGGGGAAGAGGAGACATGGGAAACTTAATAATGGGGCTTGAGGAAGAAGGACCAGTAGTAGAAGAAGGAATTTGCAACTATTGTGGTGCTTGGATTGAGCTTTCCTCCCCCAACCTTTTCTTCAAGTCTGTAATTATTTTATCCTTCTCAAACAATCCTTGTTTCAATTCTCCATATGCCCTTAGCATTTCCTCAAATTCCCTTTCTACCACCTTCTCTACAAGGTGAGCTATGGCTACCACCATACTTGATGCTTCTATTGCTAAGGTGTCAAGAACCCTCTTGACAATGAGACCACCAGAGAGACTATCCTTAATTATTTGCTTTCCTTTCTTTTTCTCATTTTTCTTTAGTGACCACATGACCAATGCTTGGTGGTCATTATTGAAAGCAACTCCTTTGATAGCCTGTTCTACCTCTTCCTTGGTCTTGTACATAGGTGTAACTTATTTTCTAACTACATCAAGGACCATTTCATCAACTATGTCCCATTCAGGGAGGATAAGTACTCCTGCATTCTTTACCAATTATCTCCCCTATTCTGGAGTAGTCTTTTCAAATCTCTCTATCATCTCTTTTCTTATTCCATCCTCAATAGTTTTAAAATCCTTATTAGGATTCTCCTTGTGCTTCTTCTCACAAGCTTCCTCAAATCTACTCATGTTCAATTTCCATAAAAATTGTATAAAGGCCCTGGTCTTCACAAAAGCATCATCAGCCATAAATTCATCACATGCTTGTTTGACTATAGGATCCAACTCTGTCCTTGCAATTTGTCCCTCTGTTAAGCCTAACTCAGGCTCCTTTGGTTTCTCTAGAATCCCTTCATTTATTTCTTCTTGAGTCATGAAAGTTTGACCCTAAGATCCCATTTGTTGGACCTATTCTATGATATCCTGATAATCTCTAACATTTAGGGGTGACTATGAAGGAGAGTATTCTTCCTCTGGATCATGAGGCCTCTCTTGTATCCTTTGTTTCTTGGTGGGAGGTGAAAAATCAAGGGTGTCTTCACCTGGCTGGTCTTGTGGTATATCTATAATTTCTTCAACCTCCTTTTGTTTCCCCACCTGCTTTGATGAAGAAGGGAGATCTTCCCTTCTCTTTTCCTTCTTGATGTCAGATTCAAGGATTATTACACCGTAACCAATCTTTTCTTGCAACATATATTAGCCAGGAGGCAACACCTTTGCAAATGCTCCTTTTCCCAATAATGATTTAGCCTTCTCTTGGTTTTCCTCCATGGCTTTCTTCTTCTTCTCTTCCAGAGCCTTAACAATTTCTTGAAAACAATTCATAAGAGTATCTATCATTTTTCCCATAGGATTTATACTACCTATGGGTTCATATTTGGGATCAAAATGCCTGACAAAATCAAAAGTTTTCTTATAGACCAACCACTTCTCCTTCTTGACTGCTTGCTCTTGTAATCCTAGGGTATTCCTGATAATGTCCTTAGGGAAATTTAAAATGTGGTTTATTGATGAACATTTGACCCTCTTTTTGTTCAATTCATTGTAGAAACCCTCTGGATCTATTGTCTAGGAAATTATGGTTGTCAAATGATATGGTTCCAAGATTTTGTGCATGTGAAGCCACCCACATTTTGTGATTATAAACTGGCGAGCAATCATAATATTTGGGAACAAAGTTCCTCTAGCCTTAGCAATATTATTCTTCTCAGTATCCCCTAATTGTCTAAAAAATTCTGCAATGCCAATCTTGATGGGAACTTGGAAAGGCAAAATAAAAGGAGTCCCCTTGAAACCATACAATCTAATAACAGTTGAATAAGGATAGAAAAGAAAATCACCCCAATTGTGCACTATGTTGAGGTCCTTTTCAAATTGTTGTGGTCTAACAATTTCAGCCAAGGCAACTGGGACTCTAGGGTTATCATGAACAAAGAATAGTCTCAATCTTGTTGCAAAACACCTGTTAAACCGTATATAACTACTATCCTTTCTGTCCCATGTCATATTGGAGTTCCATAGCTGAACAAGCATGTCCTCTCCATCTCATTGTTTGGATAATTCCATTTATTTTGCAAACTAATTAGATCCTTTGAACAAAAACATGTACATCATAAAGGAATACCAACATAATGGTTTATCAACTTTATTCTTTTGAATTCCTATTAGTCCATCATGGATTAAGTTAGCAATGAAAGGGGCATAATCAAAAGTAATTGACAGATGTGGATGTAATATCTAGATCACCATATACATCAGGTGCTATGGCATTTTCTCATTAGCATCTTCCCCAAAAACCTGACATAATGACCTATAGGCACCTCTTGCTAGTACATCAAAATATTTTGTTTTGAATGGCTCCTATGCACCTAGTCCTGTAACAATCAACTTTCCAATCTAAGTGCAAAAGTCTTTTAGAGGAAAAATTCTAAGGAGATGTCTTTGTGCATCATATATCCCTCTCAATTCTTTGAAATCAATTTGTTCGAGGCTATTTGAAGGGTCACTCAATCTAAAAACCATTCTGATCTCCTCAGCAGAAATTGTTATTAGCTTTTGGCCCCTAACACCCCTAATCTCCCTAGTAATAAGGTCATATTTTTTTGCAACTTCAATCATCAGGTCTACATCTAAGAAGACATCTGGTACCACAAGCTTGCCTAAGTCATTTTCTCATACATTACAGGTGGGAATAGGGGTATTTCTCTGGCTAAATCCTACTGTAAATAATGTTAGCCTAGTGAAGTCAAAAGTACCACTTGCATTAGGAAAACCAATCTTAGCATCCCTAATATAATTTCATGTATCATATAATCCATCTGCTACTTTTACCCTAGGCTCCTTTGTTGTTAGTTGTTTAACCTCTACCAAATTTACTGTTGAGCTAGGAAAAATTTGTAATAAGTCTTCATGCAGACCCCTCTTAAGATAATCAGTTTCACCAGATAGCTCCTTCCTAGGTGGCATTTTTAGGGCTTATAGCTTTGTATAATTGGTGAAAAAAGAGAATAGCAGAAAAATAATACCTCTCAATAGAACAAGTATGTGCAGAAAAAGAAATCAACCTTTCCTCCAAAATCTTTGGAAAATAGCAATCGGTCTCTGCAACTCTTTTCGCCCAATCCTCTGCAAATTTTTATCTCCTTGTGGCTTTCAAGGAAGCATAAATTTTCAGTATATTAGCAACCATCTTAGAAATTTATTTCACATGATTTATCTATTAATTTTTAGGAGATTGAACTGTCACTTGTCCAAACTTTTAACCTACTTCACCTCTAGTTTAAATTTTGACCATCAATTTTCATTTAGAAAATAATCCAACGGTTTGTCACATGATCACATAGCTTGAAATAAACTCATGTAAACATATGACAAGCCATCATGTCAGTCTCTTCATTGGTGGAAATCCCTTATAACTTTCATTGTTAAAATAAACCGTTAGTCGCATGATCACATAGCTTGAAAGAAGCTCATGCAAACATGTGACAAACTGTTAGCATTCAATCACCATAATTTATTCTTTAAGTTACTAGTCCCACTATTTTTAACCAATGAGAAAATACCAGTCATGTACACCTGTCAATGGTTGCACCTATGAATCGCACAAAGCGTTATGCAATATCGACGGTTAGTCACATGATCGCATAGGCCTATAAGATTCTATGAGATTATGTGACAACCATTGCATCTTCCCTTCATTACTTTGAGCTCTGAAGATCCCTCTGACACTGGTCCGATCGAGAACCACCATATCACTATCCATATCAAACAATTAGAGATGATCATTTGTGCATACATGGCAGTGGACCTGCTTCGCTTGAAATGATGTGTTATAAAGTAAGATCGACTACTGGTCGCATGATCGCATAGAGCTAAAAGATTCTACATGAACATACGACAACCATCGATCAACTTAGGATTCCAAGATTCAAATTACATCAAAACATTAGAAAGATAATGCATTAAGGACTTAGGAAATATTAATATCACCAGGCCTTAAGACTTAGGGAAAAAATGTAAACATGACCTCCGCGCGGTGATAAAAATAGAGCACATGCCTTTTTAGGAACTTAAGTGATTTGAAAAAGTAACACTCAAATAGATCATAAAGAGAGTGACCTAGGGTTTTTTCTAAAAGTGGCAAATATTTAGGGCTTGCTGGATATGGGGGAAAAACTTGATAATTTTGCAAGATTTTTTGTGGGTTTTTTGTAGCAAAATTATCACAATCTTTTAACACTTATGCACACTTCAATTTTATAAAAATTTCACAAGATTGACATACTAAAAAATTGAAGTGCCAACAGTGGCTCTATCTGGGGATGTATGCCTCTTGCAGGCATGACTAGAATTCAGAAACTCTGGGATAAGTAGACCACCTGCTGAAACAAAACAACTAAACTACTCACACAACTTGAAAAAAAACACACAACTGGAAGGGGAAACTAACTACTATTCATGGATAATGAGAGTACTTTAAGAAAATTACAATTTGAGGAATTGTCCATGAACTAGAAATTCCATTTCATTTCTAATCAAATCCTTCAAAATGTATGAATCAGGTCCCCATGCTTTACTGATTAGATATGGTCCCAACCAAATAGGGTCAAACTTGTTGTGTTTACCCTTGTCTTCAAGCCTGGCATTCCACATCAGGACCAAATCATTATCTTGAAAACTTCTGACTGTGGTTTTTTTGTCATACAAATTTTTATACTTGAGTTGAGATCTCAAATTTGTATCATGTGCTTCCCTCCTTGATTCATCTAATTGTATCAAGTCTTGTAATCTGATCTTCATTTCATCATCTTGATCTTCATCATATAATTGGATGAACTTGTACATTTGTAGCAAGTTATTTTGAGGTAACCTAGCATGGATACCATACACTAAATCAAAGTGAGCACACCCTATAGGCTTCTTAATTATTACTCTATCAGCCCACAGAGCTAGTTGTAATTTGGAGTCCCATGCCTTCTTCTTTGCATCTAAGACTCTTTTCAGAATTTTTATCAAGCTTTTGTTACTTGATTCAGCCTGACCATTTCCTTGAGGATGGTAAAGAGTAGAGTATGAAACTCTTATACCATATTGTAAACAAAAACTAACAAATTCTTTAGATCTGAAACACATAGCATTGTCTACAATCAAAATTTTAGGGCATCCAAATCTTATCAACAAATTTTGCATCAAGAAATCAATAACCACTTTGCTAGTTTCTTTTTTAGTGGGAATGGCTTCCACCCATTTTGTAAAGTAATTAGTTTCCACCAATATGTGAGAGTGTCCCCCACTGGATTTTTTTGGGATTTCTCCTATGAAATCCATGCCCCATTTTTGAAAATGGGCTTCCACATTCAGAGGGCTCAAAGGAAAATTTCCATTAAACTTCAACTTTTCTAAGAACTGCTGACAAGCATCACACCATTTGACAAAGGAATATGCATCCTTCAAAATACTAGGCCACCAAAAACCAGACCTCAGTATCTTATGTACAGTAGTCTTGGCCATATAATGGCCACCACATACACCTTCGTGCATTGTTTGCAGCAAATCATTAGCCCTTTGAGGGTCAACACATTTTAGCAAGACACCCTCATTACTTCTCCACCATAACTCTCCTTTAATGATCACATATTTCAGAGCATGCAATATGACAATCCTCCTTTTGTGGTCATCCATGTTAGAAGGAAATAAAATATTTTGCAGGTATCCAATGATATCCTCGTACCACTCACAGCAGTCTAGATCACATATGTATGGCCTTTATTCTTCTTCAAGAGTGTTGATGTGGTTAGCATCCAAATTACTTTGAGCCATGAGTTTTGCTAGCCCCAATCCTCTCACTAGTTTGGTGATTTGGATATCAATATTAAACTCTTGGATTCTATTTATCCACCTACATCTTCTCCTTGAAACTTCTTGTTGAACCAAGATGTCTTTCACAATAGCACTGGGAACATATGCAACTATAGTTGCCCCTACCAAATAACATCTAAAATTCTTGATAGATTTGACCAATGCGTAGGCCTATTTCTCATTTATATCATACTTCAACTTAGCTTCTTGCAATGACTTGCTGAAAAAAGATATGGGTTGTTCAAAACCTTCTAAGTTCTTTTGTAATAGTACTGTAGCTATAGTATGATAGGAAGCAAATGAAAAGATTTGGATGGGCTTACTAAAATCTGGTGATCTTAACACAGGGGCACTTTTAATAGCCATCTTGATATTAGAAAAAGCTTTCTTGGCCTCACTACTCCATTCAACCTTTGCATTTTTCTTTAGCATTTTGGAGATGGGAACACTAATTTTAGCAAAATTTGTAACAAACCTTCTAACAAAGTTAATCTGACCAAAGATAGATTGGATACCTTTTACCTTTTTGGCAATGGTACTTTGTCTATTTTTGCTACTCTCTTAGGATCAATCTTGACTCCATCCTTGGATACAATATGTCCCAAAAGCTTACACTCAGTTACTCCAAAAGAACACTTCCTTCGGTTAAGGGAAACCCCATATTCTAAAGCTCTTACAAAAAAATTTTCCAGGTGGCCACAATGTTGGTCCTTCTTTTCTAAATACGTTGTCAAGTCATCCTGATAAACAAAAAGAATTTTTTTTATAAAATATGCAAATGCTACATCCATGGCTCTTTGGAAGGTAGCCCCAGCATTGGTTAGACCAAATGGCATTCTAACATACACATAAGAACCCCATGGAGTAGTGAATGCAGTTTTGAACTGTTCTATTTCTTTGACAACTACTTGATTGTAACCTGAAAAGCCATCCATCATGAACATTAATTCAGATCCAGTAACCCTCTGTAACATGGCTTCCATGTTTGGTAGACCATAATTGTCCTTTAAATAATTTATGTTCAAATTTCCAAAGTCTACACATAGCCATATGTCTCCATTATTTTTTCTTACTGGGAAAAGATTAGAAACCCATGTTGAATGTCTAATAGGTTGAATGATGCCTACATCACTCATCCCTTTTAGCTCATCCTGTATTTTTGGTGCCAAGGTAGGGTTAACAGGTCTCAATTTGTGCCTGAAAGGTTTGGTATTCTCCTTAAAGGGAATTTCATGTTGGAATAAATCCTCTCTGTATGCTTTCAAAGTATCATAAGACCATGCAAAGACATGTCTATATTTTCTAAGAAGATTTATCAGAGATTTTTTTATTTCACGAATGAGGCTTCCCCCAATATATACATTATTTGGGGCTTCCTTAGTTCCTAAATTTATTTCCTCCACATCTTCAGGCTTGCTTAAAAGCTTTGCCTGGGAAGAGCTATCATGGCTATCAAATGCTCTATTTAACACTACCAAACCCTTTGGGACTTTATTTGTTTTTAACTGTAAGATCTCCTTGCCAAGGAGAGAGTCCTTATTATCTAATGTTTCTACATATTTACCAAAATTTATCTCTTTGTCTCCAAAACTTTTATTACAATGTAGAAATCTTAAAATATCTAGGTCACTGTAAAAAACCTACCAATTTTCATAATTATCTAGTATGGATGGCCTAGTTTGAATCTCAATCCTAGACATCCCTGCAAAAGTGATATCCTCTGGTCTTAATGCAATGTTAGCCAGTAAATCAGCCATCCTATTATGGCCTCTATCTATCTAATCAATACAAAAAGCATCAAACTATTCTATCTCATCCCAAACAACATTCCTATATTGTCTTAACCTTTGGTTTCTTGATGCATATTTGGATCTAATCTGAGAGATGACTAATTCTGAGTTCCCAATAACCCTAAGATTTTTTATTTTGTGTTTTGAGGCTATCCTTAATCCTATCAACAAAGCCTCATACTCTGTAGTGTTATTTGTGCAAGTAAATAACAGGGTGAAGGAAAATTTAAAAGTTTTTCCAGTGGGAAAAATTAACAACACACCTGCACTAGCTCCTTCTTTAGAGCTTGCACCATCAAAATACATAGTCCAGAGATCATTCTGATCTATGATATTTCCTTCTTCTTCAGCTAAGAGAGGGAGATCAACTTCATTCTTATTTTTAGTACTTTGTACTTGGAAAGAATTTATGTGAGTGTCCAAAAAATAGTTCATATTATTATCATTAGTTTCTTCCTCAATCATATGGGGGGTTCTAACTTCTCTAAATACCTTAATACTTTCACTAGTGATGTTAAAGGTAGCATAAGATAAGTCACATTAGATGCTACCTCCCATTTCTGCACTCCATTTTCTTGAAAACAACATTCCATATTGTGGAGGTATGTCCATGACTAAAACACTCATAGTCAATTATTTCTTAGGACCAGTAGTAACCCTGTAAGGCAAGGCCTAGATTGTTCTAATCACTGGTACTTCTCCAGAATCCATTTCCTAGCATCTCCCATGAGGAGTATCAACCTACAATCCCATTGATCTCATAATTTCAGTAGGCATGATAGTATTTGAAGCTCCTAAATCAATCATGCAATTCTTCAACATTTTATCATTTATGACCAATGTTAGGAAAAAAGGATCAATAGCTCCCATAGAAGTATTCACAACATTAGTGTCCAAATAGATCTGAGGTATTTTTGAAATAATTTCTTCTATGTCCTTTTTTGTTGGATCTTGACCTTTCATCTTAGTTTTTACTGGTTCCTGGATGTTTGTGGTTTGAAGACCTTTTATCCATGTAATGGCTTTCTCTTTGTGTTCACTTATCCTCATCATTTCTAATAAAGGAACTTTTACTGTGATATGAGATAATAACTGACTCATGTCAATAGGTACATAATTTAAAATAGATAAGTCTATCTTGCCCTTTGGGGCATTCTTGACTTCAGGTTGTGTGGTTGTATCCAATTTCTCTTTATCTTTTGATTTATTTTTTGATTAGGCATTTGGAGTGCTAACCATTGGAGTTTTAACCTTGATCTTGAGAACCTTGATTGGCTCAGTAGGATTTTCTATCCCCTTTGACTTGGAATTCTTAGTATCATCTATAGCCTTATTTTTTGTGGCAAATTTCTTAGCGTCTTCTTTATTCCTTTTAATAAAAATACCCGCTGGTTTACCAACTATTTTATCAACAGTTCTGCTTCTAACGACATAGTTTCATTTGGCTCGTGTCACCATATCAATAGTGATCTGGGCTATCTCTTCCTCAAAGGGTCTTCTTAACATAACAAGTTCTTCAACTTGTTTGGAGTTTCTATTTATGTCTTCAATTTCTTCCTCTTCTTCATCAGAAAAAATTTGCTGATGGTAAGCCTCCCTTCTATTCTAAGAGCCATTTACATCCTAATTTTCATCTTCCTCTTCAAAATAAACTTCTTCACATAACTTACCAAAATTCATTCCACAACCTCTGTCATCATATGATTCATCCTCCTCTTCTCCTTGTTCATTACTTTCAGACATATTTTGAGAAATCACACAATAATCTGAATCATGAGGAGATTGGCATACTATGCACCATGGAATCTCACCAATCATGTTGATTGAATGTTTTTGTAAAGGGTCAAGGGTTTTATCATTTGGCTTAGTATCCTTCCTTTCTGGGACTATAGGCTTTCCATCCTTCCACTGTGTATTGTAAGGATAGTTCTGCATTCTAGGTTGCTTACTAAAATTATTTGGAGGAGGCCTATCATTTCCTTGAAACCTATTTTTACTTTCTCCTAGTCTTAGATCCTTTAAGGCATTAAGGATCTTCTTGAGGTTATCATCCTCCCTAGGTTTCACATTAGCAGTCTTATCAACTTCTTTCTTTCTGAACCTAGGGGCCTTAGGATCCTCTCTTCTTCCTAATTTTCTTGATACCCTTCTATTGCTCTCAATGTTTACAACAAATCTTTGAGCCTCTCTAATAGTCCTAGGGTTCTTATCCCTAAGTAGGTATCCCATCTTGGCATCAAAAGCATTCAGATATGTTGCTAAACATACCTTCTCATCCAACCTCATGACTTGGAAGAGCTTGTGCATTGCCTTTTGAAACCTCACATTGAATTCTAGGACTTCCTCATTCTGGTTCTTCTTTATATTGTTAAATTCATTTAACATAAAACCCTCATTAGTCTTATCACTATATTGATCTTTTAAAAATTTTATAAAATCATCCCAAGAACCAATACAATCATAAGGAAGCCCTCTGAACCAGTCTCTTGCATCTTCAGTTAAAGATTGAACAAACAATTTCATGATGACATCTTCATATTATATTTCATAGTCATCAATCATATCAATAAAGTTCTTTAGATGGTCTTCACAGGAAAAAACATTATTTCCAGTAAACTTAGGTAATTTCTCTCTAATCTTTGTAGGAATCAAATTAGGATAACTAGCAATATTGTTAAAGAGAAGCTGTATGTACCTTTCAATGTGAACTATTCCTCTTTGTAATGAAGCATTTGTTTAAGAGGTGGAAGCTTTGTTATTTGCTGCATTAGCAACATTTACAATAATCACTGGTGTTATAATGGCAGCCTGAGTAGCATAATTTCCAACATTAACATTAGATGTCATCACAGGGTTAGTTGGAATTGAAGGAGTAAAAGACTGTCTAAGAAAATCAACTTTCTTTTTCATTTCCAAGGTAGCAGCCTCAACCTCCACCTTTTCTAATTCTTTAGCAATAATCTCCTATTCCCTTCTAGCCCTTTCCAAATCATTATCCAATTTGGACAAAGGATCTATTGGGATATTGTCATTTGTGGGCTCATTTATTGTGATTCCTACTGAAATCTAGTTTCCTTTATCCTTAGGCTTCCTAACTTTGGCAATGGGTTAGACAATAGGTTATTCATCAACCCCTTTGGAAGCTCTTACAAAATTTATGGCCTTCAAGGTCATCAACTATCTTTTGAGCTGGTTTGCCCTAATTTGGGCTTGCCTTGTTCCATTTTCTTTTCCCATTTCCCTCTCCCTCCTAATTGCAATTTGTTCCTTGATATTTTTCTCTAAATTATAAACTTCTTCAAAAACATCATTTGAATTTGGGAGAGTGGTATCAGATCCTAAATTCTCAAACCCAAAATCCTCTTGGTGATTTCTAGGATCATTAGGGCTTTGAGAAGGAGAAGGCCCTCAAGTTGGGGGGTCATTTCTTCCTTCTAGGCCCCTGCTCTTACTTCTTGACCTTCTGATTTCCTTATGAGCTTCTACATCTAGGTATACCTTTTTCCTATGATGTACTTCATCACCCTTATGAGAATGAAAGTCCTCATATGCTCCTAAACCTAGATCAACTACCTCCTCATACTCAGAGGCATTGTCTTCTTGGTCATGATTAAGTTGGTTATTTATTTTCATACTTTTCTTCTATCTCCATGCTTGAGAAAAATCACCACTACTTTGATTTCTTCTAGGTAAATAAGTCCTAGAAGTGCTTGGAAGTTCACTTTCTAACCTACTTTCTAGGTGATCCTTCCTCCAAGCCCTAGTATTTCTTTGACTCATAATTGGAAGTATGTGAAACAATTTCTTTTTCTTTTATTTTCTAAACTCAGCACTGCTGTAGAGATTTTTAGAGTCGCCACCAACACAAGTTGGGAAATATTTTCACAAACTCAGCAAATCAAAGTACTCAATACTTGGTAATTAATCAAAATAGAATTTATTACAAATAAATGCAAAGCTTAATGAGATTTTCAAATTCAACCCAAATACAAAGCTTACAAATATTCCTCTACTCTTCAATGGTGCTTTACTCATTCTAACAAATAAGAAGGCTAGGAGTCTAGCTCAACTTGTACCTGTGTTATATGATATTCAAATTTACAATACCAGAGATCTAAAACTCAATTTACCATATTATTTCAATCCCTACTCCCCAACAGAGTTGCCATTTTTTTGGTTCCCAAAATGGACTTGATGCTTTTAGAAGTAACCAGTACATCTACAGATTTTAAGGATAATTTAGATCCAAATATGGGGCTTTAAAGATGACTGGACCAACTATAGGGACAAGACTTCCCTCTACACTTCTGGCTCTAAAAAACCAAGGAGGGTGCTCCTAATCTAGTAAACAAGACTTAAATCAATAATCACTAATTGGATTTAAAAGTAACAGATAAATGATAATAGAAATCTAAATGATAACCATTCATTTATAGATCTTTCACTATCACTAGGTAGTAAACTGCCCTACAAATCACTGTATTTCAAAGAATTTTGACAATTTTATAATCAAAGATGGAAATACCAATAGAACCTTTTCAAACAATGATCTCTATAAGAAAAATCCATTGCTGGCCAGTGTCTTATCCATTGGGAAACACTTCCACTGCAAGATTGTAATATATGAAAAAATATATTGAACTTTGAATTATCTTTACCCTTTGAAAATCCTAATCACCCTGCGGTGGATTTTATGAAAGGTTCCTAGATTCACACTACTTATTGATGCATCCTTAAGAAAGACTTCAAAGAATTTATGTCATATTCAAAGCTTATTTACTATGATCTTGGATTAGAGCTGAGAAATATAAATATATACATAGATTATCTATGCAATGAATTGGAACAATTCATAACTCAAACAAAGATACTCAAGGAGAGATATAAATCTTGGATTTCATTCAAATGCTATATTAATCATGCTTATATAATTCTTTACCATATAACATTCTAAAATTAACTTGAACCAAAAATATTATTCTTATATAGAAATATGCTTGAAAACAGTCTATGATATCCCAGACTCAAGAAGCTTATCAGTTAAATTGATCAAGTTCTAAGTCCTTTTTTTACTGATCTTGGTAATCCTTTTATAGAGAAATAAGGATTGAAAACAAGCTTCTGATCCTTTTTAGAAAAGACAAGAAAGGAGTTCTCATATAGAACAAAAATAACTTTCTTGTTACAAATTCTCCGAATGAATTGTTAAGATGAGCGCCAAAATCTTGTAACAATTCCCAAGGGCAGTTCAACTTCTACCAGGTGTTATGTCTAGGCTTTCTTCTTTTATGGAGTTGGGGAATTTCCATTTGTTGCCTCCTTAGAAGATGTTTCTTCTTCTTCATTCACCTTTGACAAGGACGCTGCTTCCCGGGCTGCAAAAGTATCTTCATCAGGCCAATTAAATGCCAAAATCTCATCCCATTTCAGTAGAATCTTGTTCTAGCTAGTGACCAATTGATGCACTTCAGTTATTGTTATACACTAAGTTTTCACCCTTGTCTCAAGCTCTCGTAGTCTTGATAACTTAGTATAACATGGCAATCATCTCTAGGTTGTGGGAGCTTTGCTAACTAAGATGAGACCTCTAGGTTCTAGGCTAGTTCCTCTTGGATAATCACCTTAATTTTCTCTTAGAGATGAAAAGTAAACTTTGGAGGGAAATAGATAGAAGAAATTCTTGTAAAGGGAAATGACTGAAAGCAAGCTACCTACTAGGTGATACACTAAAATTAGGGTTTGGATCTCAGTATAGAGCAATGAAATCAATGAATGGCTTAGGTCTAGTAGGTCACAACTTACTGAATAGGCCTGCATAAGTATTTCACAGAAGGATCTAAACATAAGACATAATCTATGACCTGGAAGCAAACATTCACTTCTGCAACTCAGTGTAGGAATGAGACAAGACTGTTAGGGGGCTGAAGTATACCCACAAAAGCATCTAAATCAGATCAAACACAACAACACACAAAATTGCAGAAAGCAAGAGGGATCAGGAACCCTACGATATCACTGAAAACATCATATACTTAAATTTAATAAGAGATAATTCAAATAAGGAAAGCATAGCAACATGAAGGATTGTCATAAAATACCTCTGTAATATCTGAATCATCAATGGGAGAAATACAACTATAGAAGTTAGAGGGTAGAGATGATACCATAGATGAACCTTAAGAAAAGAAATTCCTTTTTACAATTGTCCAACTCTAAGCACTAAGGCTCCAAAAATAGAATATATACATACTCAACTACACGTAGGTAGGAGTTAGAAAACCTAACTAGGGTTACAAGATTTCACATTAGAATAACTAACCTTACATCTGTCAAGTCTGATCATGAATGTAACTCTATAAATATCTCAACTGATCAGATACATCTCATGTGTCCATCCCTATACTATAACCAACCTGCAGACAAGCAACCTGGATCCATCAACCTTCTTGCACAAAAGTCTCATCATGAATACTCAAGCTGGTACTTTTTTGAGACAAGAAATGACCCATGATGGCCGGCCAAGCCTCTCATCATCTTCTTTCAACTGTAGATGTCCTGGAGACATAAATTCTTTGAGCTACCTCACCGCTTGCGGCCTGCAAATCAAATACTAGCAAAAACCTTCTTAGACACATTTGAATTTTGAAAACTAATGGCTAGTCGGTCATTTTAAAATGTGACCATCCATCCCCTCCAACTCCCAGCAAATGAGTGGCTCAGATTAACTTTGAAATGGTTGTGAAACCCTTTGAAAATTTTGAGTCCATATGAGTAATACGAGGACCAATGAGAAATTAGCACGTCAGCACACCTGGCAGTTTGGCCCCACTTTGAACTTTTCCTCCTTTATGTCATTCAGTGACTACATGACTAAAGACCTCTTTCTAATTCATGAAATCCTTTTCATAACCCTGGTCTGGTTAGGTGATTTAGCAAACAAGGCTTTTTGCTAAATCACTGGGTCTCTCTAATAACCCTGGTTACATTAAGTGAATATGGGGAGGCCTCTTTATTTGCTAATTTTTAGAATACTCCTAATCACTTATGAGAATCTAGCCTACATTTGGTGAACTGGCGATAGAAGACAATCGCTAGGTTGTAGAGAACTTTAGGGCTTCACTAATTAATTTTGAGACTCTGTGAATACACACATTTGCGCATTCACCAGATTGATTGGAGTGCTACTATTTTATCACATGAATACATGACCAAAAGGAACTTATTAGAACCACCAAAACTTTGTTAATTCTAGGCCCATCTCCACATGTCAATCTTCTATTTGTTCTTGAGCACCCCATTAGCAGACACCTAGGAAATCCTTCTGACGATGGACCCATTAAAGATAAGATTCTGATCTAATGGTGGGCACATGATCTCATGGCCACCAAATATTCCTTGCACCTTTATGCAAGCTGTAGATTTATATTAGATCGGGACCCCTTCTGACAAATGGACCCACCTGGAAATCTTTGTGAGCACTTGGCAGCCAATCAAATTTGAGCAAGTTAGCACACCTAACAGACTCGGACCCATGACCTACAGAAAGAGCATTAGATGGTTGTCGCTAGACCACTGACTTAAATAGCGTGCATCTTATCCCAACGCCGTAGCAACAACCACAAGATCTTTCTATACTTTAACCTCCCAAAAAGATCAAGACCCACTGACATATGCCTAATCACCCTTATGTGGACCAATTAGAAGCTACCATTTGTATAAACATAGTAGTGGACCTACCTGAATGAAGAGTTACGTCACCAGGAGAAATCAATGGCAGTCTTAAGTTTGCAAACTTCTGACACTTTTCATGAGAAAATGGGCCAGCCGTTAGATCAAAAGAGGACTAACAATTAGGCCTACTGACAAATTACAAGTCATCTCCTTTCAACCAATAGGAAGCCTCCAAGTAGGACACCATGGCAGTGGCCCCACTAAACTCTTAAGCACTCCACAAAAGAGAAGATCGATGGTCATCTGAAGATCTCATTCTCTAACAATGGCCAATGTGAAGATATGTACGCCGTTAGATCTTCCTAACCCGATCCCCACTCTGCCACATCACCCGCTACCTATAGAACTAACCCCACTTTGACTTGGCGATTTAGCAACTGAAGGCAATCCCTTGTTTTCTAAATACTTCAAGGAACCATGGTTAAACTTAGAGAATACGTGAACAAAGGTCTTCACTGAATCACTGAACCAAAAGCTTAACCTTGACTAATATTGAGCGATTGCCCAACTGAAGAAAAGTGACCATTCACTAGGTCGCAAGATACTTAGACCTAACCACCAAACACTTAGCAATTATGAGAACTATAGTAGTCACCAATTCGCTATGAGAAAAGGGTAACCGCTAGAGAACTTAGAGAAGTGGTGACCGAAGGTAAATTAAAAGCACATGGATAATGGGACCTTTAAGTTGACAAAAAAGTAATTGCAAAATATAACAGAGCTCTAGGGTTTGTAGGGTTAATTTAGTACCAATGACTACTTTTTCAAATATTTAAACTGCAGACTATGGAATTAAAAGATTGCAGAGGCTAGGAAACAAGAGATAAATTCATGAAATTTTTAGGGATGCCTGGGAAGGTGAAAACAAAGACTTGGGGATAGGTTTTAGCCAAATCTGCATGGATATGAAAATTAGGGTAACATTTTGGTGATTTTTGTTGGATGTCAGCCTGCTAGACATGGATCAGTGGCCTTGACATATCCATTGGGCATGGGGTTATTAAAGGAACAAAAACTTTCCACAAAGGAACAAAACTGGAACTGTGCTCAGAGAACTTCTTGAAAAGTAGGAAACTAAACTAGAAAGCAAGGAAAGAAAACAAGGAAAATTTACAAAAATTACAGAGAGGGGTTAACCTCAAAATAAGGTTTTAAGTGGAAACCATTCATAGAGATAGGTAAGGGGACTCCCTCCATATTTGATAGTTGAAAAGCATTGGAGCCCCTACATTCTATGATAACAAATGGTCCACCCCAAAAGGAGTCAAATTTTGTGTGCTTGCTAGGCTAGACCTGAACTCATCCCACTTGAGGACTATGTCTCCAACCTTGAAGTCTCTGACCTTGGCTCTTCTATCAAAGCTCCTCTTTGTCTGAATCTGATGGAATTCCATATCTTGCATTGATTTGTCTCTGATTTCTTCTAACTCCATCAACTGAGCATACCTGACCTGCAAGGGATCTTCTTCATCAAATAGGGCATACTGAGTAGCTAGGTCCAAAGCTAGTAATTCAATCAAAATGGACAACCTAGCCTCTCTGCCATACACTAGCACATAGGGATAATTACTAATGATTTTCTTTGGGATAATTCTATCTAATCATAATGCAGACCTCAACTTAGTATGCTAATTTCTCTGATTATCTTGCAGAGTCTTCTTGATTATCCTAATCAAGTTCTTATTGGTGGATTCTACCAAGCCATTACCTTGGGGGTAGTAATTTGAACTGGTATTTAGATAAATGCCATTCCTGACTACCCACTCTAAAACTTTGAGGCCTATGAATGCTAATGCATTATCTAAGATGATGGAATCAAGAGTGCCAAACCTATGAACTATATCATCATAAAAATTTAATACAACACTCTCATTGGCTTCTTTTAAAGCAACTACCTCTGTCCATCTTGTGAAATAATCAGTTGTAGTAATTAGCCATTTGTGGCTTGCACTAGATGGAGGATTGATCATGCCAATGAAATCTATACCCCACTTTATGAAGGGTTGATCTATTATGATTGGTTGGAGGGGAAGAGTAGCAAGCCTTTCTTTTCCTGCAAACATGGCACACTTGATGCATTTTCTCACATACTCATGACTATCTTTAAAGATAGATGGCCAATAGTACCCAGGCCTCATGATCTTAAAAGTAGTATTCCAAGGAGAGAAATGACCTCTAGAAGGTCCATCATGAAATTCAAATAGGACATCAGCTATCTTTTTTGAATCTATGCATCTTAAAAGGACACCATTTTGATCCTTTCTAAAAATAACTTCATCAATCAGCACAAAAGGAATAGATTGTAACCTATAATACCTCCTTTTTGCTGAATCTAGGCATGTAGGACATTGTCCTATCTTCAAGTAATTGATCATATTAGGCAACCAGCTTGTTCCCTTGTCTTGTTCTTATGTAGAATGCACCACCAGAGATGAATCTATTTTCTCTAATTTCTTTGAACTTTCATCCTCTGCCAAATGCTCACAAAGACCTCTTCCTCTAGCCATCTTGGTAGTTTGAATATTGATGTCATATTCCATCACCTTGGTGATCCAACCAGCTCTTTTCTCATTTAGGTCTTTGGAAAGATAAAACTCTTTGACACTTGGATGATTAAATTTTAAATGTACCTTTCTATGGGTCAATAGATATCTAAACTTTTTAAGGCTCTTCATCATAGCAAGTAAATGTTTTTCTACAAAAGAGTATCTCTATTCATACTCCTCCAAAACTTTGCTAAAGAAAGCAATAGGCTGCTCCAATCCATCTAAATTTTCTTGGGTCAACATTATAGATATAACATCATGACCTCCATAAGCATAAAGGATAAAATCCTTATTGAAATTTGGGTTCAGGAGAGCAGGGGCTTCTATTAAGGCCTCTTTGATAGCCTAGAAATTGACTTTCCCTTCTTTGGTCCAACTGAAAGTTGAACTCTTCTTTACCATGGTTGTCAAAGGCTTTAATATATTTGTAATGTTAGGCAAGAACCTCCTAGCAAAATTAATCTTTCCTATGAAAGATTGGAGACTTTTCTTGTTATGTGATAGGGGTAGCTCTAGGATAGCTACAATTCTCTTAGGATCTACTATAATTCCTTCTTTGGATACTACATATCCCAACAATTTTCCTTCATGAACTAAAAAAACACATTTTTTGGGATTAAGAGATATCCCAAACTCTCTACACCTTTTGAAAATCTTCATCAGATGTTTGATATGGTATACTATATGTTTAGAATAGACAATTATGTCATCCAAGTAGACCAACACAAATTTGTACATGAGGCTCTTAAAGGTTGTATCCATTTCCTTTTGAAATGTAGCTCCTACATTTGACAAACCAAAGGGCATCTTTTGATAAGCCATGGTCCCCCACTTGGTTGTAAATGTAGTCTTATATTGATCCTCTTCATTAACAAGGATCTAATTGTATCCTAAATAGCCATCCAATAATGAAAATATCTCAGATCTAGAGACACATTGTAAGATTTTTTCCATGGAGGGTAGTGGATGGTGGTCCTTTAATGAGGCTCTGTTAAGATCCCTGAAGTCAACACATAACCTCAGCTCCCCATTCTTCTTCCTGATAGGAACAAGGTTAGAAACCCAACTAGTATGCTTAATGGGGTAGATGATACCACTTTCTATCAATTTGAGCACTTCTTTATGCATAAGTGGCTCAAGCTTAGGATTAATAGGCCTTTTCTTTTGTCTTACTAGCTTGGCATTAGGTTCTAATTCAATAGTGTGTTGAGCAAGGGAAGGATCAAAACCTTTGAGGTCTTCATATTTCCATAAAAAAACATCACTGAATTCTTTGAATAGCTAAGTGTAAGATTTCTCTTCCAATTTAGTGTTTACTTTTCCAAATTGTAGACCCTTACCTGGTTCCAACTCTAGTTCAACACAATTTTCTTGTTGGACTACTAGGCTAGTTTTTTTGTTCTTAACTTCATCATCCTTGTTGAAGAAAATCTGTAGGGTAACAAGACCTCTAGGCATCTTATTGGACTTCAGTTGTATTACCTGATCACCATAGTTTTGTGATAGCCTATCTTGATTATGTTCTAAAAAGACATCTTCAAACAAGAATTGTAGAATCTATTCATCATTGTCAAACACTTTCCAATTGACATCATTATCAGGAATAGAAGGTCTGACAATCACTTTGATATTTTGTTGATACATTTCTTTTGAAATGCTATTTGGAATGTCATATTGGGATCCAACAATAGCTAACCTATCTGCATTTTGATTTAACTTCCTAGGGATAGCAACAATATTGAAAGCACCAAAATTTTCAATTGCATCCCAAACTCTATGTTTGTATGCTTTCATGGTGTCATTCTTGGTTGCACTTATCCCTCTTACTTGGCTGACAACTAATTCACTATCACCATAAACTTTTAAGGCCTTAAGCCCTCTTTTTCTAGCCCATTCTAGTCCATTGACTAGGCTTTCATATTCTGCAGTATTGCTAGTTCAAGAGAAACTAAATCTAAAGGTAGTATAATACCTTTCCCCCTTTGGGGACACTAGCTTAGTACCACCACTAGAACCATGCCTACTTCTAGCTCCATCAAAAATAGTTCCCAAATCTGATTGCTCTAATCCTCTAAATCAGTATCCTCCTTGAGAAGGCTTGGGTCTATGACTCCACTCTCTTGTATCAGATAACTTCCCAAACCAAAATCCCAAACAAGACTTTCTTGGGCCTCTGAAGCTCTTTCATATAGAAAAATATCAGGGATTCTTTCTATCTTTGTGCTTGCTTCACTAATGGTTTGGAAGTCACTGTCATCAAATATGGGGTAGTTTACATTGATGGTATTGGACACATATGGCTCTATGTGGTGTGCTACTAATGGTTATAATTTAATGGTAACCATGGTCCCATACCTTGTATGAAATAACATGTGAGACAAATCAGAAGATAGATAATGTCCTATCTTGGCTGTAAACTCCCTTGAAAGACATATACCAAATAATGCAAGGAGATCTATGATGTATATATCTAGGAGGATGGAAAAATTAGGACTAGCATGAAGGATCAGGCCTGTATCCTTAGCCACACCTATAGTATTGACTGAGGATCCATCAAGTTGGGTAACCTTCTTTTGGAAGGTCTCATATTTTAGTCCTAGTTGGTCAGCTACTTTCGTAGGCATTACAATGCTAGTAGCTCCACCATCTACCATACAATTATGCATTAAAGATTTTCCAATAATTAGATAGACATAAAAGGGAGGTGGCTTTGAATTGCTACCTTGTGTGGCATTTCCTTTGGAGTTGCTACTTGGAGCCTCCCTTTCTTGATCGGTGTTAACTAACATTGGCTTTGCAACTTCTTTTGTAGGTTGGGGAGTTGCCACTTCTGTCATGGCCTTCTTCAAGATTCTAGGTTGTCCTAGAAGAGCCAAAGAGTCCCACATGGACATGGTGACATTCACCTTCTTCATGTTGTCTACAATATTAAATGGTGTCACAGTGTGTACTCTCTGATGTGCTTTCACTATGATGGGCTCCACTTCTTTTGGAATTTGGCCTTCTTTTCTTGTAATGATAGGAGCCTCCTTAGGTGTGATGGGAGTATCTTGTTGTAGTGGCTCTGCAGATGTAGTATCTTTGGCATTGGAATCTTCTCTCTCCATGTCTTAAGCTCTTCTCTTTTCTCTTGTATAGGAAACAAAAGAAACTTCATCATTGCCTCGATTGAAGTCTGGTTGCTCCCAATTAAAAAGAGCAGTCTCTTGCTCTTGTGATTCTTGTTGAGGTGCTGAGCCACTGGATGAAACCTCTGATTGAGCTTGGGAGGCATTTTGAACCATTAGAGCTTGGTTCATCCATCCATTTGAACATGTAGCCTGATTGTGAGGTTGATTACAAGGAAAGCACCACTCATTCTCCATGGCCATATTATTTTGACTAGGAACCATATCCCTCACTAGATTTGTAGAATTTAGAGGTGCAAGATTATATGGTTGGAATGGTCTCTGATTGAAGCTTTGTCTTTGTCCTTGGTAGCCTCCTTGGTATGGTGGCCTATTTTGCTAATAATGTTGTCCTTGATTTTGATATTGCTGATTAGGACCTTGGCCTTGTGATTGAAATGGTGTTCTGATTCCTTGACCTTGCTTCTTTAGATTTGTGACCTCTTTAGTCAAGGTCTATAACAAGTTGGCCATTTCTTGCTTACTGCTTTCTTGACTATTCTTTATCTCTTGTAACTCTTGAGAGAAACTAGTTGTTAACTCTTGACCACTAGTACTAGCCTAAGGTGCTACTATGGTGGGAATAGGGGTAAATGGGGGTACTTGGGCAGGTCTAATGGGTTGAAGGCTAGGAAAAATGGGCATTGGTGGCCTTCTGGCAATCATGCCTACTTTGATTAGACAATTTTTAGCTCTGACAGCTATGTCAAAAGCCTGGGGTAAAGAAGTACCACCCATAGACTGGATCATGATAGAAATTTGACCATTCAAGCTTTGTAAGTAATAAAGGAAAGCATGGTCAGCTGATGGTCTTAAAGAGACTGGAATTCTATTCCATGTTTTGAGGAATCTACTATTGTAATTTGTCATTTTCTCTTGAGGGTCTCTCTTAATAGTTGTTAACTGCTCAACTAGAGACAAGTTATCTGATTTATCCTCAAAATGTTTTCTTAATGCATCCCCTAATGCATCCCATGAAGTAATGGAACCAATAGTTAGAGTTCTAAACCATTCTAGAACCTTACCTTTTAGAGAGGCCACTAATAATTTTGTGGCCACATCCTCTTGAGTAATGTTGTGTATGTTGCAGATGGTGGTCACATCTCTTATGTGCTCAAAAGTAATTGTCTGCCCTTCACCAGTAAAATTAGGTATACTCTTTAGTGCCACCAAAGGCACATCATGATGTTGGGAAAAATTAAATGGACTACCCTAATTGAAAGGTGAAAATGCAAATGGTCCAGCCATTGTAGCAGTTGGAATCTAAAGATTAACAACTATATGAGCTGTATTTATTACTGGATTTGAATCTTCTTCTAGATAGCTGGTTAGAGATCTACCTCTTCTTATGGAATGAAAGGGAAAAGGTCTCCTTTTTGAAGTATCAAGAGGTGTTGATTGAACTCTACTTGCAGGGGATGTTCTTTGAGTTGACCTACCTTTATGACTTCTTCTTGAGGGCAACTCTAAAAATTGGGTAGGCTTTGAGCTTCTAGTCTCAATCTTTCTCATAAAACTTTGAACAAGGTAGCCTGGATCTTTAAAATCAATGGAGTCGCCAGATATACTTGATAGAATAACTTCTAAAAGCATATTTTATGTAATTTGTATATCAAAGATAACATATCTTCAAACAAGAACTTCTTGTGTAGTCCCACCGAGCATGCCAGAATTGTTATACACTAAGTTTGCACCCTTGTCTCAAGCTCTCATAGTCTTGATAACTCAGTATAACATGGGAATCATCTCTAGGTTGTGGGATCTTTGTGAACTAAGATGAGACCTCCATGTTCTAGGCTAGTTCCTCTTGGATAATCACCTTAATTTGCTCTTAGACATGAAAAGTAAACTTTGTAGGGAAAGGGATAGAACAAATGCTTGTAAAGGGAAATGACTGAAAGAAACCTACCTACTAGGTGATACACCAAAATTAAGGTTTGGATCTCAGTAAAGAGGAATGAAATCAATGAATGGCTTAGGTCTAGTAGGTCACAACTTACTGAATAGGCTTGCATAAGTATTTCATAGAAGGGTCTGAACATAAGACACAATCTATGACCTGTAAGCAAACATTCACTTCTGCAACTCGGTGTAGGAATGAGACAAGACTGTTAGGGGGCTAAAGTATACCCACAAAAGCATTTAAATCAGATCAAACACAACAACACACAAAATTATAGAAAAAAAGAGGGATCATGAACCCTAAGATATCACTAAAAACATCATATACTTAAATCCAATAAGAGATAATTCAAACAAGGAAAGCATAGGGACATGAAGGATTGTCACAAAATACCTCTGTAATATCTAAATAATTAATGGGAGAAATACAACTATAGAAGCCAGAGGGTAGAGATGATACCACAGATGAGCCTTAACAAAAGAAATTCCTTTTTACAATTGTCCAACTCTAAGCACTAAGGCTCCAAAAATACAATATATACATACTCAACTGCAAGTAGACAGGAGTAAAAAAACCTAACTAGGGTTACAAGATTTCATGTTAGAATAAAAAACCCTACATTTATCAAGTTTGATCATGAATGTAACTTTGCAAATATCTCAACCAATCAGATACATCTCATGTGTCCATCCCTATACTATAACCAACTTGCAGACAAGCAACTTGGATCCATCAACCTTTCTGCACAAAAGTCTCATCATGAATGCTCAAGCTGGTACTTTTCTAAGATAAGAAATGACCCATGATGACCAGCCAGGCCTCTCATCATCTTCTTTCAACTGCAGATGTCCTAGAGACATAAATTCTTGGAGCTACCTCACCACTTGCAGCCTGTAAATCAAATACTGGCAAAAACCTTCTTAGACACATTTGAATTTTGAAAACTAATGGCTAGCTGGTCATTTTAAAATGTGACCATCCATCCCCTCCAACTCCTAGAAAATGAGAAGCTCAGATTAACTTTGAAACCATCATGAAACCCTTTGAAAAGTTTGAGTCCATATCAACAATACGAGGACCAATGAGAAATTAGCACGTCAACACACCTGGCAGTTTGGCCCCACTTTGAAATTTTCCTCCTTTAAGTCATTCAGTGACTACGCCACTGAAGACCTCTTTCTAATTCATGGAATCCTTTTTGTAACCCTAGTCTAGTTAACCAATTCAGTGAACAAGGCTTTTCGCTGAATCATTGGGTCTCTCTAATAACCCTGGTTACATTAAGAAAATAAGGGGAGGCCTCTTTATTCACTGATTTGTAGAATACTCCTAACCACTTATGAGAATCCAGCCTACATTTGGTGAACTGGCGACAGAAGACAATCACTAGGTCACTGAGAACTTTAGGGCTTCACTAATTAATTCCGAGACTCTGGGAATACACACATTTGTGCATTTGCCAAATTGATTGGAGCACTGCTATTTTATCACATGAATATGTGATCAAAAGGAACTTATCAGAGCTGCCAAAACTTTCTTAACCCTGGGCCTATATCCACATGTCAATCTTCTATTTGTTCTCAACTGCCCCATCAGCAGACACCTTGGTAATCCTTCTGACGACAGACCCATTAAAGATAAGATTTTGATATAAAATCGAGCGCATGATCTCATGGCCACTGAATATTCCTTGCACCTTTACACCAACCATAGATTTATATTAGACCAAGACCCCTTTTGACAAATAGACCCACCTGGAAATCTTCGTGAGCACTTGGCAACAAATCAAATTTGAGCAAGTCAGCACACCTGACAGACTCAAACACATGACCTACAGAAAGAGCATTAGATGGTTGTTGCTAAACCACTAACTTAAATAGCATGCATCTTATCCCAATGGTGTAGTGACAACCAAAAGATCTTGCTGTACTTTAACCTCCCAAAAAGATCAGGACCCACTGACATATGCCTAATCACCATTGTGTGGACCAATCAAAAGCCACCATTTGTATATACATAGTAGTGGACCCACCTAAATGAAGTGTTATGTCGCCAGGAGAAATCAATGGTAGCCTTAAGTTCACAAACTTTTGACACTTTTCATGAGAAAACTTGTGAGTCATTAGATCAAAAGAGGACTAAAAACTGGGCCCACTAAAAAATTACAATTCATCTACTTTCGACCAATAGAAGCCTCCAAGTAGGACACCATGGTAGTGGCCCCACTAAACTCTAAAGCACTACACAAAAGAGATGATCGATGGTCATCTGAAGATCTCATGCTCTGACAACAGCTGATGTGAAGATATGCCAGCCATTAGATCTTCCTAACTGGGACCCCACTCTTACACATCACCCGCTGCCTACAGAACTAACCCCACTTTGACCTAGCGATTTAGCAACTGAAGGAAATCTCTTGTTTGCTAAATACTTCAAGGAACCATGGTTAAACTTAGAGAATATGCAAAAAAAGGTCTTCACTGAATCACTGAACAAAAAAGCTTAACCCTAAGTGATATTGAGTGATTGCCTGACTGAAGAAAAGTGACCGTTCACTGGGTTGCAAGATACTTAGACCTAACCGCCAAACACTTAGCGATTATGAGAACTACTATAGTTGCTAATTCAGTGAGAGAAAAGGGTAACCACCAGAGAACTTAGAGAACTAGCGACTGAAGGGAAATTAAAAGCACATGGATATTGGGACCTTTAAGTTGTCAAAAAAGTAACACCAAAATATAACAGAGCTCTAGGGTTTGCAGGGTTAATTTAGCACCAACGACTACTTTTTCAAATATTTAAATTATAGACTAGGTAATTAGAAGATTGCAAAGGCCAAAAACAAAGAGATAAATTCATGAAAATTTTAGGGATGCTGGCAAGGTGAAAATAGAGACTTAGGGATAGGTTTTAGCCAAATTTGCATGGATATGAAAATTAGGGTAACAATTATCACTTTAGTAAAATGCATCCTGGCTACCTATAACATTTTAATTATTTGTACAAAGGGAAGAGTATCCTTATTTCCTAAAGCAACATCTATCTTGGTTGAGACCCCATATTCTACTTGTTCCAACCAATTTTCCCTCTCTTTTATAGAACTCCATCTGCTTTGACAAGAACTGGGAATATTTGAAAATCATTCTGAAGATATCTTACTCTTAAGAGAGCTTCTTTTCTTTTTATTTCCTCCCTAGTTAATTCAAAATCAAGAAAGGATTTGACAATTTTATGAGTACTTGCCAATTGGGGGCACACAGTACTATGATCTTTAATTGATTCAAGAAATGACTTCAAAACATTCTCCCTAGGCACCCACATATCTAAAGGAAAGTAAAATATCAAATAACTACTCTGCATGTTTATAAACCTCCCTAGGCTTTACATTTCTAACAAAGTGTTGAATGGTGTCCTTTATTCCCTTTTTAAATTTATATTGTTCTCTCTATTCTACATCCTCACTGCTCAGGGAAGGGGGAAGAGGAGACATGGGAAACGCAATAATGGGGCTTGAGGAAGAAGGACCAACAGTAGAAGAAGGAAGTTGCAATTGTTGTGGTTCTTGGATTGAGCTTTCCTCCCCCAACATTTTCTTCAAGTCTACAATTATTTTATCCTTCTCAAACAATCCTTGTTTCAATTCTCCATACACCCTCAGCATTTCCTCAAATTTTCTTGTGAGTTCCTCCTTCTCTTTTGCTTCCCTTTCTACCACCTTCTTTGCAAGGTGAGCTATGGATACCACCATACTTGATGCTTCTATTGCTGTGGTGTCAAGAATGCTCTTTACTATGAGACCACCAAAGAGACTATCCTTAATTATTTTCTTTCCTTTGTTTTTCTCATTTTTCTTTAGTGACCACATGACCAATGCTTGGTGGTCATTACTGAAAACAACTCCTTTGACAACTTGTTCTACCTCTTTCTTGGTCTTGTACATAGGTGTAACTTTTTTTCTAACTTCATCAAGGACCATTGCATCATCTATGTCCCATTCAAAGAGGATAAGTACTCCTGCATTCTTTACCAATTCTCTCCCCTATTTTGGAGTAGTCTTTTCAAAGCTCTCTGTCATCTCTATTCTTATTTCATCCTCAATAGTTTTAAAATCCTTATTAGGTTTCTCTTTGTGCTTCTTCTCACAAGGTTCCCCAAATCTACTCATGTTCAATTTCCATAAAAATTATATAAAGGCTCAGGTCTTCACGAAAGCATCATCAGTCATAAATTCATCACATGCTTATTTGACTATATGATCCAACTCTGTCCCTCTATTAAGCCTAACTCAAGCTCCTTTGGTTTCTCTGGAATGCCTTCATTTATTTCCTCTTGAGTCATGAAAATTTGACCCTAAGATACCATTTTTTGGACCTATTCTATGATCTCCTGATCATCTCTAATATTCAGGGGTGACTATGAAGGAGAGTATTCTTCCTCTGGATCATGAGTCCTCTCTTGTATCCTTTGTTTCTTGGTGGGAGGTGAAAAATCAAGGGTGTCTTCACCTGGCTGGTCTTGTGGTATATCTATAATTTCTTCAACATCCTTTTGTTTCCCCACCTACTTTGATGAAGAAGGGAGATCTTCCCTTCTCTTTGGCTTCCTAATGTTAGATTCAGGGATTATTACACTGTAACCAGTCTTTTCTTGCAATATATATTTTCTAGGAGGGAGCACCTTTGCAAATGATGCATTTCCCAATAATGATATAGCCTTCTCTGGGTTTTCCTCCATGGCTTTCTTCTTCTTCTCTTCCAGAGCCTTGTAAATTTCTTGAAAACAATTCATAAGAGCATCTATCCTCTTTCCCATAGGATTTATACTGCCTATGGGGTCATATTTGGGATCAAATTGCATGAAAAAATCAAAAAATTTCTTGTACACCAACCACTTCTCCTTCATGACTGCTTGCTCCTGTAATCCTAGGGTATTCCTGATAATGTTTATAGGGAAAATGAAAATGTGGTTTATTGATGAACATATGACCCTCTTTTCGAACAATTCATTGTAGAAACCCTCTGGGTCTATTGTCTGGGCAATTGTGGTTGTCGAATGATATGGTTCTAAGATTTTGTGCATGTGAAGCCACCCACCTTTTGTGATTATAAACTGTTGAGCAATAGTAATATTTGGGAAAAAAGTTCCTCTACCCTAAGCAATATTATTCTTCTCAATATCCCCTAATTGTCTAAAAAATTTTGCAATGCCAATCTTGATGGGAACTTGGAAAGGAAAAATAAAAGGAGTCCCCTTGAAACCATACAATCTAATAATAGTTGAATAAAGATAGAAAATAAAATCACCCCAATTGTGCACTATGTTGAGGTCCTTTGCAAATTGTTGTGGTCTAACAATTTTAGCCAAGGGAACTGGGACTCTAGGGTTATCATGAACAAAGAATAGTCTCAATCTTGCTACAAAACACATGTTAAACTGTATATAACTACTATTCTTTTTGTCCCATGTCATATTGGAGTTCCATAGCTAAACAGGCACGTCCTCTCCATCTCTTTATTTGGATAATTCTATTTCTTTTGCAAAATAATCAACACCTTTGAACAAAAACATGTACATCATAAAGGAATACCAATATAATGGTTTATCAACTTTATTCTTTTAAATTCATATTAGTCCATCATGGACTAAGTCATCAATGAAGGGGGAATAATGAAAAGTAATTGACAGATGTGGATGTAATATCTAGATCACCATATACATCTGGTGCTGTGGCATTTTCTCATTACCATCTTCCCCAAAAACCTAACATAACGACCAATAGGCACCTATTGCCAGTACATCAAAATATTCTATTTTGAATGGCTCCTATGCACCTAGTCCTATAACAATCAACTTTCCAATCTGAGTGCAAAAGTCTTTTACAGGACCAATTCTAAGGAGATGTCTCTATGCATCATATATCTCTCTCAATTCTTTGAAATCAATTTTTTCCAGGCTATTTGAAGGGTCACTCAATCTAAAAACCATTCTGATCTCCTCAGCATAAATTGTTAATAGCTTTTGGCCCCTAACACCCCTAATCTCCCTAGTAATAGGGTCATAGTTTTTTGCAACTTCAATCATGAGGTCTACATCTAAGAAGACACCGGGTACCACAAGCTTGCCTAAGTCATTTTCCCATACAGTATAGGTGGAATAGGGGTATTTCTCTAGCTGATTCTACTATAAATAATGTCAGCCCAGTGAAGTCAGAAGTACGACTTGCATTAGGAAAACCAATCTTAGCATCCCTGATATAATTTCTTGTATCATATAATCCATCTGCTACTTTTACCCTAGGCTCCTTTGGTGTTAGTTGTTTGACCTCTACCAAATTTACTGTTGAGCTAGGAAAAATTTGTAATAAGTCTTCATGCAGACCCCTCTTAACATAATCAGTTTCACTAGATAGCTCCTTCCTAGGTGGTATTTCTAGGGCTTATAGCTTCGTATAATTGGTGCAAAAAGAGAATAGCAGGAAAATAATACCTCTCAACAAAACAAGTATGTGCAGAAAAAGAAACCAACCTTTCCTCCAAAATCTCTGGAAAATAACAATCGATCTCTGCAACTCTTTTCGCCCAATCCTCTGCAAATTTTTATCTCGTTGTGGCTTTCGAGGAAGCATATATTTTTAGTATATTAGAAACCATCTCAGCAATTATTTCAGCAATTTACTTCGCATGATTTTTCTATTAATTTTCCAAGAGATTTAACTATCACTTGTTTGAACTTTTCACCCACTTCACCTCCAGTTTAAATTCTGACCATCGATTTTCATTTAGCAAATAATCCAACAGTTTGTCACATGATCACATAGCTTGAAAGAAACTCATGTGAACATATGACAAGCCATCATGTTAGTCTCTTCATTGGTGGAAATCCCTTATAACTTTCATTGTTAAAATAAAATGTTAGTCGCATGATCGCATAGCTTGAAAGAAGCTCATGCGAACATGCGACAAACTGTTAGCATTCAATCACCATCATTTATTCTTTAAGTTACGGGTCCCACTATTTTTAACCAATGAGAAACTGCCAATCGTGTACACCTATCAATGGTCCCACCTAAGAATTGCACTAAGCTTTATGCAAGATCGACGGTTAGTCGCATGATTGCATAGGCCTCTAAGATTCTATGAGATTATGCGACAACCATTGAATCTTCCCTTAATTAATTTTATCTTTGAAGATCCCTCTAACACTAGTTCCACCGAGAACCACCATATCACTATCCATATCAACCATTTAGAGATAAGTGTTTGTGCATACATGGTAGTGGACCCGCTTCACTTGAAACACTATTCTATAAAGTAAGATCAACATCTGGTCGCATGATTGCATAGAGCTAAAAGATTCTACATGAACATACGACAATCATCGATCAACTAAGGATTCTAAGATTCAAAGTACACCAAAACATTAGAAAGATAAGGCATTAAGGACTTAGGAAATATTAATATCCAATACAGAAAATTCACACACAATCAAATCCAGAAATTCAGCTCTTTAATATTAATATCACAGGGCCTTAAGACTTAGGGAAAAAATAAAAACATGACCTCTGTGCGGTGATAAAAATAGAGCACATGCCTTTTTAGGAACTTAAGTGATTTGAAAAAGTAACACCCAAATAGATCATAAAGAGAGTGACCTAGGGTTTTTCTGAAAGTGGCAAATATTTAGGGCTTGCTGGATATGGGGGAAAAACTTGATAATTTTGGAGGATTTTTTGTGGGTTTTTTATAGAAAAATTATCACAATCTTTTAACACTTACGCACACTTCAATTTTATAAAAATTTCATAGGATTCACATACTAAAAAATTGAAGTGCCAACACGACTCTTCCTTTTCCTATGATCTCCAGTGTGGAATCACTTTCCAGCAACACCATTCCACTGTCATATGGTTCATACTTTGAGAACCACTCTTAATGAGACATCATGTGGTATGATGGTCCCAACTGAACCAACCATACTGTTAATATCATTTAGAACAACAAAGAGGGGGGGTGAATTAGTTGTTCTTAGGTCCTGATGTTTAAAACAATCTCATAAACTTATCCTTAAATCAGATCCAAAACCAAAATAAACTCGGTCATCACTGATTCAATAATAGAAACATCTAACAATATAGTCCACTACCTAGCTATAACTTATCTTGCAAAATATCATAATGTTCAGATCTAAACATTCACACAAGTAAAAACACTAGGATTTATAGTGGAAACCCAATTTGGGAAAAACCACTTTGTAACATGCTACTATTATTTTCACTCTTCTGAAGTGAGCTCGATAAAAAGCCAACCTTGTCAAAGGTTACAATACAAACTGTCAAATGTGACCTGGTTAAAGGATTTCAATCACCCTGTTAAAAGTGAGCCTAGTCATAGGACTTACATACATTGCATTAGAATGCAACCTCGTTCAAAGGATTTAACATATGATTGCTAGGTCAACCTTTGTTAAAAGGATTTTGACTATTACAATGGTTAGAAAGTAGCAGCAGTATTATCTAAAAAATATACAACTCACTTTGCAAATATTAGATCTGATTCCATACACTAATGCCAGTTTACTGACTTTGAAACTTTGCCATTTCCATCTTTGATCTGCTCAAAACTTTTCTTCAAGCAATGATGACCATTCTCCTTCAACCTTTTTGCTTATTTAGTCAATAAAACTTTCCTCTTCTAGCATTCTCTGTTCACCATGTGCATCCATATCAAAATGTTGAGGTTCCCTTATATTTTCCTCAATTAGGTTAACTCATCTTTTGCCGCTGAATCTCAATCATAGATCTTAGGGTTAGGTCAGATTCATTGAATCTACCCACTTTATGTTCTTCGACTCCTTTTCTAGAATCATCTCAAATCTCTAAAGATTTACAATAAAATGTTTTAAAATGCATTTAATGCTTCCAAACAATCAATAAATAAAGTCAACACATTTTACATAATCCAAGAATTCAACAATGTCAAGTCCAAAATTAAATTATCTTCAAATATAAAATTGTTGATGTTCGGTCAATACTGTGATTGTTCACTTAGTCTCCATGTAGAATGCTCAGTCAATACTAAAACTATTTCCTCAGCTTGCACTATCTTCCTCTGCAATTTAATGATGCTCAGTTGACACAATAATTTTTCTTAGCATATACTAACTTGGTCGACACTAACATCACTCGACTTAAACATGATTTTTCCATTCTTTTCTCGGTTAAGCCTACCAGTATAGTCTTCTGTATTACTAAGATAAACAATACATTATCTCATCATAGTGCAATATAGTCAAGTACACTTTGTAGTATCAAGATAACTCAACCTTTCCTTAGGTGCTATTTTTACCAACCTTGATTAGCCCCTTAGAAACACTCAAATAGATATAGTACTTTCCTAAGTAGCAATAGTCTTACCAATTAAGGTTTGACATCAATGACAATACAACAATTGTTTCAATTTAGTTTTCAACAATCTCCCTCTTTGGCATTGATGGCAACACCATATGATATCACCTGAATAACACATGGATTACCAACCAATCCAAAATCTTATCTGTCCATTAAAAAATTATTTATAATATCCTTAGCTTCATTCTGATTTAGAATCCTATAAGCCTCACTTCTATGACCATCATACGTATTCAGATCTCCCTCTATCCTAACTCTTCATTTCAATTTATCATCCTTATCTTCAATTCATCATTCTCTTTCCTTTTAGTTCCATCAGCTCATCAACTCTTGTTTTTTAGTATCATGTGTTATCATATCTCATATGTTATCATATCAGTACATTCTCCCTCTTTGACAAAAATGCCAAAGCAGCAACTAAAACATACATCCATAAGATGTAGATAATATTTGTGCAGCTCAGTGTTTCTCCCTCTGTTATCTTGCTTATGACTAATTCATTGTCTTTGCTTCTCTTCACAACTCTAGGCCAGCCCTAAAGTGTGTCAATCTTTTGCATCAATTTGTCAAATGTTCTGTTGTAGCACATTTGATGTAGTGCTCCTAGCTTGTCTAGAAAGCCTTAGTTAGGGGAAGAACCCCTAATTGGCTTCTCAAATACTCATGAGCTTCTCTAGGTAAAGCTTTAGTGAATATGTCTACTAGTTGTTCTTTTGTATTCACATATTCCATTCAGACTTCTTTGTCTTGTACTAATTTTGTCAAGTAGTGATACTTGATTGCAATGTGTTTGGTCTTAGTGTGCATCACTGGATTCTTAGAAATATTGATAGCACTTATGTTGTCATAGAAAATAACAAGTTCAGTGATTTCTTTTTTCATGCCTATCAACAATTGTTTTATCCATACCAAGTTTGAATAGTTTACTACAACAACAACATACTCGGCCTCGACAGTAGATTGGAAAATGCAATTTTGTTTCTTGCTTGTCCAAGAGACTAATCTCTATCCAAGAAAGAAAGCTCCACCACTAGTACTCTTTCTATCATCTACATTTCTTGCCCTATCAACATCTGTATAAACTCAGATTTCAAATTTTTCATCCTTCTTATAATATAGACCATAGTCAGTAGTTCCTTTCAAGTATCTCATAATTATTTTCATGGCCATCATACGTGTTTCCTTAGCATTGGAAAAGAATCTTGCCACAATCCCAACAACTAATGCAATATCTAGTCTACTATGTATGCATACTGCAATTTTCCAATCATGGATTTGTATAGAGTTTGATTCACTTCTGCAACATCATCATTCCTAGATAAATTTTGTCTAGTTACCATAGGAGTTCCCACTGGTTTAGCATCTTCCATCCCAAAAGTTTTTAGTATTTCATTAACATATTTAGACTATGTAATGAAAATTCCATTCTTCTTCTGATATACTTGTAAACCAATAAAGAATTTGATCTCACCAAACATACTCATTTCAAATTCAGTTTGCGTTTCATTTGAGAAAATTTTACATAATGCATCTTGTCCACCAAAAATAATGTCATAAGAAATTTTTTTTGCCAACAAGATACGTTTACCTTCTTCATCTTTCATGTACAGATTGCTTGTATCATTTGTTCTTGAAAATCTAATCTGTATCAAGTAGTTGTGCAACCTCTCATACCATGCTCTAGGTGCTTGCTTCAATCCATACAATGCTTTATTCAGTTTGCACACCATGTGTCTTCTATTTGGATCAATAAAACCTTCTACTTGTTCTATGTAAACTTCTTCTTCTAGTATACCATTTAAAAATGTAGACTTGACATCCATTTGATATACCTTGAAATCTTTATAAGCAGCATATGTAAGCAGAGCTCTTACTTCTTCCAATCTAGCTGTAGGGGAAAATGTATCCCCATAATCTATTCCTTCTTCTTATGCATAGCCTTTACATACCAGGCTAGCTTTGTGCCTAGTGATTTCACCATTTTCATTCATCTTATTCCAAAATACCCATTTTGTTCCTATAACATTCTTATTTTCAGGTCTCGACACTAGAGTCCAAGTATCATTCTTCTCAATTTGGTCAATTTATTCATTCATTGCTTGTATCCAATCTTCATTCTCCAATGGTTCTCTAGTTGTCTTCAGTTCAAATTCACATAGTAGACATGTTGGATCCTTAGTCTTACTTCTAGTCTGGATTCTAGTATCTTTGTTTCCAATTATTTGTTCAGGCTTGTGATGTCTTCTCACATATTTTGCCAAAACAAGTTTAGCTGTTCTCTCCTCTATTTCATCATGTTCCTCAACAAGATTGTCAAATTCAACTTTAGAATTCTTAGCAACCTCTTCCTGATATTCAACAACATTTTCTTGTAGCTCAGCATGTTCTTGTTCTCTCTCGGCACTATTTTCCTGATGCTTGAGCTTCTGTCTGTCACTCAACATTACTTACCTAAGACTCAGCATCAAGTGCAAGTCTATTACTTTACTCTTCTTCCTCTTCAATGTACACAAAAGATCTATAATCTTCTAGTTCTCTTTTACTATTAGCTTCATTTCTTTCTATCTTGATCTGTACCTGGTTAAGAGTGTAGACAACAGTGCTTATATCTTATTTCCAATATTTTCGTGCCACATTCTTTTCAATCATCAATGTCCTTGCACAATTCAAGATAGATCTATTTATCCTTTCTCCTATACCATTCTGTGGAGGTGTTCTAGGTGTAGACATCTATCTTTTAATTCCTCTATCATTGCAAAATAGATTAAATTCATTTGATGTAAATTCTCCACCTCAGTTAGATCTAAGACATTTTAGGTTCCTACCTGTCTCCTTTTCAACCTTAGCCAAATACCACTTAAATAATTGAAAAGCTTTAGATTTTTCTTTTAGAAACATCACATGCATCATCCTAGTATGATCATCAACAAATAAGATAAAGTATCTAGCACCACAGTAACTTTGTACACCCATAGGTCCACAAAGGTCAGTATGAACCAAATCTAAAATGTTTTCAGAAGTAAAGGATTTTCTCTTGAAACTTGACTTTGTCACTTTTCCTAACTGGCATTCCTTGCACATCATATTCTTAGGTTTCTTCAATCTAGGTAGACCTCCTACCCTTTTCTTCTTACATATTTCTACCAGATTGTCAAAGTTAACATGACAAAACCTTTTATGCCATAACTAAATATCATCAAGTTGTGTAATCAAATATGTTTCTTTAGTTAGGTCAAGATAGAAAAAATTACCTCTAGTCTGATCACCACTTCCAATCAGTTCTCCAATACCATCAAATATTTTAGCTTTCTTGTGATGAAATTCCATTCAGTAACCAATTTTTGTAAGCTGAGCAACACTTAACAAATTGTAATCAAGTCCTTCAACCCAATATGCATTTTCACAATATATCTTATCAGTTAGTTTAATCAAACCTTTTCCTCTAACAAGACATGGTGCATCATTACCAAATTTTAAACTTTTACCTCTATAATGATGTAAGGTCTCAAACTTATTTTTGTCACCAGTCATGTGATATGAACAACCACTGTCAATAATCCATTTATCATTTTGTTAGGCCATTTTTCTGTCAGTGCAAAAATCCTATGAAAATGTCCTCTTTCCTTGCAAGTTTGCTTGAGGTGTCCTACCCTTGGTAGTTTATGTTGTCACCAAGCTCTGGTCCAATTTGCATGTGTTGAATCATAAAATCCAAAAAGTTATTAAAATTCTAAGGTCTGCGGGAAACATTTTTAAAATTCTACCACAGTGTCAAAAACCTGCAGTGTTTTCAAAAACTCACGTTGTTTTCAGCTTCCCTGCTACCTTTCAGTCTGTCATTATTCCTATGTTTTTTCGATCTTTTGTCGATAACCCTCATTATTTTCAACCTTTGCTTTCCAGGTTTGTGCAATTGTCTTTTGGTGCCGAAAACTTTGTATGTTTTCGACCTCAATCTTAAGTGCACAAGTGCGACGATGTGGGGCTAGTTTCTTCAAAGCGATAGAGGGAGGAGATCAACGGTCGGTGTGTGATTGCATGGAATATTATTTCCCCATGTGATCATGTGCCTTCCATTGATTTTGTTTGTTCCAGGTGTGTCTTCGGTGAAGTGGGCCTAGTGTCAAAAGGGTGGCAGATGGCATGTCTTTATTGGCTGTCACATGGCTGCATGTCAAACTTTTTTGACATGCAATCATGCGACCGCTTGCCATCTGTCTACATGGGTCCCAGCTCTTCGCAATTGGTGTTTGCAGTTCTATGGTCCTAGAGGTGGTGATGTGGCAGCTTTGAGTTGGATGTCGCATGATCACATAGCCCAATTTTTTGCTATGCGATCATGGGACTTGTTGACACGTGTCCATGGTAGTGTGGTGGCATTTTGTCAATGGGCTCAAGAGATACAGAGAAGTGGGTGATGTGGCGGTCCCATGGCCTTGACGCATGATCACAAGGGCCATTTCCACGGCTTGCGATCATGTGACAAACCACTTGCGATAGCGGTTGTGGTGGCGGTGGTGGTTGCGGTGACGGTTGCGGTGGCGCTTATAGTGGTTGAGGTTGGCAGGTTGTTGCATGTTCACATAGCCCATTTCTGGGCTGTGTGATCATGCCACAGGGTGCCACGTGTGATAGGGCCCATCTGTAGTTGTTTGGTGGTCCCATTGGTAGGTGAGGTCATGGCGATCTCCAGTTGGTCCATGCTAGTGGGAGGTTAAGGTTTGAATGCGGGCCTAGGTGGGATCTAAGGTTTTGGTGGTCTGGACAAAAAGAATTGGCAGTGTCAATAAAGTGTTGTCTTGTCACGCATTAATGAAAGGATTTGGTGATTCTCTAGATTGACTGGCGACTTGGTGAATAATGGTCGCATAATCACTAGATTTTTAGCAAAAGGCATTAGGTGTCTCACAAATTCACGAAGGTCTTTGTTGCCAGTTCGCTAGATTTGACCAGGCACTACTTTAAAAAGAAAAGTAAGCCCATGAGATAGAATTAATCCGATGGTCATGACTTAAAGATAATAGAGATTCAAATGAGGACCACTGATTTGTTGATGGCACCATGAGGTAACTGTTAGGATTCAAATTCAAACTCTGTAGAGGGTTTCAAGCAAGGAAGTACCAGAAATTCAATTTTTGAGCGGCCAGAGTGGGTGGAATTGATAGCTAAGCATTGCATTGTGGTCCAGGTTGCCATGGTAGTTGCAGAGGAATGTCTTGCCATAGGAGAATAAATGATTTAGTACCCTAAAGCATGTTGCAAGGGTCATTTTGGCCTAATTTCTTAGGGTCTGATGATGATTCAGTACTTGGACCTGTATAGGGCTAGTTAGCTGTTAGTTTTTGATAATTTGAGCTTGCATGTGGTGGCCTAATCCTGGTCTTGTCTGTGTTAATTTCTTGGTGGGGTTAAGTGGATTTGAATCTTGATTTCAAATGATCATTATGCTTGTATTGTAACCCTGGTATAAAGGGATTTTCATGATCATTTTGTATCATTGGGAGTTTGGAATTCAAGCTTTTTTGGTTGTGAGTCCTCTGCCCAGTCTAAATTATAATGATCTGACTTATTTTTTGTTGGCAATTGAATGAAAGTTGTAAGACTAATCTATAGCTTGCAAGCTTGTTATGCTTGAATTGATTGTATGCAAGATGGAGAGAGTGCCAAAACAATTTATATGCACTGTGAAGAAAGCTACTTTGTTCTTCCTGATATGCTGGTTGAACATGTTGAAAAGCCTATGGAGACAAATGAAAACAAAATGTCTGGTGTGCCTCATGAAGGAAGAAATGAAAATCAAATTTTTGACAAAGGCAGGAATTAACTCATGTTTATTGCTACAGGTTTTTGTAAAAAATGTACTCTCTGTAAATATCTTTCCCTTTCCTATTGTGTGCTTTTCCTTCCTGTTCCCTCCTTTTTTGAGTTCCCTATTTTTGTCCAATGGTTGGTCTGCTCTTCCAGTGATTCTCAATTCTTGTCATGCCGGCAAGAGACATGCATCCCCAACTAGAGCCACTGTTAGGCCATTTTTTTGTCAGTTCAAAAATCCTATGAAAACATCCTCTTTCCTTGCAAGTTTTCTTGAGATGTCTTGCCCCTGGTAGTTTATGTTGTCACCAAGCTCTGGTCCAATTTGTACGTGCTGAATCATAAAATCCAAAAAGTTATCAAAATTCTAAGGTTTGCGGGAAACATTTTTAAAATTCTGCCACAGTGTCTCAAACTTGCAGTGTTTTCAAAAATCCGTGTTGTTTTCAGCTTCCATGCTACCTTTTAGTTTGTCGTTATTCCTGTGTGTTTTTGATCTTTTGCTGATAACCCTCATTGTTTTTGACCTTTTCTTTCCAGGTTTGTGCAATTATCTTTTGGTGTCAAAAACTTTATGTGTTTTCGACCTCAGTCTTAAGTGGGCAAGTGCGATGATGTGGGGCTAGTTTCTTCAAAGCGGTAGAGGGAGGAGATCAACAATCAGCATGTGATCACATGGAATATTATTTCCCCATGCTATCATGTGTCTAATGTTGATTTTATTTGTTGTAGGCATCTCTTCGGTGAAGTGGGCCCAGTGTCAGAGGGGTGACAAATGGCATGTCCTTATTGGTTGTCACATGGTTTCATGTCAGATGTTTCTTACATGTGATCATGTGACGGCTTGCCATTTGTCCACATGGGTCCTGGCTCTTTGTAGTTGGTGTTTGTAGTTCTGTGGTCATGGAGGTGGTGATGTTGCAGCTTTGGGTTGGCTGTCACATGATTGCATAGCACAATTTTTGGCTATGCGATCATGTGACCGGTTGACATGTGTCCATGGTAGTGTGGTGGTGTTTCATAGGTGGGCCCGAAAGATATAGAGAAGTGGGTGATGTGGCAGTCCCATGGCCTTGTCACATGATCACAAGAGCCATTTTCATGGCTTGCGATCATGTGACAAACCCCTTCCGGTGGTGGTTGTGGTGGCTAAGTTTGGCAGGTTGTCGCATGTTCACATAGCTCATTTTCGGGCTATGCGATCATGCGATAGGGCACCACGTGTGCTAGGGCCCATCTGTAGTTGTTTAGTGGTCCCGTTGGTAGGTGAGGTTGTGGTGATCTCTAGTTGGTCCATGTTGGTGGGATGTTAAGGTTTGAACGTGGGCCTAGGTGGGGTCTAAGGTTTTGGCAGTCCAGAAAAAAAGAATTGGCGGTGCCGATAAAGTGTTGTCTTATCGTGTATTCACGAAAGGATTTGGTGATTCTCCAGATTGACTGGTGACTTGGTGAATAATAGTTGCGTAATCACTAGATTTTTAGAAAAAGACATTAGGTGTCTCATGAATTGGCAGAGGTCTTTGTCGCTAGTTCGCTAGATTTGACCAGGCACTGTTTTAAAAAGAAAAGTAAGCCCGCGAGATATAATTAATCAGACGGTCACAAATTAAAGATAATAGAGATTAAAAGGAGGACCACTGATTTGCTGATGGTGCCATGAGGTAACCATTAGGATTCAAATTCAAACTCTTCTGAGGGTTTCAAGCAAGGAAGTACCAAAAATTCAATTTTTGAGCGGCCAGAGTGGGTGGAATTGATAGCCAAGCGTTGCATTGTGGTCCAGGTTGACATGGTAGTTGCAGAGGAATGTCTTGCCACAGGAGAATAAATGATTTAGTACCTTGAAGTGTGTTGCAGGGGTCATTTTGGCCTAATTTCTTAGGGTCTGATGATGATTTGGTAATTGGACCAGTATAGGGCTAGTTAGCTGTTAGTTTTCGACTGTTTAAGCTTCCATGTGGTAGCCTGATCCTGGTCTTGTCTGTGTTAATTTCTTGGTGGGGTTAGGTGTATTTGAATCTTGATTTCAAATGATCATTATGCTTGTATTGTAACCCTGGTATAAAGGGATTTTCATGATCATTTTATAGCATTGGGAGTTTGGTATTCAAGTTTTTTCGATTGTGAGTCCTCTGCCCAATCTGAATTGTAATGATCTGACTTAGTTTTTGTTGGCAATTGAATGAATGTTGTAGGACTAAGCTATAGTTTGCAAGCTTCTTATGCTTGAATTGATTGTATGCACTTAAGGATTCTTCATAATTAATGCAAATATATGATCCTTATCTCTCCTTTGTGTCATTGCATATAGATTTTGAGCTTTCTAGTTCACTGCATACTTGTTTGTGTATGTGTCTTCATTCTTTAGTTCTAATCAAGTATTACATTAAATTATGCTTTAAATGAGACATAGGTCTATCTCTTGTCTATGTGAGGATTTCATATAAGTAGTAAAGGAGATTATAGATGTGTTTATGGCTTTGAATCTCAAATATAATTATGGTGTGTGTATGTGATATTTTTAAGAGAACTTGCCCAATGGATGAGGCACTGGCCTAGATGAGTATTTCCTTGTTGACATATCCTAACTTAGAATGTTATGATTCAAACATATAAGATTAAGAACCATCCTTTAGATTTTTAGTATTTGGTTGTATAAGGTCCTACCCCATAGTAAAGAGGAGTCAATGAATGTGTGGTTATCATTTAGTACCCTCTTACTATCCAGTGATCTGTTATATGAACCTAGTCCTTGGTGTGTGAAGTATATTTTATGCTTGGTTAGGTGCACCCGCCTTGGTTTTGCATAGCCAGAAGTAGAAGAGGGTAGTCTTGTCCCTATAGTTGGTCCAGTTACCCCAAGACCTCATAGCAATTTTGGAGCTAACCATTCCTAAGATCCATCTAAAGGTATATTGGCAGCCTCATGAGCATAAGCGTCATTTTGGATACCAACAAGATGGTGACTCTGCTGGGCAGAACAATAAGAAGGAAATGTATCTATTAGAATATCTGGTGGTTTCAAAATTGTGTAGTATTTTATTAACCAGGTTGATTTTCCCATCTGAGTCACCAACAAGACAATGACTCTGCTGGGGAGGCATTGGAAAGAGCCAAATACAAAAACAAGCATTTGCTGATATCTTCTCACCTAGTTGTGAGTGGCGGCTTTGACTTTCTCTATTTGATCAGTGTTCCTCCTAATAAATAGTGTGTATACCTATTGTAGCTTTGTGCTAGATGGAAGAAGAAATAGTGAAACATTTTCCTTTCAAGGAGGTGGCAGCTCTGCATGACAAAGTTATCTGATGGAGCTTCAAGGTGACCTCAAGATCTACCCTGCCTTCAAGTCAACAAAGTTTTCTACTCCAAAACTTCCAGGTATTTATGATTACAATGTTTCCCTATCAAGTATTTAGTGCAAGTATAGAGGGAAGACTAAAATAAGATGAGTGGCTCTCATACTATTTCAAATCAAATGGAAAATTAGGGGAAAAGTTAGTCTAGGCTTCTTACTTTCCTCAAGTTGGATATACCTCTTAGCTATGTTCTTCCAGGGTCCCCTCACTCTTTTCCTAGTGAGCTTTTGGGTTTGATTCCTGCCTTTGATTGTAAGTTTGATTCAGCAGTCAAACATGTCCTAGCATTCTATAGATTCATTATAGAATATCAAATTTTGGATGAGGATGTTAGCATGATATTTTTTGGGAGAGCCCTCAAGGGAGTTGCATCTAATTGGTATCTAAATCTACCCCCAAAATGCATTTCTTCTTTGACTTTGTTTAAGTGGTTGTTCTTGGAGGAGTTTTTTGATGATGATGAATGGAAAAGGTTGCAAAGAGACCGTCAGCGAAAGGGGAATGAATGTTGTATTCTAGAGAAATCCATTTCTAGTGCTGAGGGTACTTCTTCTGATGAGTCTTTGTCAAAGGAGTATTCAGATTGTGGTAGTGAGAAGGAATCAAGGTCAAGGTGTCTAGGAACCTCCATTCATTTAGGAATGTCTGAATGTGATTTTAGTGGCTATCTAGGTGAGGATGATGAAGGCAGTGATGCTGATGTGTCCTCATGTGAATCAGATGAGGCATGGGAGGATCAGAGTAATGGTAGAAGTGAACACTCCTTCAGTAAGGAGTATGAAGACAAGGAAGTGGTGTTTGAATGTGATATTAGTGAGTCTTCATACGGTTTTGATTTTTCTTCATGTGCTATGAGTTTCCATGAGGTTGAGATGAGTGCTGAGTTTAAAGTGTTTTCTAATACTTTATATGATGAAGAATTTGATTATCAGCCCATTTTTTGTCATGATGTTCAGCATGGTGCATTGCATGGAGTAATCAATCCTCTGTTTGAAGAGCATGTGGAGGTCCTAGATTTAGTTAAATTAGGATGCCCATTTTCCATCTACGGGTATCAATCTGACTTTTCATTTGAGGTCCAGTCGGTTGCACCTGGGGAAATGCAAAGATAGGATCTAGATGAAGCTTTTCAGTAGGTAGAGTATGAGTTCTTTGTGTTTCCAATTGGTGGCATACATGAATTAGTGGAGAAGAATAGGCTCTTATCTGATGATGCTCTTCATGGGTATACTGATTTGTTTCTTCAGAGTGAGCAAGATGGAGAGAGTGCCAAAAAAAATTATATGCACTATGAAGAAAGCTACTTTGTTCTTCCTGATATGCTGGTTGAACATGTTGACAAACCTATAGAGACAAATGAAAATAAAATGTCTGGTGTGCCTCATGAAGGAAGAAATGAAAATCAGATTTTTGACAGAGGCAGGAATTAACTCATGTTTGTTGCTGCAGGTTTTTATAAAAAATGTACACTCTGTAAATATCTTTCCCTTTCCTATTGTGTGCTTTTCCTTCCTGTTCCCTGCATTTTTTAAGTTCCCTATTTTTGTTCAGTGGTTGGTCTGCTCTCCCAGTGGTTCTCAACTCTTGCCATGCCTGCAAGAGACATGCATCCCTAACTAGAGCCACTGTCAGGCCATTTTTTTGTCAGTGCAAAAATCCTATAAAAATGTCCTCTTTCCTTGCAATTTTTCTTGAGCTGTCTTGCCCGTGGTAGTTTATGTTGTCCCCAAGCTCTGGTCCAATTTGCACATGCTGAATCATAAAATCTAAAAAGTTATTAAAATTCTAAGGTCTGCGGGAAACATTTTTAAAATTCTGCCACAGTGTCGAAAACCTGCAGTATTTTTGAAAACCCATGTTGTTTTCAATTTCCCTACTATCTTTCGGTCTGTCATTATTCCTATGTGTTTTTGATCTTTTATTGATAAGCCTCATTGTTTTTTACCTTTGCTTTCCAGGTTTGTGCAATTGTCTTTTAGTGCCTAAAACTTTGTGTGTTTTCGACCTCAGTCTTAAGTGCGCAAGTGTGAGGATGTGGGGCCAATTTCTTCAAAGCGGTAGAGGGAGGAGATCAATGGTCAGTGTGTCATTGCATAGAATATTATTTCCCCATGTGATCATGTGCTTGACATTGATTTTGTTTGTTCCAGGTGTCTCTTCGGTGAAGTGGGCCCGGTGTTAGAGGGGTGACAGATGGCATGTCCTTATGGGCTGTCATGTGACCATGTGACCATGTCAGACGTTTATTACATGTGATCATGCGACTGCTTGCTATCTGTCCGCATGGGTCCTGACTCTTCGCAGTTGGTGTTTGGAGTTTTGTGGTCCCGAAGGCAGTGATATGGTGGCTTTGGGTTGGCTATCACATGATTGCGTAACATAGTTTTTGGCTATGTGATCATGCGACCGGTTAACATGTGTCCATGGTAGTGTGGTGGCATTTCATGGGTGGACCTAGGAGATACAAACAAGTGGGTGATGTGGTGGTCCCATGGCCTTGTCGCATGATCCCAAGGGCCATTTTCACAGCTTGCGATCATGCGACAAACCCCTTGCGGTAGCGGTTCTAGTGGCAGTTGTGGTGGTGGTTGCGGTGATGGTTGCAGTGGTGATTACGGTGGCTGAGGTTGGTAGGTTGTTGCATATTTGCGTAGCCCATTTCTGGGCTATGCGATCATGCGACAGGGTGCCACATGTGCTGCGGCCCGTCTGCAGGTGTTTGGTGGTCCCATTGGTAGGTGAGGTCATGGCAATCTCTGGTTGGTCCATGCTAGCAAGATGTTAAGGTTTAAACACAGGCTTAGGTGGGGTCTAAGGTTTTGGCAATCTGGACAAAAAGAATATCCGGTGCTGATAAAGTGTTGTCTTGTCACGCATTTATGAAAGGATTTGGCAATTCTCTAGATTGACTGGCGACTTGGTGAATAACGGTCACATAATCATTAGATTTTTAGCGAAAGACATTAGGTGTCTCATGAATTGGTGGAGGTCTTTGTCGCTAGTTTGCTAGATTTGATCGGGCAGTATCTTAAAAGAAAAAGTAAGCCCGCGAGATAGAATTAATCAAACAGTCATGACTTAAAGATAATAGAGATTCAAACGAGGACCGCTGATTTGCTGATGGTGCCATGAGGTAACCATTAGGATTCAAATTCAAACTCTGTAGATGGTTTCAAACAAGGAAGTACCAAAAATTCTATTTTTGAGTGGCCAGAGTGGGTGGAATTAATAGCCAAGCGTTGCATTGTGGTCTAGGTTGCCATGGTAGTTGCAGAGGAATGTCTTGCCGCAGGAGAATAAATGATTCAGTACCCTAAAGCATGTTGTAGGGGTCATTTTGGCCTGATTTCCTAGGGTCTAATGATAATTCGGTACTTGGACCAGTACAGGGCTAGTTAGCTGTTAGTTTTCGACTGTTTGAGCTTGCATGTGGCAGCCTGATCCTAGTCTTGTCTGTGTTATTTTTTTGGTGGGGTTAGGTGGATTTGAATCTTGATTTCAAATTATCATTATGCTTGTATTGTAACCCTGGTATAAAGGGATTTTCATGATCATTTTGTAGCATTGAGAGTTTGGTATTCAAGCTTTTTCATTTGTGAGTCCTCTACCCAGTCTGAATTGTAATGATCTGACTTAGTTTTTTTTGGCAATTGAATGAAAGTTGCAGGACTAAGTTGTAGTTTGCAAGCTTGTTATGCTTGAATTGATTATACACACTTAAGGATTCTTCATACTTAATGCAAATATATGATCCTTATCTCTCCTTTGTGTCATTGCATATAGATTTTGAACTTTCTAGTTTACTACATACTTGTTTGTGTATGTGTCTTCATTCTTCAGTTCTAATCAAGGATTACATTAAATTATGCTTTAGATGAGACATAGGTCTATCTGTTGTCTATGTGAGCATTTCATATAAGTAGTAAAGGAGAATATAGATGTGTTTATGGCTTTGAATCTCAGATATAATTATGGTGTGTGTATGTGATCTTTTTAAGAGAAATTGCCTAATGGATGAGGCACTGGCCTAGATGAGCATTTCCTTGTTGACATATCCTAACTTAGATTGTTATGATTCAAACATATAAGATTAAGAACCATCTTTTAGATTTTTAGTATTTGGTTGTATAAAGTCCTACCCCATAGTAAAGAGGATTCAATGAATGTGTGGTTATCATTTAGTACCCTCTTACTATCCAGTGATCTGTTATATGAACCTAGTCCTTGGTGTGTGAAGTATATTTTATGTTGGGTTAGGTGCACCCACCTTGGTTTTGCATAGCCAGAAGTAGAAGAGGGCAGTCTTGTCCCTATAGTTGGTCCAGTTACCCTAAGACCTCATAGCAATTTTGGAGCTAACCATTCCTAAGATCCATTTGAGGGTATATTGGCAGCCTCATGAGCATAAGCATCATTTTGGACACCAACAAGATGGCGACTCTACTAGGGAGAATAATGAGAAGGAAATGTATCTATTAGAATCTTTGGTGGTATCGAAATTGTGCAGTATTTTATTGACCAAGTTGATTTGCCCATCCGAGTCACCAACAAGATGGCGACTCTACTAGGGAGCCATTGGGAAGAGTCAAATACAAAAACAAGCATTTGCTGATCTCTCCTCACCTAGTTGTGAGTGGCAGCTCTGACTTTCTCTGTTTGATTAGTGTTCCCCCTGATAAACAGTGTATATACCTAGTGTAGCTTTATGCTGGTTGGAAGAAGAAATAGTGAAACATTTTCCTCTGAAGGAGGTGGTGGCTCTACATGACAAAGTTATCTAATGGAGCTTCAAGGTGAGCTCAAGATCTACCCTGCCTTCTAGTCAACAAAGTTTTCTACTACAAAACTTCTAGGTATTTATGATTACAATGTTTCCCTATCAAGTGTTTAGTGCAAGTATAAAGGGAAGACTGAAGTAAGATGAGTGGCTCTTATCCTATTTCAAATCAAATGGAAAATCAAGGGAAAAGTTAGTCTAGGCTGCTTGGTTTCCTCAAGTTGGATATACCTCTTAGCTATGTTCTTCCAGGTTCCCCTCACTCTTTTCCTAGTGAGCTTTTGGGTTTGATTCCTACCTTTGATTGTAAGTTTGATTTAGCAGTCAAACATGTCCTAGCATTCTATAGATTCATTATAGAATATCAGATTTTGGATGAGGATGTTAGCATAATATTTTTTGGGAGATCCCTCACGGGAATTGCATCTAATTGGTATCTAAATCTACCCCCAAAATGCATTTCTTCTTTGACTTTGTTTAAGTGGTTGTTCTTGGAGGAGTTTGTTGATGATGATGAATGGAAAAGGTTGCAAAGAGACCATCAGGAAAAGGGGAATGAATGTTGTATTCCAGAGAAATCCATTTCTAGTGTTGAGGGTACTTCTTCTGATGAGTCTTTGTCAGAGGAGTATTTAGATTGTGGCAGTTAGCAGGAATCAGGGTCAAGGTGTGCAGGATCCTCCATTCATTCAGAAATGTCTGAATGTGATTTCAGTGGCTATTCAGGTGAGGATGATGAAGGCAGTGATGCTGATGTGTCCTCATGTGAATCAGATGAGGCATGGGAGGAAGAGAGTAATGGTGCAAGTGAACACTCCTTCAGTAAGGAGTATGAAGACAAGGAAGTGGTGTTTGAATGTGATATCAGTGAGTCTTCATATGGTTCTAATTTTTCTTCATGTGCTATGAGTTTCCATGAGGTTGAGATGAGTGCTGATTTTAAAGTGTTTTCTAATGCTTTATATGATGAAGAATTTGATTATCAGCCCATTTTCTATCATGATGTTCAGCATGCTGCATTGCATGGAGTAATCAATCCTTTGTTTGAAGAGCATATGGAGGTCCTAGATTTAGTTAAATTAGGATGCCTATTTTCCATCTGTGGGTATCAATCTGACTTTTGATTTGAGGTCCAGTTGGTTGCACCTGGGGAAATGCAAAGATAGGATCTAGATGAGGCTTTTCAGTAGGCAGAGTATGAGTTCTTTGTGTTTCCAATTGGTGGCACACATGAATTAGTGGAGAAGAATAGGCTCTTATCTGATGATGTTGTTCATGGGTATACTGATTGGTTACTTCAGAGTGAGCAAGATGGAGAGAGTGCCAAAAAATTTTACATGCACTATGAAGAAAGCTACTTTTTTCTTCCTGATATGTTGGTTGAACATGTTGACAAGCCTATGGAGAAAAATGAAAACAAAATGTCTGGTGTGCCTCATGAAGGAAGAAATGAAAATCAAAGTTTTGATAGAGGCAGGAATTAACTCATGTTTGTTGCTGCAGGTTTTTGTAAAAAATGTACACTCTGTAAATATCTTTCCCTTTCCTATTGTGTGCTTTTCCTTCCTATTCCCTGCATTTTTTGAGTTCCCTATTTTTTTCTAGTGGTTGGTCTGCTCTCCCAGTGATTCTAAATTATTGCCATGCCTGGAAGAGACATGCATCCCCAACTAGAGCCACTATTAGGCCATTTTTTTGTCAGTGCAAAAATCCTATGAAAATGTCCTCTTTCCTTGCAATTTTTCTTAAGGTGTCCTGCCCCTGGTATTTTATGTTGTCACCAAGCTTTGGTCCAATTTGCACGTGCTGAATCATAAAATCTAAAAAGTTATTAAAATTTTAAGGTCTGCAGGAAACATTTTTAAAATTCTGCCACAATGTCGAAAACCTGTAGTGTTTTCAAAAACTCATGTTGTTTTTAGCTTCCCTACTACCTTTCGATCTTTCATTATTTCTATGTGTTTTAGATCTTTTGCTGATAACCCTCATTGTTTTTGACCTTTGCTTTCTAGGTTTATGCAATTGTCTTTTGGTGCCAAAAACTTTGTTTGTTTTTGACCTTAGTCTTAAGTGTGCAAGTGCGATGATGTGGGGCCAGTTTCTTCAAAGCGGCAGAGGGAGGAGATCAATGGCTAGCATGTGATCACATGAAATATTCTTTCCCCATGTGATCATGCACTTGATGTTGATTTTGTTTGTTCTAGGTGTCTCTTCGGTGAAGTGGGCTCAGTGTCAGAGGGGTGACAGATGGCATGTCCTTATTGGCTGTCGCATGACCACATGTCAGACTTTTCTTACATGCAATCATGCGACCACTTGCCATCTATCCACATGGGTCCCGACTCTTCACAATTGGTGTTTGCAGTTCTATGGTCACAAAGGTGATGATGTGGCAGCTTTGGGTTGGCTATGTGATCATGCGACTGGTTGACATGTGTCCATGGTAGTGTTGTGACATTTTGTCAGTGGGCATGGGAGATACAGAGAAGTGGGTGATGTGGTGGTCCCATGGCTTTGTTGCATGATCACAAGGGCCATTTCCATGGCTTGTGATCATGTGAGAAACCCCTTATGGTAGCAGTTGTGGTGGCGGTTGCGGTGGTGATTGTGGTGACAGTTGCAGTGGCAGTTACGGTGGCTGAGGTTGGTGGGTTCTCGCATGTTTGCATATCCCATTTGTAGGCTATGCAATCATGCGATAGGGTGCCACATGTGCTAGGGCCCATCTATAGTTGTTTGGTGGTCCCATTGGTAGGTGAGGTTGTGGCGATCTCTGGTTGGTCTATGCTAGCGGGATGTTAAGGTTTGAATGCAGGCCTAGGTGGGGTCTAAGGTTTTGGCAGTCCAGACAAAAAGAATTGGTGGTGCCCATAAAGTGTTTTCTTGTTGCACATTCACGGAAGGATTTGGTGATTCTCTAGATTGCCTGGTGACTTGGTGAATAACGGTCACGTTATTGCTGGATTTTTAGTGAAAGACATTAGGTGCTTCACGAATTGGTGGAGATCTTTGTCACCAGTTTGCTAGATTTGACTGGGCACTATTTTAAAAGGAAAAGTAAGCCCGCGAGATAGAATTAATCAAACAGACATGACTTAAAGATAATAGAGATTCAAAGGAGGACTACTGATTTTTTGATGGTGCCATGAGGTAACCATTAGGATTCAAATTCAAACTCTACAGAGGGTTTCAAGCTAGGAAGTACCAAAAATTCAATTTTTGAGCGGCTAGAGTGGGTGGAATTGATAGCCAAGCATTGCATTGTGGTCTAGGTTGCCATGGTAGTTGCAGATGAATGTCTTGCCATAGGAGAATAAATGATTCAGTACCCTGAAGCATGTTGCAGGGGTCATTTTGGCCTGATTTCTTAGGGTTTGATGATGATTCGGTACTTGGACCAGTACAGGGCTAGTTAGCTGTTAGTTTTTGACTGTTTGATCTTGAATGTGGTGTCCTAATCCTGGTCTTGTCTATGTTTAGTTGTATAAGGTCCTACCCCATAGTAAAGAGGAGTTAATGAATGTGTGGTTATCATTTAGTACCCTCTTACTATCCAGTCATCTCTTATATGAACCCAGTCCTTGGTGTGTGAAGTATATTTTATGCTGGGTTAGGTGCACCTGCCTTGGTTTTGTAGAGCCAAAAGTAGAAGAGGGTAGTCTTGTCCCTATAGTTGGTCTAGTTACCCTAAGACCTCATAGCAATTTTGGAGCTAACCATTCCTAAGATCCATCTGAGGGTATATTGGCAGCCTCATGAGCATAAGCATCATTTTGGACACCAACACATTCTTGTTCACGTAGGATATCAATGTAGTTTTCTCATCCTCATCACATTAATCTTTCATTACCACATAAACTACCTCAATTTCAAAATCATCACTATCAGTGTTAGTCTCTTTTTCAGCAATGTAACAACATTTCTTACCTTTTCCCTTATAGTCTCGGTTCCATCAATAGCTTTTTCTATCTTTTCTATCTTTTTGTTTTCTTTTCCTTTCATCATCTTTATCCTTCCTATTAGGACATCTAGCATCTATATGACCAACTTTATTTCATGCAAAACATATAATAGGGAGTTTACCTTTATACTTTCCTTTTCCCCTTCTTAATCTTCTAGCCATAAGAGCTTCTAGATCTACTAGGTCTTCATCAAAAGTGTCACTGTCATTTTCACTATCACTTTCACTTTCACTTTCACTTTCACTGATCTATCTTTCTTTTTCTTTCTTTGGCTTGTTCAGAACTAGCTGTGATTTAAAAGTAGATTCAACATTATACTTCCAATAGTGAAATTATCATAATTAGAGAGTTCAAAAGTAGTCAACTTACCAACCAAACTTCCCAAAGTAAGCACATTAGTAGAGTTACATCTAGATTCCTAAATAGCTGAGATCTTAATAGCATATATAGGACATGGGGTTATTAATACTTTCCCAATTATAGTTTCATCATCAATAGTCCCATTAGCTCCTCTAATAGCATTCACAACTTTTATTCTACAACAATATTGTGCAATGTTTTCACCTTCTTGCATTCTCATTTCTTCAAACTTACCTCTAAGACTCTCGGCCTTTGCTTTCAGCACATTCAAGTCACCACCATAGATCCTTGCAAGAGTGTCCCACATATCCTTAGTAGTTGTGCATTCCTTAATGTCCTCAAATTTTGGATAGCTTAGGGCAGATGCAATTTCCAGCATTGCCTGATTATGTTCTTGATTAGCTCTTATTTCTTTGGTAGTCAAAGGTGCGATAGGTGAGACATAACTATTCTCAATGTAGTACTTTGTAGAGTCATCAATACCAGCCAGATGCAGATTCATCAAGCTTTTCCATGCAGGGAAATTTTCTTTGTTTAGCTTTGGTACCTCCTTCTTATACATACTGATCATTTCCTTCAAGCTCCTTTAAACTTGATATTTGTCAACACTAATAATAAGTAACAAAGCTCTGATACCAATTCTTAATATGATTTAGAACAAAGGAGAGGGGGGGTGAATTAGTTGTTCTCGGGTCTAGATGTATAAAAAAATCTCATAAACTTATCCTTAAATCAGATCCAAAACCAAAACAAACTCGGTCATCACTGATTCAATAATAGAAACATCTAACAATGTAGTCCACTACCTAGCTATAACTTATCTTGCAAAACATAGTAATGTTTAGATCTAAACATTCACACAAGTAAAAACACCAGGATTTATAGTGGAAACCCAATTTGGAAAAAATCACTTTGTAAGATGCTACTATTATTTTCACTCTTCTGAAGTGAGCTTGGTAAAAAGCCAACCCTGTCAAAGGTTACAATACACACTGTCAAATGTGAGCCGGTTAAAGGATTTCAATCACCTTATTAAAAGTGAGCCTAGTCATAGGACTTACATACACTCCATTAGAATGCAACCTTGTTCAAAGGATTTAACATATGATTGTTAGGTCAACCTCTGTTAAAAGGATTTTGACTATTACAATGGTTAGAAAGTAGCAGCAGTATTATCTAAAAAATATACAACTCACTTTGCAAATATCAGATCTGATTTCATACACTAATGTTGGTTTACTGACTTTGAAACTTTGCTATTTCCATCTCTGATTTTCTTAGAACTTTTCTTCAAGCAATCACCACCATTCTCCTTCAGCCTTTTCACTTATTCAATCAATAAAACTTTCCTCTTCCAACATTCTCTATTCACCATGTGCATCCATATCAAAATGTTCAGGTTCCCTTATATTTTCTTCAATTAGGTTAACTCATCTTTTGCTGCTCAAACTCAATCATAGATCTTAGGGTTAGGTCAGATTCATTGAATCTACCTGCTTTATGTTCTTTGGCTCCTTTTCTATAATCATCTCAAATCTCTAAAGATTTATAATAAAATGTTTTACAATGCATTTAATACTTCCAAAAAATCAATAAATAAAGTCAACACATTTTACATAATCTAAGAATTCAACAATGTCGGCTCCAAAATTAAATTCTCTTCAAATATAAAATTGTTGATGCTAAGTCAATACTGTGATTGTTCACTCAGTCTCCATGTAGAACGCTTGGTCAATACTAAAATTGTTTCCTCAGCTTGCACTGTCTTCCTCGACAATTTACTGATGCTTGGTCAACACTATAATTTTGCTCGACATATACTAACTCAGTCGACACTAACATCACTTAGCTTAAACATGACTTTTCCATTCTTTGCTTGGTTAAGCCTACTAGTTTAGTTTTCAGTCTTACTAAGATAAACAATACATTATCTCATCATAGTGAAACATAGTCAAGTACACTTTGTAGTATCAAGATAAATCAACCTTTCCTTAGGTGCTATTGTTACCAACCTTGCTTATCCCCTTAGCAACACTCAAATAGATATAGTACTTTCCTAAGTAGCAATAGTCTTACCAATTAAGGTTTGACATCAATGACAATACAACAATTGTTTCAATTCAGTTTCCAACACCATACATCATCAGACGCGGGCACTATCAAGGCTAATACAAAGGCATCAATGTGACTCTAAGAAGATTTAGTGTCAGAAGTATATTTCTTCTTCTTCTTTTTCTCCTCCTTTCAATCCTTTTAGATATGAGCTTTCTACCCATAGTTCAAGGACTTCACCTTAGAATTCTTTCCAAGAGTGGCGGATCACTCTTGAGACTTTGACTTCATGTCCTTCTTACCTTTTTCCTTAGATATTCCTCATGCAATGAGAGATTATTTGGCCACCTCATAAGAATTCCTTCGCATCTCCTCTGATAGAAGTGCGATAACTACTTCCCCCATTTTAAACTTGGTAGTCATGCTTTTGATGACCATTACCAAGTGATCCCATGAATCAGGCAATGAACTTCATAATAAAATGCATGCCTCTTCTTAACTAATAGACACACCAATAGATTTCAATTATGTAATCACCATATTGAATGAGTCTAGATGATTTTCCATAGCCGTTCCTCCATCCATATTCAAAGAGTACGATTTATTTCTTAGGAAAACCTTGTTTACCAAGGATTTTCCTTTATAAATGTCTCCCAGCTTCTTCAAAAAGGAATGCATAGTATTTTCTTAATGTAAATTCAATAAAACTGAATCTACATGAATCATTCTTGTCATTTCTCTGGCCTTCCAATCTTCTACATCCCAATCTTCCTGCTTCACACCCGAAGGCTTGTTTCTAGACACAATGATCCTCAAATTTTGATCAACTAGGATATCTTCAACTTTAAGTTTCCAAAACTCAATATTTGTGTCATTGAATGTTTCAATGTCCACTCTTCCTAACGTACCAACCATCTCAATATAAAGATAAAAAAATTTCAAAATTCTACTGAAACCAAATTGGCACAAAAAACCAAACCCTACCCAACAAGGATAACACAACTTCACAGGCTCTGATACCACTTGTAAGGAAAGAAAAGTGTAGAAATGCTTTCTAAATGCCTAATTGAAAATGAAATAAGAAACTATTTTAGAGATGTGAAAGTAATTGAAATATGAAACTACCAGATACAAGATACATAGAGAAACAAAAAATTTTATGTGGGAAAAACCTTTCGGGAAAAAACTAACCACCCAAAAAACCCTCGAGAAACTTTTTATTACAATAAATAAATTTACATACAATACACTCTATATTTTTACATAGGCTCAGATTACATTATAATCAACCTAATTTTAATTCATTAAATTGTAAATTCTTATGAATCTTCTATTCACTTATTCACAGTGCAATTCATTGTAGAATTCATTATGTTAACCATAACAGACAACTAACTTTTATTCATCCAACTACCAGGCATCATTGACACCATCACTACACTCTAGTACTATACATGGAACAATACCAAAAGTGACACCATGCCAAAACTAGCACCAAACAAAAGTGTGGTACTCATACAGGATTCATTACACTTGGCTTCAAGGTACTGGCCTCGCCATACCTCTTCATCCTTCATTGTACACCCAACATGATTGTACACTAATGTGGATTGAACAATGGTTGTTATCATATGTCTCAGAGAGATGTCACATCATATAGAATTCATACTCCATATGGTGCCAACATGTACAATAGACTCACTGTACAGTGAGATCACCTTCACCATATGGTGGTGATGTAGGGACATTCTAGGGTACTCGGTGAATTTGCATGGGGGTGTGTTGTTTGGCTGGTGTTACTCAGTTGTAGCCTTGACTGATATTCTCAGTCATTGAAGGAAGCTCGGTCACTGAAGGAACTTGATAACCTCTAGAACTCATTGAAAGTGTTACTCAGTGATTCCTACGGTGCTCGGTCAACATTGGTGTGGGCAATGGTTGGCATGCTTAGTTATTTCACTATTGTTTGGTAGTTGTGGTTTACCAACTAGAGTTCTATGTGATTTATTGGGCTAAATTGGTGCATTTATTGTTGGTAGCTATTGTTATAGGCTGACATGTTGAATTAAATATTGGTAAGGCTATTTTGAAGCTAACTTGTATTAAATTTAATAATTGTTGGGGGGAGTTAAAGGTTTCATCTAGTAGACTTGTGGTTAATGATTAATATTTAAAGTGGTGTTTGGGTAGATGTTTAGGAGGGTGGCAGATGACTTGGAAGACTTAGTGAATTAGTTCTGAGTTTCTAAAAGCTAGAGTTGGCAAAGTTGTGGAAATGATCTTATAGATTAGATTGTTATTTGATAGTTTGTAGTTACAGAGCTAGTGCTTTGCACACTTAGAGATAAGGAGATTTCTTGGAGGCTTGTGAGCTCAAGTTTAGATATGTCTTAGGGTTTCCATCAGTTACTGAATGGTTCTAGAGCTGAACTAGCTAAGATTATATTGTATGTGTGTGGATCTTGAAGAACTTGTTTCTATCTGTAATTGGCCCTAACCCTAAAGGCCTTATATCCAGGCATGTTAATGCAAATTTGATTTGTTCAAACATCTTGTTGTGTTGAGTTTTCCATTGTGTAATTATGAAGTTGCAAGGCTAGATTATCCTTAATTGGATCCTCCTTGCCTTGGTCTACGTCAGGTGGTATCAGAACTAAGTTGATCTTGTGAAGTGAAGGTTGACCTAGCAAGGATTATCTTGTAAAGTTGATCTTGTTGGTGAAGAGATTGAATGATCTGGATTGTAGATCCAGAGCACTGAACTTGTGGATCTTTCCCTAGTTGTTTTTGTAAGGTGGCAGGTTGAGATTTGACTTGCATACAACTTGGAGATTTCCACAAGGTGGTTGGTGTAGGGTTTGTAGGATTTCCATAAGATTGGACCCTAGAGATATTATAGATCTTTGTGATGTTGTGGAATCAAAGATTTCTAAAAAATTTAGATCAGATATCAGATCTACCACTAGTACATTTGAGGTCAAATTCTGATGGCCATTTGTTAGATTTGCAATGCCCATTTGTCGATATTTTGACATACGTGTTTGTCACCATTTTTACGTTGCAAATTGTGACGGAAGAGGTTGCCATCAATTTTTTGACACCACATTCTATCAGAAATTTGCACATGAATACCAACTTTGATATGACATTTACTACGGTCCATCTATCGAAACTCTGACAAGAAGACCTATCAAAAATATAGCATGGCTATCACAATTACCAATTGAAAAGAATTACTTTTTGACATTATAACTATTGGAATAGCAATAGATCAATAGCCAATGTCCAACTGATAAACCCATCAGTGCTATAGAATTACTGTCGCTAATTTCTATCAAAAACTACATATCTTTGATATTAACACTATCAAAAGAGCGATAGTGTGGCAGTATATTTTTGACAGGTAGGCTTGTTAGAGATATAACATTCCTGTCATAGTAAATGTTGAAAAGGAATTGTTCTGACATTTGATCTATCGAAGAGGTGACAGGTGGGTGGATTGTTCAATGGAAAACACTGTCAGATGTATAACACTACTATTGGAATAAACTCTAAATCATCAAAAAAGAGATAGATATGCACATTAAAAATAAGAAAGCTCAAGAGACCATCATAGGTTGCCTCTTTCTTTAGTCTATATTATTAACAGAATATTTTACCTTTCATTATCTCATCAAATCTAGGGATTTTAAAGAATTTAATAGAATATTTTCATGATACCGTATATTATTTAAGTTGACGTTGCATGAATTTATCTACTTTGCACACTTGTAGACTATGAGGATGGTGATAAAGAAGTATCTCCTCCAATGGGATACATTATTCAAGCCATGGGAGGGGATGCTTCTTTATGGCCATCCTCATAGTATACAAGTGCGTGAAGTATATAAATTTGTTTAGCATCAAACTTAAATAATGTACGTTAGACATGAAAATATTCTATTAAATTCTATCAAATCCCTAAATTTGATGAGCTAATGAAAGCTTAAACATTTTGTCAATAATATAGACTAAAGAAAGAGACCAACTATGATGGTCTCTTGAGCTGTGTTATCTTTAGTCCTAGTTACTGGGTAAGGCCTGGAAGACTTATACCTGTCAATTGTCAAGAATAACCACTGCCTTGCATTTATGTAGACTGCACAGTATCTGATATAATTGATCCCAGTCTCACAAAAACATTTTACACTTGTGCAGATCATCAATTGATGCAGGAGCATCCTGGGTGTAAGAGCAATCTTGCATCACCCAAAAATATTTCTATTTTTGTATTCAATAAGGGCTATCTTGTGCAGAGTTGCTATTTATGGAAACTTGCTATTTTTTTTTAGTAAGTTGGTCATAAATCTTGGAATGTTATGATTTCTACATGTGGAGGTTCATCTCGGTCATATCAGCCTGCCAGCAAAGTTTCATGGCTAGATCAGGTCTAGTTTTGAAGATATTGAAAATTTTCGGTATTGGCAGCAGGGTACAGAAACTTTGAACTCAGTTTTGAAGGCTTTAGAGGCCTCGGATGAGGTCAAAAATTTGGGTGACGGGCGCTTACATGGGTCAAGCTTGTAGGGTTCTTTGTGGCATTTTTGAAATGGGGTTATAATAGCCAATCAAGTCAACGAGTGATGACTTATGGTCTTCAGAAGTTGGGTCACCTGAAATGGCAGAAAATATTTTTTCTTCAAAATTTCTGTTTGGGTTTCCAAACTCATTTTGAGCCGATTTTGATGTAATAAATTGTAAAATAAAATAATTCTAAGTTTGGTCAGCCCTAAGGGCTAAATTTCTAGAACCTTCTCGGGTGGTGAAAATTGCTTATATAAAGAAGGCTCGTAGTGTTGTCTAGGGTAGTTCTGGGTAGTAGTTCTAGGTATTGATTTGAGGCTTTGTCCTATAGAATATTGTAAGGAAATGTCTATGTGGATTTGTATATTGTAATTCAGAAAGTTTGTAATTCTGCATTTGTGGAGATAATAAGAAGCTAATTTTCTATTCTTGCATATTATTGTTGTTGTTTCTCTATTTTTGTTATGTGTTTGTGGTATTAAGGGGGGAACCCTTCATCAAGTGGTATTAGAGCAGGAGTTCTTGAGTGTGTAAACAGATCACCGACTCTGAGGCAGTTTGCACCAAGATCATGGTTAGGGTTTCAGCGTGCATCGCGAAAATGCCTCCACGAAGAGTTCATGGCAGAAGAGCTGGTGCTGTGACACCTGAGGTTAGAGAGCTGAAGAGACAAGTGCAAGCATTGCAAGAAGAGATTCATAGAGAAATGAATCTTAATGTCAGAGATGAAAGTGAGGATGAATCTGAAGAAGAATGTCAAGAAGGAGAAGCTGAAATTGTGAACCAGGAGGAAGAAAGACTTTTTCGGGCGATTTTCAAGATTGGGAAAAGACCTAAGATTGAGGTTCCTACATTTTTTGGAAATCTTAACCCAGAAGAATTGATCGACTGGATCAATGAATGTGAGGAATATTTTGAGTATTAAGATTTTGAGGATCCTGATAGGGTCAAATTTGTGAAGGCCAGACTAAAAGGTCATGTGAAGATCTGGTGGCAAGAAATTCAATTGGAGTGAAATAGAAGAGGGAAAGATAAAATCATAAGATGGGATCAGATGGTGGATAAATTGAAGTGACAGTTCATTGTTGTTGATTATGAGCTTGACCTACTAAAGAAAATGCAAAGTTTGAAGCAAGCAGGAAGATCTGTTCAGGAGTATACAGAGGAGTTCTATCAACTCCTCATCAGAACAGGCCATACAAAAGCTCATAAGGAGAAAGTTTCCCGATACCTTAATGGGTTAAGGCCAAGCATTCAGGAGGAGTTGAATCTGATTCAAATGAACAGTATTGAGGAGGCATACTAGTTTGCCCTAAAAGTAGAGGAATAGCTAAATAAGAAGTTTGAGAGCAGACAAAATGGAAGAGGTCATGGTGGAAGATCTAGTGGACGGTCATATGGCGGCCAAAATGAAGATCCAAAAAAGAAGGATGAGGCCAGTAGCAGTCAGAATCAGAGAGGAAATAATTCCAATCATTTCTAGGATCAGAGTAATAGAGATCAGAGAGGAAGAGGAAGAGGACAAGGGTCTAGAAGAGGAGGCTTCCATGGAACATGTTTTCACTGTGGAGAAGAAGGTCATAGGGCATTTGAATGTCCTTAGCGCCAAGGCAAAATAGATAGGAGAAATGAAGGCCAGGCTAGAGTTGCACATGTAGATGAAGATGCTAGATCATTAAATTTTGAAGATACTAAAAGAGGAGAAACGCTAATTAACAGAAGAGTCTTGCTGAGTGGTGACAATGAACCTGAACAAAGGAGGAGCCTGTTTCACACTCGATGCAAGTGTGAGGGTAAATGCTATGATGTGATTATCGATAGTGGAAGCACTGACAATTTGGTGTCAGAAGAGATGGTGACAAAGTTGAATCTCAAGAGATAGAAACACCCACATCCATATCAGATTGCCTAGGTGTAGGATGACCACAAGGTCATGGTCAATGAACAGTGCCTGGTAAAGTTCAAGATCGGCGGGTACCAGGATGAGGTACTATGTGATATCATCTCTATGGATGCATGTCATATGTTATTGGGTAGACCATGGTAGTTTGAAAGATGTGCTGTACACGATGGTTGTGTGAATACCTATTCCCTGACAAAGGATGGAGTGTGACATAAGCTAAAGCCATTGAAGGAGACCAAAGAAAAGGAATGTGGTAATGCAAGAATAACATTTGTTGATGGAAGAAAATTCCTAGATGGTATGAGGCATGAGCATGTGTGTTTTTCTTTAATTCCAAAAGTTGGTAAAGAAGAAGTAGAGGATGTACCTATAGAGGTTGCAGATTTGTTGAATGAGTTTCAAGATATTGTATCTGATAATGTACCTGATGGATTACCACTGGTAAGGAAGATCAGTCATCAGATGGATTTGATTCCAAGAGCCAGTTTGCCAAACAAGGCAGCACATAGAATGACACTAGCAGAAAGTGAAGAGTTGAACAGATAAGTACATGAGTTATTGCAGAAGGGGTTGATTCGAGAGAGTCTAAGTCCCTATGCTGTACCAGTAGTATTAGCACCAAAGAAGAATAGAGAGTGGAGGATGTGTATAGATTCCAGAGCAATAAACAAGATCACAATCAAGTATAGGTTTCCATTACCACGAATGGATGATATTATGGATTGTTTGAGTGGAGCTGTGTATTTCTCAAAGATAGATCTGAAGAGTGGATATCACCAGATTTGGATCAGAGAAGGAGATGAATGGAAGACTACCTTCAAGACAAAGGAAGGACTGTATGAGTGGTTAGTCATGCCTTTTGGGCTAACCAATGCACCGAGCACTTTCATGCACCTCATGAACAAGGTTCTGAAAGAATTTTTGGGTAAGTTTGTCATTGTTTACCTAGATGATATTTTGATTTTTAGCAAGACATTGGAGGAACATATGATGCATATTCATATGGTGTTTGAAAATTTGAGAGATGATAAATTGTTGATTAATTTGAAGAAGTGCAGTTTTGTGAAGAAAGAGTTAGTGTATTTGGGATTTGTAGTTTCAGTAGAAGGTCTAAAAATGGACCTAGAGAAGGTATAGGCTATCCTTGAATGGCCTACTCCAAGGAGTGCTACTGAGGTAAGATCTTTTCATGGTTTGGCTAGCTTTTATAGAAAGTTTATCAGAAATTTTAGCAGTATTTGTGGACCCTTGACTGAAACAATGAGAGGGGATAGAAAAGAGTTTAAGTGGACTAATGGGGCAGAAAAGAGTTTTCAATTGTTGAAACAAAAAGTTACAGAACAACCTATTTTAGCACTTTCAAATTTTAATAAGGTGTTTCAAGTAGATTGTGATGCTAGTGGTACTGCAATAGGAGCTGTTATGAGCCAAGAAGGTAAACCTATTGCTTATTTCAGTGAGAAGTTAAATGATGCCAAGAGAAAATATTCTATTTATGATCAGGAATTTTATGCTATAGTTCAGGCATTGAAAAAGTGGAGGCACTATCTTCTTCCTAAGGAGTTTTTTTTGTATACTGATCATCAAGCTTTGCAATATTTGAATAGTCAAGGAAAGTTGAATCAGAGGCATTTGAAATGGGTTGAGTTTTTGTAGAGTTATACATTTGTTTTGAAACACAGGAGTGGAAAGTCTAACAGGGTTGCAGATGCTCTTAGTAGAAGGAAACTATTGCTGATAGAAATGTAGATTGAATTGGTTGGGTTCAAGGAACTCAAGAATTTGTATCCAGAGGATCCTAATTTTGGTGAAGCTTGGAAAGCTTGTAAAGAACCTGTTACTCTAGATAGAATGAAGTGGTTGGATTTCATCATTCAGGATGATATGCTATTCAGAGGGAGTTAGTTGTGCATTCCCCAAAGCTCTATGAGGGAGAATCTCATCAAGGAGAAGCATAGCAGAGGATTGGCTGGACATTTTGATTGAGATAAAACTCTTGCTTTGGTTAGTGAAAATTATTATTGGCCACAGTTGCAACAAGATGTCAAGAATTTTGTATAGAGTTGCAGAGTATGTCAGATGGTGAAGGGAGTGAAGCAGAATACAGGGTTGTATCAGCCATTACCTATACCAGAGAAGCCTTGGGAGGATATCAGTATGGTCTTTGTTCTTGGTTTGCCAAGGACACAGCGGGGACATGATTCAATTTTTGTGGTAGTTGACAGATTTTCAAAGATGACACATTTTATTCCCTGCAAGAAGACTAATGATGTTGTTCATGTAGTAGAATTGTTTTTTAGAGAAGTAGTGAGACTACATGGTTTGCCAAAGACTATAGTTTTAGATAGAGACACTAAGTTCATTGGATATTTCTGGCGTACATTGTGGAAGAAGTTGAAGACAGATTTGAAGTTTAGTTCATCACATCATCCACAGACTGATGGACAGATAGAGGTGGTGAATAGGAGTTTGAGAAATTTGTTGAGATGTTTGGTTGGAGATAAGCCAATAGGATGGGATTTGATTTTACCATAGGCTGAATTTGCATACAATAATTATGTCAATAGGAGCATTGGTAAGTCACCATTTCAGATTGTATATGAGAGTAGTCCAAGAAATGCATCTGAATTAAGAAAGATAGATAAAGGAGAAATAAGTAGTGCTGAAGCTGAGGATTTTGCAGAACATCCATGAGGAAGTGAGGAAGCATATTACCAAGATGAATGCGTAGTATAAGGCTAAGGTAGATGAGAAAAGGAGGCATAAGAAATTTCAAGTTGGGGATGAAGTCATGGCTCATTTGCAAAAGGAGTGATTTTCGGTTGGTACATATAACAAGCTGAAAATGAAGAAGTTTGGACCATGTAAGATATTGAAGAAGCATGAGTCAGGAAATGCATATGAGGTAGAATTGCCTAGTGAGCTGAATATTTCACCAGTGTTTAACATTTTAGATTTGACAGAGTATCATGAAGGAGGTGTTGAAGATGAGGTTGCAACAGCACAGTGGAGTATTCCAGCAACCAGTTTAGATATCAAGGAGATTGAAGACATACTGGACAGTCGTGTTGGCAAAAGCACAAGGAACATGACATATGAAGAGTATTTGGTCAAATGGAAAGGATGACCTATTGAAGATTCATCATGGCTAACAAAGGAGGAGGTTAACCATCTTGGTTTTCCTGTACACACCTGAGTTGTGATAGGGTCACTTCTCAAATTACCCTGGCTGTCTGATGCAGGAGCATCCTGGGTGTAAGAGCAATCTTGCATCACCCAAAATATTTCTATTTTTGTATTCAATAAGGGCTATCTTGTGCAGAGTTGCTATTTATGGAAACTTGCTATTTTTTTTTAGTAAGTTGGTCATAAATCTTGGAATGTTATGATTTCTACATGTGGAGGTTCATCTTGGTCATATCAGCCTGCCAGCAAAGTTTCATGGCTAGATCAGGTCTAGTTTTGAAGATATTGAAGATTTTCGGTATTGGCAACAGGGTACAGAAACTTTGAACTTAGTTTTTAAGGCTTTAGAGGCCCCAGATGAGGTCAAAAATTTGGGTGATGGGTGCTTGCATGGGTCAAGCATGTAGGGTGCTTCGTGGCATTTCTAAAATGGGGTTATAATAGCCAATCGGGTCCACGGGTGATGACTTATGGTCTTCGGAAGTTGGGTCACCTGAAATGGCAGAAAATAAATTTTCTTCAAAATTTCTGTTTGGGTTTCAAAACTAATTTTGAGCTGACTTTGATGTAATAAATTGTAAAATAAAATAATTCTAAGTTTGGTCGGCCCTAAGGGCTAAATTTTTAGAACCTTCTCAGGCGATGGAAATTGCCTATATAAAGAAGGCCTGTAGTGTTGTGTAGGGTAGTTCTGGGTAGTAGATCTGGGTATTGATTCGAGGCTTTGTCCTATAGAATATTGTAAGGGAATTCCCATGTGGCTTTACATATTTTAATTCAGAAAGTTTGTAATTCCGCATTTCTGGAGATGATAAGAAGCCAATTTTCTATTCTTGCATATTATTGTTGTTGTTTCTCTATTTCTGTTATGTGTTTGTGGTATTAAAGGGAGCACCCTTCATCATCAATACTAGAGGCCTAAAGTAATTTTATATGATCACTAGCACATTTCGTGCATGGATGAGAAACAGTATCCAAAGTTTCTAGATAATCATTTTTGAGAGAGGAATGAGTGGAGGCCAAAGAAGGGATAATTGTGAAGGTTTTATTGACATAGATTACTAAATCAACATCTCTACACTAGTACTCAATCTGGTCTCCACTCCATATATGTCTTCTCATAATCTAAAAACTCTCCATCATTGATTCCTGTCATTTTTTCAGCATCTCCGTGGACTGAGACCTTAAATTATCGAGCTTCTCTTTGTTTTGAGAATAGTTTAACATTCTCTACTTAACAGGGACAACCATGTGAAGGTGGAAGCTCATCTGGCCCCTCCTAGGAGCCTCTTATGACCCTTTACGACATTTTAAGACCTCTAAGATGTATTCTTAGGGATCATAAAGGGTCATAAAGGATCATAAGGGGTCCTGGGACACAAGAACTGAGAAACATAAATGTAGGCATCATGGTCACAATTTTTTGGAGACACAACATAATTGAGTGGTATTCCTAGATGATGAAAAGAAATGGTTTCTTTTCATTCTTTGGGAATACCACTCAATTATGTTGTGTCTCCAAAAAATTGTGACCATGATGCCTACATTTATGTTTCCTAGCTATTGTGATATCTACATCGCAGTCTGTAGTTGTTGCTGCAGCAGAGCCTATATTCCACAATAGAAAGGAAGACATCTTTTTAACCTAGGTCTAGATCCTACCCCAATTATCAAAGGATCCAAGGCCAGGCTAGAAAGATGTCTTCCCATTCTATCTGCAACATTGTGTCCCTCCATGATCTTAGTAATATCATCATCTTTCCACTCTTCATTTGCCAAAATATACCGCTTCTTCAAGCTTGCAGAGTAATCTTATTAATAAAAGAACTCTTGCCAATATTAGGGTACCCACAGATCAAAATAGTTGATGTTATTGGTGCTTGTGCTCAAGGATATTGATTCACTATTTTGAAAGGTCCAAATCATTTTTATGTGGATTGTAGAGAAAAGGAGTGGGAGAAAATGAGTGGGTGAAAGTTGATTGAGCATGAGAGAAGTCATTACATTTTATCTGATCATGAATGCTCTTTGAAATAACCAATCATGTTTTCTATTCGATTGTTTTTGGTTTTTTTTTTCCCATATTCAATAGATAAAAATCATGGTGGTAGCCACTTAGCCATCTTTTTGATGTTCGAGGTATTTTACAAAGATACAGGTATGTGAATTTATCATTCAGTTGCTTGTAGTTATTGGTCAAACACAAATATTTTGTCAAGTTGAAAGGTCAAGATATCTATTTGGTGTTTTCAGTGTATGTTAAAAGTTGATTTTGTAAAATCCTCAAAAAAAACACTACATGTTCTAAAATGTAAAGAAGTTGAATGTTAAATGTAAGATATATATCTCATCCATAGTAATCAAAAGAAAGGACATGAAACTTATAAGGAGATTTACTGATCCAAAAATATAAGTGAATAAGAAACATGATTGGTACCTTATGAATTGTTTTTTGAGGTGCACAATCTTCATCAATCTCCTCAGAAGAAGACCCCTCCTCACAAAAAATGCATTTAACACAAAAAACATATCTACAAAACTAAACCAATGGCATGTTTATAACAAAGAAATAGAATGATAATAATATGTTGAAAATTCTATTATGTTTAATACATGCAAAAGGACCAGTCCCAACAATTTTTAAACATACTTTATCTAATATGATAATAACATGCTAATTAAACTGATAAAGGTGTTATCTGCATTTAATCTTTCAATTACTAATTATACAAAAAACAAATTTACAAAACTAAACCAATGGCATGTTCTTTGTGTGGTACAAGGAAGATTTCACTATGAAAACAAAAGTGAAATGGCCTTGTCATTTTTATTTTGATTGGATAGAGGTGCGAAAGATGAGTGCAAGAGAAGGTATGTGATTTATTCATCTTTCGAGCATCTAGCATTATATTCGACCACAAATTTCAAATGCATTGCATTTTATTTGATCATGAATGCTCTCTGAAATGACCACATTATACTGGTGTGATGCCCTAGCCCATGCTTTATCTCCATTATTTGATGCTATTGGTGTTTGTGCTCAAGGATATCGATTCACTTTTTTCAAATGTTTGGATCCTTTTGGTTGTGATTGTTCCTCTAGTACACAATTAGGAAATGTAACTATCTAATGAATATATATAATGTTGAATGGATTAAATACTTTATTCTTGGTAGAAGTGAATGGAAGGAATAGTGTTGGTGTTAGGTTTCATTTATTATTGAATTCAATGGTTTCCAAGATGTGATGAGGAGATTGCTCCTTGTTTAATGTTAACTATTTCTGCACAATCTACTCATACAACAGTGAAATGCTATGTGATTCACAATTTCATACAACTAGGCCTTTGGTGTGTATTAAATACAATCTAGTCACTTATTGAATGCTTTGGAGACTACTGGTTTGACTCTCCATGCATTACGAGTGACTGAGATTCATTAAAGGATACAAACCCCTTCATTTTGGGGTTATTGTGTGTGGATTCAAATATAGGTTTGATTTGGTTAATGTTTAGAAGAGATCAATAAAGTATTTAAAGACAATCTTACATGTTTGGAGAGTTTTGAGAGGCACTTATCATGACTTTACCCTCACAAATAGTGGCATAGACTAGTTTTACTAAGTTTCCTTTCTTTGCCACAGGGGTACAGTTAGAGGGTTCATTGACAAAATGATCCTTCGAATGGTTACTATGAATATGAATGATTTGATATAGCATATTGCTCATTTTACTTGAAGTTTAGAATAGCTTGTGTAAGGGTGAAAGTAGTTTTGATCATTTTGGTCATGACTCTTCCTCTACACAATCAATAAATGTAATTGTTTAATGATTATATGTAATGTTGATTGGATTAAATGCTTTATTCTTGGTAGAAGTGAATGGAAGGAATAGTGTTGGTGTTAGGTTTCATTTATTATTGAATTCAATGGTTTCCAAGATGTGTTAAGGAGTTGCTCCTTGTTTAATGTTAATTGTTCTTGCACAATCCACTCATACAATAGTGAAGTTACAAAATTGAATCGATGGCATGTTTACAACAAAGAAATAGAATGATAATAATATGATGAAAATTCTATTTTGTTTAATACATGCCAAAGGACCAGTCCCAACAATTCTTAAACATACTAGTTATCTGATATGATCAATTGTTAATAAAGTTCTAATTTTGTAGACTGCTAGCACAAAGGAAGACTTGACCTAGCCAAATCTTCCTTGTACCACACAAAAAAAAAAATGTGATAACTATGTCTACTCCAATATTAATTGTTTAATAATTAATCATATCAGATAAAGTATGTTTAAGAATTGTTGGGAGTTCTATTAGACCTTTGTTGTAAACATGCCATTGGTTTTCAAATGTTTTGATATCCATTTTTTTTGAAATGTTGACTATGGTTATCAAATGGATAGCCTGTGAGCTTCTAGCTAGGCATCATTTCTATTGATAGCTTAGGGAATCAAATGTATTGTATCATTGATAGTTGAGACTTTTTTAAAAGGAAATATGACAAAGAACAATTTTAATTTAGTTTCTCTATTTTGATCTCTAAGTGGCTTACAACCCTAGAGAAGTATATGCAAATTTACAGATGCAGTTGCAAGATACATAGAAGCTGATAATTCACAAGAAATCCATGCATCCAATTTGAATAGAAATTAATATAAAGAAATAGGGTCCTCCAATGGCCCAATTATCTAGACCTTGATTGTCCCCTCAACCAGTGACCCTTCAAAATTGGGTTATCATGCAAATAGTGAGTGATCCTTCATTCTCCTAGTCTTCCCTACAACTAAAATTATTGGAAATACACAATATAATGATAACAAGTCTTTCACAGTCCCCCTTCCCTCAAGTAACACTATCAACCATCCCTTCCACATAGCATTTCACTATTGTATGAGTGGATTGTGCAGGAACAATTAACATTAAACAAGGAGAAAAATTCTCAACACATCTTTGTTGTAAACATGCCATTGGTTCAATTTTGTAAAAAAAAATTGTGTGTTAAATGCATTTAAATAGAAAATTAAGCATAGTAATAATATGCTTAATATATTAGTAATTGTAGATTAAATGCCCATAACACCTTTATTAGTTTAGCATGTTATTATAAGATACTAAAGAAGACCTGCTATTTGTTAGAGAAATCTTCACTGTCCCCCACAATGAAGACAATGAAGATTGACCTCCTACCCCACAACAAAGAACATTGTAATAAGAATAAGATATAATATAGTGTTAGAATAAACTTTGAACAAAGACATGTAATGCTTAAGTTAATGATCTAAAAATTTGCAAATATAGGAATTGAAAAAGAAGATAGTGCTAAGAAACATTTTCACAAATATGAAATGTGATGAAAAGTAATAACATTAACAATGCCAAGATTCACAACATTAAATTTCACCTATGGATGAGTTTCTGTAGTGGGTTTCCCAGCATCAAAAATATGTTGAGTTGCATTTGAGCTGTAACTAAGAGTATAATGTAGAACAAACCCTAAACTTTGAAAGCATTCTCTAGCCTGACAATTCAAAATTCAATCTAGGCAAGCATCAGTAAGTGAAATAAATTATAGACATCAACATCAACATCATCATAATCATAATCATTAGACATAAATTATAGACATCAACATCAACATAATCATAATCATTTGGAGGGTATTTGTTTTGGATAGTACTATGTTTCTTGAAAGTTTTTGTGAAGCTTCTAAACTTTAAAGGCATATTTTATGCCTTAATGATAATATATATTAGTGTTTTGTTTTCTGATGGAGTGTTGTTGATCATTCATGGTCTTGAAGAAACTTTTGATTTTTTTGATTCTCAAGTCTTGACATTGTTTCTCAATGTGATATAGACTAACCACAAGATGGTTCAGTTGGTCCTCTGTTTCTATTTAATCATTTGTCTTCTTCATGGTGTAAGTGTCAATATATTATAATCGAGCCAGTAGGTCATACCCTCACTTATGAAAAACCTCACAACATGCAAATCACAACCAAAGACTTGGGTTATTAGCATACACAAACAATGATTACCCTTAGGAAATAATGATCATTAATATTCATTAATGGTGGGTAGTGATTCCTTGGTAATAAAGGCATTAACAACATTCATCATCTTAACCAAGTCATGGGTGGTGATCCTTGAAATAGCACAATAAGTAAAATGAAATAACAACATAACATAATTTGGAGTGAGGAAGAAGGAAAATTGGAAAATAAAATATGGAATAATCAGGTTGGAATTGGAGAAGAATTCATAAATAAACTTGAATTAGAAAACAGCCAAGTTATCTAGTTCTTTGTTTGAGGCTGGGTTCCCAATCTACTTTTGTTCTCCTTTGGGTTCGACTTGGGTTCCTTTGGTAGGAACTTGGGTGCCTGGGCCAATCCCGGGTGTACCTGTAGTATTATATTATGATACATGAGGTATTTTGTTCATAATTTTATAGGCTAGCTCATTATTATGGTAACAAGGGTATGACCACACTCCATGCCTTATAATGGTACCCGACATGGAGTGTGGTTCAAATGAAGTTGAACCAAATGCTGACCATGATGGCTATGATCATGATGAAGATGAATATGAATATTAAATCTAAAATATGGCTTGTAATTTGAATTTTCATTGTGAATGAAGAAACTATAGATTCAAGTTGACTCATTCTATGTTGTAGTATATTTTTTCCCTAGATCTACCATATTATATATGTGTAGCCTATAAGGGACATCTTCTTCTCATCCATGTATCAAAGCTCAGTGAGAGTTCTTAGGAGAAAGATAAGATGTCAGTGGGAGATGGAGAAACCAATCTCAGAACACCACTTGAAGCCTTGCAATGTTGAGAGTGGGATAAAGGCTACACTTGAGACCTTATATAAGGACCAAACTTATTGAGCTTCACTTTGTTTTGAGAATAGTTTTATATTTTGTACTAAACAGGGCCAAGTACATGAAGGTGGAAGCTCATTTCCCCCCCCCCCCCCACCCCCCCCCCCCCCTAAAATCACTCTAAATTCCCTATTAACATCTAACATTCATTCATTATTTCATCCATTAATAAAATGTAACATTCATTAATTATCATATGATAACATTCATTAAAATTCATTCTCACATTAATAAAATGTGACATTCATTAATTATCACACGATAAAATTCATTAACACATTATAAAATTTATGAACATTCAATACCACATAATTAAATTCATTAGCATATTAAAATCAATCATTATCAATTAAGGTGCATAGATGAGAATCATTTCTTTTTTTTCTTTTGATTTCTAGTTTTTAAGAAGTAATCATTAAGAGGAGTATCGATATCATCATGATGATCATCTACCCTCTCATTAGATCTCAATGCACTCTTAGTTCTCTATTGATGCAAAGGGGGGTCATCTGCAATAACATATAAAAGGGTTAAATTAAAAACATTTTATTATAATTAAAAAATTAAAAACATTTTAAAGTATTACAGTACTTTACAGGCCATAATCATATAGCTTTTTACCTGATTTAGTCACATCATCAACATCAAGGTTAGTTTGTATGGCCTTAGCCTCAACCTCAACCTGCTCATTAACAGTAGCCTCTACAGTCTCTACAGCTGCAATACAAATTATTACATTAATCCAAACACCAATTGCAATTAAATTTGTATTACTACACTAATAAATTTAAGATGTTTACTTGTATTACTGTGATGCACATCCTCATTGTCATCAACACGCCCAGGTTGTGTACAGAAAGAATTGGCAAGTTGCATTTCAATTTCATACACATTCATGTTATCATTAATTTCTTACTTAAAAATTTTTTACTCACTTTATGTTGGAACTTAACATGAAATAAATTAATTGGTAAATAATTAAATTTGAAATATCAGCTAAATATCATCTATTTAGCTTACTTACTGCGACAGATCCATCAATAGAACTTTGTGCACTTCTTATTCTTTCTGCCATGACTTTATAGCCTTGTTGGAAGCCAATTCTCTTGTCCTCTTCTGTGTGAGACATACATTGAACTCCGCACCCTACATTTTTGCTTGGTATCATCAAATCTTATTTTATTGTTTCATAAAAATTTAAAAAAAATTCAAATTATAAATAAATATTATAAAGATCAAAGAATTATTTTCAGTGTTAAAAGCCATCTACAAATTGTATTTTTCCTCATTCAATTCTGACAATATTAATAGTTACAACTCGTGCAACAAGTTTCGAATAACCACCAGAGCCTAGCTTGTGTTGCCCATGCTTTTGTAGTCTTGCCTTTGTTGCCTTTGATGTGTCAGGAAATCTATGAAGAGATTGAAATATGTTAGTTCATATAAATATGAAGAGTATTTAGTACACAATTACATTCTTAATAGTATCACATACCTTCTTTTGTTCTCTGGTGGTGTATTTCCTTTTTTAATTTCATTTTTCTCATTTGCATCCACAATAAGAGATTTACACTCTTTATTAGGAATGCAAGGGGGGCACTGGTAATTCAGGTTTTTGGTTAATGTACACCTATACTAGTCCCTAATATACCTCAAACATAACCCTTCTCTTTGAAGGATCTTACCCTTCTCAAATGCTCAAGGTCCAAAAGAGTTTGTCATACTCTCTACGACATCATCCTTTAACTTTTGATTTTGGGTTTTCCACCTTTTAAGAAAGAAAATAATGTTAGATTCAAAAATTGATGTAATGATAACTATCCTAGCAATGATATGAAATCAAAATAGTGGATTGGGTTTTTAGGTCAGATATGATGTTCCACCCTATATAGATGGTGGGTTCGAATATCTGCAAACACTCGTCATTAAGTTTACTATAAAAAACATCATTCCCTACAAAATAATCATGGGATCATTAGTCGAAGGATATAATAGTACAAAATAAGAATACAATAGATGTAAGCTTCTCATATTGAATGCAAGGTGTGACTAAAATATTATTGTATAGTAAAAGAAAGATCCAATCTTTAAAGTACCTGGATGTTTTTCTATTTTCAAGGGAACTCCTTCTTTGCTCACAAGCAATATGCAATCCTTCACCATTCCTATACTAGGAATACTAGTACATCCAGGAAAATCACCATCAAGTGTTGCATCCTCTTTTGTATAAATTGAATCCATTACGAAATGGCCCTATGAAAGAACACTTCAAGGGAAATAAACATATATATAATGATAGAGAAAATAAAATTTGTGTACGAGTAGGTGGTTCCATGGTGTGAGTGACCATGCTACATGTTGCTGACATTGCAAGATGTGGTACATCTGAGCTTGCCATTGTATGAGGCAACAATAGTAAATGATCATTGACACGTGCTGAAGAATAAGATTGTTAGAGAATAATAAAACTAGTGATTAGCATGGACAATATTGTTAGAGAGTAAAAAAATATAGTCCAACATGTGATCTACTTGAACCAGGTGTAGGACCCTCATCATGTTTGTGAGGATCAAAATTACGTTAAAAAAGCTATAAAAGAAACACATTCACTTATTTTTTAATGACATAAAAGAGTACTATAACATAAAAAGTATTATTGAACTTTTTTTTATAATTAAAAATTACATTAATACTTACTTTGTAATTTTGAGATAGGTGCATCAGTTTAGTTGCCCTCTTTCGTGACTCAAGAGTGGGAGGGAATATAGATGCCAATTTAGTCAAACTTTTTCCAATTTTATGGAGGCATATTTTAAATGCAGAGGCTAGCTCATCACAAGTAGCCAAATCAAAAACTAGGTCCTCGTCAAAGGAATCCTCTTCAAGGACTGCGGGTTCCTTTCCCTTTCTCTAATGACCACCTATCTATGACAACAGTATTACTAACACTATTAGAATTAATCTAAAACATTGATGCAAAGAATATAATAAAAAACTTTATTTAACATTTTGCTTCTATCTAATTTTTAGTACAATAACAAAGAGGTTTACCTGCTAGGAAGAAGTGCATGTACGATCATCATTGTCCCCTCTACGTGGTTCCTCCATATTGTGGTCATGTGTTATTATTTAAAGTTAACCAATAATTAGAAAGGACTACATTAATAAATTTCATTAGAAGATGATGATGGAGATGAGGTGGATGGTGAGGAGACTCTCTAAATGTGGTTGGCAAAAAAATTTAATTATTTAATGGTACATAATATGTACCTACACCCTAATGATAGTGAATTTTTTTTTATCTATGCGATTCAAATTGTAATCAATAAGAAGCTCTTCCCCTACACTAATTGATTTTATCACACATACAAATACATGATTTCCCTCACGTGCCTCAAATATGCAATTGGGTTGCTTAATAGTTGATAAAGGTAACATGCTATTTATAAAACCTACAATATTCCTTGATGCTTTTGGCCTTCCATCAATGTATATAGGCACTCTTTTACTTTTCTCATTGTCTTTTTGTTGAACATAATTTTCTGAGAGTGCATACCTACGCTTACTTTTTTTATATTGAACAATTCGCATCCAACTTTTGTAATCGTAACAAGGTCCAACATAACCCATCAATTCAACAACTTTGTTGTAAGAGACCTTTATGCCATCCATGGAAAATAGGCCCAAACCATGTATTGACAATGGTGCAATATGATATATCTTGCATTTAACACTAAAATCGGTGTTTATTGGAAGAAGTTCTTTGGGGACCCATTGTTTCTATAGATTTTGGTTCCTAGAGGGCACCTCAATGTCACCTTTTCTCTCATCATCATAAGAACATGACCCCCTTGAGAAAGGAAAAATTTCATAGGTTTATTGAATTTTCTTCTAGTCTTTTGACCTATAGTTGATCTTCCTAATTCAGACATACTAAATGACTCACTTTCTTCGCTCGAGGAAGACACATCTGACAAATACCTATTTTCTGCTACCTGCACTTCATCAACTGAGAGAGATAGAAAGTAATGTGAGATATTTTGCAAATTGTGAAATACATTAATATCTATACAGTGTATTGAATTATACCTATCAATCCATGAGACTGTGTGGGATGCTCGTGAAGGATTCTGGGTACCTACATATGTAATTCAATTATCTAATGTTAGCTAAAAAATTTATGATACATATACTCAAAATCACATAGTAAGTACATTAAAAACCATAAGCATCCCATAGTAAGTACATCATGAATTAATTAGATTAAGCATTGATTGCATAACTTCACATTTCTATCAAGAAATCAATATTAAATAGATTAAGAAGTGATCACATAACTTTAAATTTCATTCATGTCATTCATCTTCTTCTTCATCTAACTAATCACCATGATCATCATTGACATCGACATCACTACCACCACCATCATTGTCACCATCTTCATCATCTTTGTCATCATCGGCATCAGCATCATCGGCATCATCATCATCATCATCATCATCATCAGTAGCATCATCATCATCATCATCTTCTTCTTCTTCAAGAAAATTTGTGTCAAGAACATCAACGACTAACTATTGTTCATGATCATCATCTACATCATCTTCTAGTTGTTTGCAATCTTCTTCTTCCATCAAATTATACCCCATCGGCCTTCCTCTTGGATCATGTCTAACAAGAAATGACAAACCCAATTTATGTGGAACCTCTAAGTAAAATACCTACTCACATTGGCTTCAAAGAACATAGGGTTCATCCCCAACTAGCTCAAACCACCTTGTATTAATCATTGGAAATCCATTGTCATATTCAATAACAGTTATATCATGATCATTTTGATTAAGTTGTAGCCTATACCATCTGATGACAAAGAGAACTAATCTAAAGGAATTAAAGTCACACTCAAGTATATCATCCAAAATGCCATAGTATCAATTTTTAGACTCTCAAGGATGTAAGTCATTTCTAGATGAAATATTAGTTACCTGAAAGACTGCACTTATCCCAGAATCACAAGTTTTCTTTGTGTCATCCAACTTTTTGATGCGAAATTTATGACCATTGCAAAATATATCCTTGTGGTGTTTGACCTAAAAAAATATGTAAAACATGTATAAATTAATGCATCAAGAGTTCATAAACATATGAGTGATTAACAATTTTATAAGTACCTGGAAATCTCTTAAACCATGTGCTAAATCTGTTTCCCTTTGCATAACATTTGGATCTTTGTTACGATGAGCTTCATTAACCAATGAAGACACATCTTCCCATGTTAATGTGCAACCTAAATGATGACATCATTCAATCCATTTCATCATCCAATCTTGATTGTTTGCAATATACAAAGGTATTGCATCCCACTCTCGAGAAGCTATACAAAAAAAAATAGATGACTTAAAACCGATTAATTTTGAAGATTAAGAATTAATTAATAGCTACAATAACATCTTATAATTTATTACCTCTCACTTTCCTCATTCTACCTTTCCCCACCAAGTACTCCCCTTCAAATTTTCTAATGGTGTGAAGATCCCAAATGTGATCTATATGGATCTTTGTTGCAAGCTTAGGAAGATATTTAGTAACATATACCATAGTCTAGTATACCATATATCCCTCCACCATAGAACCCTCAAGACGTGGTCTTTGTTGAACCAAAGCCTTCAAAAATTTTAGGTGCCTCTCAACCATCCAAATTTACCGAGTGTGTAGGGGTCCACACATTTCAATCTCCTCAACTTGGTGTATGAGGTAGTGTTCTTGTGCATTGAAAAAGGTTGAAGGTAGACACTTTTGTATTTCACACATTAGATGAGGAATTCTTCTCTTCCAATATTTTATATCTGCTCTATGGATTTTTTTAGATGACAACCACCTATAAGACATTCAAGACACAAAAATATATAAACACAAGACTTTACAATATATACAACAAATTGAACTGATAGCATTTCTTACCTCATGTATTTTCCAAGATCATATATTACTTATTTGATTTTATTGCCAAATTTCTCTAGGAGAGATAGGGGTAGCACGTACTGCAATAATTATAAAAAAAATCATGTCATTATTTTCTCATATAATACAATGAGAAGTACATGCAGTTTACAAATATATTGTAAATACAAAAGAAGATGACTTACCTTGATGAAGGTATGCCAATCATGAATTTTCAACCTTGGCCCAAATTCACTTTTCTTTGATATGGTACTGCTTATGTTTGCAACAAATCTTATGGCAAATCAAATTTTTCGTATGACTTCTTTTATGACATCACTTTGTTGTTCTATTAATAACCAAGGAAGGACACTTGTATTAATCCATTCTCCATTTCTATTTGATTCAATGAAATTTTTCATTGCATGATTGGATTCATGAATGTCACTACAAATTTTGACAATTTTTTCTTTGTCACACCTTCTATCCAATATCTTCTATAGTGTCTCCGTTACATTCTTTCCAATATGCATAGTATCAAACAAATGCACAATTTGCAGCTACTCGTAGTAGGGCAACCTACTAAATTGTCTGTGATAACTTTTTAGTCCCTTTGGAAGGTGCTCAATAGTGTTTTCTTGACAACATTCACGATCATCAATCACATAATAAAAAACAAAACACAATAAAAATATAAAAATTCCAAACATAAATTGTTAGATAGAATGGTAGTACCTTGATGATTAATTCTATTATATTCCAACTTCCATAGGCGAGATGTCATTCTTCGTGGCTTAGATGTAGTCTCTTCTTTCCCATTGAAAAGATATTTTTTGGTAATTTGATAGTTATGATTTTTGTGGAGAAAGTGTTTATGCTCATCAAACACCCGCTTTCCTAAAATTTTTGAATGATAAGATTTCATCTTTGGACCACAAACTAGACATGCAAATTTTCCTTTTGTTTGAAGACCTACAAGATAATGATACAATTGAATTAAATATGTTAATTTTTATTTTTAGAATTATCATGTGCAACTTGAATTCACCATAACTTACTAGAAAAATGTGTTATCCCTGGGGCATCATATATTGTCCATATAAGCATTGCATGGAATTGAAATTGTCTATCTCCTATTGGTCTAGAGATGTCATACATAGTGACACCTTTCCATAACAACAACATTACATAATTATTATGATCATTTTACTACAAGATTTATAATTACATGAAGATAACTATTAAATGATCAAATACCTAGAACAATCATTTCCAACATAATTTTCTCCCTCTTTATTGACATCCATGGAGGAATGTTATTGTCGATGAAAAAAATAGGCCAAACAAAGTAAATAGATCTTAGCTCTCCAAATGGATTGACACCATCCACTGCCACTGAAACCTTGTGATTTCAAGGTTCTTTGATAAAGTGTGGCCACTTTTCATCTATGTCCTTAAATAAAGAACCATCAGTGGGCATTTAAATAATGTCATTTTGACTTCTATTATGTGCATGGTAATCCATAAATTGTGCCAAGTTACTACACCTGAATAATCTTTGCAAACATGATATAATGGGGATGTAACGAAGAACCTTGTGAGGCACTTTTTTTGTTATTTCATCTATTTGATATCTACTCATATGACATTTAGGACATTCTATTGCAAATTCATGTTCTTTATGATAAATAATATGATCATTAGGACAAGCATCTATTTCTTGATACTCTATTCCAATATCTTTCATAGTGGCACATAATTCTTGGTATGAGTGAGGGAGAATATTTGATGGTGGTAACAAGAACTCACCTATCAATCTATAGAAAAAAAAATATAAGTTATTAATATTAACAATATTTATGGTACATGTTTCACCATTTAATTACTATAATGACATGTATGACATACCTTAGCATACGTGACATTGTTGTGTTGGATAAACCATTCATAACCTTCAAATTCAACAACAACAATACAACAGAGAGAAGAGTTGTTTGGGAGCCTTTGTAAAGAGGTGTGGCTACCTTCTTAAGTAGAGGTATATCATGGATGACATCAACATCATCCTGATCATCATCATTAGTTGCACCAATATCAAATGTGTCATGGATCAATGTATTAGTACCATCATCTAGTGCATCATCATCATCTTCTATGGGATCATAATCTTCAGCTTCAATATTCACACCTCCATGATCATCCACTTCCAAAGCCATATTCTCAATATTCACACCTCCATGGTCCATATCACGTACTCCCCCAGGGAGGTCGACCTATATAAAAATAATGAACACAAATAAACTATGATAATGATCTCATCATCAAGTGTATTTCATATATATTAATGGTTAAATAAATATAATGAAAAACTTACCAATTCATGATAATCAAACCCTCTTTCAATGTGACCATTATCCCTATAATTTCTCTTAGCTATTTTGATTAGCAATATTCTAGTGTTTAAGCCCTTACAAATATTGCAGGGACAATAACATTTTCCATCGCCTTTTCTTTTCAAGTTTGACCATAATCTATTGATTGTATCCCCATTACCTTCTTCACTTGGATTGTCTAACATGATCCTTCTTCACTTAGATTATCTATAACCTAATTATATATAGAAATTGAAAACTTAGTTATGAAATGATGTTGTAGTATAGTATACCAAATTGAAACACTTCTATTATTGTAGTCTTCGACCTCAAACTCTTTCCTATTGTCGCAAGAAAGAAAGATATTCAAATAATATAGTAGTTTGTAAATCAAAATGAAATATCATATATATTATACATAAAATATTATCCCTACAATGCATCAAATTTGACCAAGCACTACTGGGATCTAGACCCAACAAAAAATGGACTTGTGATGATTTTCACAATACTACATTTGTTGCAGGGTATAAGGTCCCACTAGTGCTTAGGAAAATCTGCATGGTGAAGGTTGTATATGTTGTATATGTTATGTGTATGTGCACACATAAAAAAGGGGGCCTTTACCTTTGATCTTAAAATTAAAAATATGCCTATCTAATTCTTTTTGAGGGTGCAAGGAACAACAAATGGAGGCAAGTTGTTGATTGAGGGTGCAAGGAACAACACCCGTTAGTACTTTTATCAAATTGTAAATTTCAATTTTGAACCATTTTGTGAATATAGAACATGGATGTAATCTCAAAAAATAAAAAAATGTAGACATGACATATTACTTATTTTTTTATTCTACATTACTTACTATTTGAGTGCATGTTCCACCTACAACTTGATCAAGTCCTGTTTGCTGCTTCAATTTTGTGTTTACTATCCTATAGAAGTACACAGTTTTGTATTTTCCCAATATGTTATTCAAAAAACAACAATAGAATAAAATACTTGTTGAGAAAGATCATCATAGGAGTATTAAAAAATTGAGATCCAAAGGTAACACAACATTATAAGACTCTTGCATTCAACCTTCAACTCATGCACCTAATAAATAGGAGAAAAAATACATGAAATTAAAAAATTTAACTAATTAATTATGTTTTTCTTCTCATCTTAATCAGCCAAATTTATATAAGATTCTAAAGCAGGCCTCACTCTTAATCAGCCAAATCTTCCTTGTACAACACAAATAAACTATGTGATAACTATGTCTACTCCAACCTTAATTGTTTAAGAATTCATCATATCTGATAAAGTATGTTTAAGAATTGTTGGGACTAGTCCTTTGGCATGTATTAAATAGAATACAATTTTTAGCATATTATTATCACTCTATTTCTTTGTTGTAAACATGCCATTGGTTCAATTTTGTAAAAAACAATCGTGTTAGATGCATTTAATATTATCTTCATTATCTCCTAATTGTCTAAATGCTTCTTTATTTGTCAGCCAATTAATACATGCTACTATATAAAGAAGACAATCAAAAGACAATGAAGATTTGTCTAACGAAAATGAATACACTAAATTGAACCAATGGCATGTTTACAAAAATTATCATAACTCGCAAGAAAAACTAAAACAATGGCATGTTTATAACTCATTAAGAGTGAGGCCTTCTTTAGAATCTCATGAGTTTTGCACTACATATGCAACGTTTTGTGAGTTTGAAGAGAGTTTGTGCCATGTGTGATAGAACCTACTTTATCTAATATGGTGCATTATTAAACAAATTAAGGGTAGAGTAGTTATTACTTAGTTTTTTGTGGGGGACAATGAAGATTTGTCTGACAAATAGCAAGTCTTCTTTAGTATTTCATGAATTTTTACCACATATATTATTTCAGACCTTTGAGTCCTGGAGAAGAAGAATGGTGTAAGTTGAATAGATTAGAGTGAATGGCGTGTTGAAACATGGTGAATAGACCATGATGAGATGATACTTGATGTTGTGACTAAGTTTCCCTCACAAACATCGGCATAGACTTACTAAGTTTCCTTTCTCTGCCCCAGGGGTACAGTCAGAGGGTTCATTGACAAAATGATCCTTTGAATGGTTATTGTGAATATGAATGATTTGATATAGCATATTGCACATTTTACTTGAAGTTTGGAATAGCTTGTGCAAGGGTGAAAGTAGTTTTGATCATTTTTATCATGATTGTTCCTCTACACAATCAGGAAATGAAACTGTCTAATGATTATATGTAATGTTGAATGGATTAAATGATTTATTCTTTGTAGAAGTGAATGGAAGGAATAATTTTGGTGTTAGGTTTCATTTATTATTGAATTCAATGGTTTCCAAGATGTGTTGCAGAGTTTTCTCCTTGTTTAATGTTAACTATTCCTATACAATCCACTCATACAATAGTGAAATGATATGTGGAAGGGATGGTTGAAAGTGTTCCTTGAGGGAAGGGGGATTTTGAAAGACTTGTTATCATTGTATTATGTATTTCCAATATGTTTGGATGTAGGGCAGACCAGGAGGATGAAGGATAACTCACTGATTGCATGATAACCTAGTTTTGAAGGGTCATTGGAAGAGGGGAATGAAGAATCACTCATTGATTGCATGATAACCCCACAAAGCATTCTTTCCTTTAAGTTTCCACAATATCTCAAAGTATGATCATTATTCTTTACTTTCTTTTATATGATATTCTTTCTATGGTTTTGTTATCTCAGAAATATATCAAAAAACATTGTAGGTGTGCATATAAAAGTAAAATATTGTCCTTCAATTGTTCCACATTGAAGCATTTCCTCTTCGGAGTATTCTCTTCATTTGTAAAATATCTATCAAAAATGGTTCCCATATTTCTTCAAGATCTATTTTAATCTTTATATTACAATTTTGATTAGATTTGACCAATAGTTGATTTCATTAGTATTTTATAGCATATACTCCTAATGTGAAATGTGGAGAGAAAGAAAGAGACACACTAGGTAAGAATTACATGATATACCCTATTAGGAATAGTCCCAAGAGATAACTAAGAGGGGGGTGGTGAATCAATTATCTACAAGTTTCAATTCTTTATCCAATTAAGTATACTTAAACATAAAGCATAAAAAAAAAGAAAGAACACTTGAACACAACACCAATATTTTGGTTACAGGAAAATCCAAATAGGTAAAAACCCCAGTGTGAATTGACACCCACAAACATTTTGCACTAGTGTATTATGATCCTTGTTAGAAGATCCTTAACCCTGTTAGGAGTTTCTTTACAATATAGTTAGTATAGTAGAGCTAGTCAAGGGTCAGACCCTATTAGGAGTCTTTTACAATAGTCCATATTAGGGGAAAGGATGCACTATCTGAGAGCACACTACTCAAAGGGGTGAAGGCTACAACCTTCTAAATAATAGATACACACTATATCTGGATCTTGGTGAACTACGCTTAGACCTATTCTCTGTATTAGTTCCAATGTATAGCAAAAACACTTTACTTGGTCACATAGACCTTCTTATGATGGCTCAACACTTCTCACACTCTACTCTGCTCTTCACAATCAACTATTAACTACACAAAAGCAATCAGAAATGACTGCCTATAAATATCTTTCCTCTAAATGATATAATCAAGTCAACCTGTTAGAACCACCTTGAAATCATATAGGAGAAGCCATAGCAAACTCCAATAATAATTCAGTCAGCTCTACTAAGAACGCAACACATCCTGGGACTTGTCCAATAAGATAATTATGGATGTACACTACACACTGTCAACTCTACTAAATTAACTATATCTTTCTCCTCGAGCTCAATTACTTCATTCACTCTTAATAAAACATCACAAAATCTTCTCCAAGCTTAAATCCAAGGGGGCATGCTGAAATGATAAGTGCAACTTCAGAACCAATATAATCTCTGTCGGCTCTTCCTAAACAAACACAAGAAACTACTACTGGTGAATAGAAATTGCATAACCTCACTTCTACTAATCATCAAATTTTGTGTCCATGAATGTAATATCACTAACATGTCTTCAACATATATCCAAGTGCACAAGGCTTCATGATAACTGAATGGAAAACCATACACAGAACATTGCATGTTACTTTGTCAGGAACCTTGCTGACATAAGCTGCTATATAACTATTTGTACTAGTAGTTAACCTCTACATGCATGATATCATGTCAATGCTACATATACTAAAATATTATTGTATAACACATGCTACTTTCCATATGTTGTCATCAATGAAAAATATACAATCAATACTGGCCTCCTGGAAAATCTCCAACAATCTCCCCCTTTGGCATTGATGGAAACATATGGAATGAAAAACTCCACCAATCCAAATCAATAATTCTTTTATAAAATTCTCCATTTCCTCTTCAAAACTCCCCCAAAGATGAATCTTCCATCTACTACAATATTCTTCAACATTCTCCATTTCCTCAACTGAACTGCTTTCATAACTGAATACTACTCCCCCTTAGTATATTACTCTTCTTTTTACTTCTATTTTTCATGACTATATATTACTCCCCCTTTGACATCAATGTAAAAGGGAACTAATTAGTTTAAGCATTAGTACTACTCCATAAGTAGAGTAGTTAACCATCCATCAGTCCTTGAGGATTGATGCTTTTCCTTCTTCTAAGAAGAATTAAGGAAGGGAATTGCTCTCAACTTCTCCTTGAGATACTCAAAAGTATCCTTTGGAAAGGGCTTTGTGAATATGTTTGCCAACTGACCTTTAGTACTCACATATTCTAGCTTGACTTCCTTCTCTACCACTTTCTCTCTTAGGAAGTGATACTTGATCTCAATGTGCTTTTCTTTTGCATGCATCACAGGGTTCTTTGACATATTGATAGTGCTAGTGTTGTCACAGTGAATAACAATAGGATAATCAATCTAAATTCCAAAATCCTTTATCATCTACTTGATCCAAACAATTGTAGAACAATTCAAGGCTATTGCAACATACTCTACTTCTACTATTGACTGAGAAATACAATTATGTTTTTGGCTTGTCCAAGTGACAAGTCTATCACCAAGAAACATTTCTCCACCTAATGTACTCTTTCTTTCATCAACACATCCTGTCCAATCTACATCAGTGTACACATGAAGTTCAACATTTTCTAAATTAGGATACCATAGACCATAATCTAGATTGCCCTGCAAGTATCTGAATATTCTCTTTACTACCATGAGGTGACTTTGTTTAGGCTCTTCTTCAAATCTTCCAAACATACCAACTGCATTTGAAATATTAGGTCATGTTTCAGTAAGATAAATGAGTTTACCAATCATATAATTATACAATGTTACATCTACTATAGGAGAATCATCTTCTATTGTAAGCTTGTAACCTATGATCATAGGTGTCCCTACTGGCTTGCAATCATCCATCTTGAATTTCTTCAATATTTCTTTTACATACTTAGACCGATTAATGAAAATACCTTTCTTTTTCTGTTTCACATTTAGTCCCAAAAAGTATTTGATAGGACCAATCATACTCATCTCAAATTAATTTTGCATCTCCTTAGAAAATTAAGCACTAAGTTTGTCATTACCTCCAAAGATAATGTGATCAACAAATATAGCTACAAGTAGTAAACCTTCATATGTTTTTCTTATGAATAGATTACAGTCTGTTGCTCCTTTCTTGAATCCAATCTTTGTTAGATATCCATCTAGTCTCTCATACCATATTAGGTCTGTCTTATAAAGTGAATCCTTCTAGCTACTCAATGTATACTTCTTCTTTCAAATCTCCATTCAAGAATGCTGACTTGACATCCATCCAATAAACTTTGAAGTTTTTGACTATAGCATAAGCTAGAAACAACTTAATAGCTTCTAATCTACTCACTGGTGCAAATGTGTCTAAATAATCAATGCCTTCTCTTTGCACATATCCCTTACATACTAACCTTGCTTTATTTCTTACTATTGTACCATCTTCATTCATCTTGTTTCTGAATATCCACTTTGTTCCAATCACATTCTTATCACTAGGTCTTGGGACCAGCTCCCAAGTGTCATTCTTAATAATTTGATCAAGTTCTTCTTTCATAGCATCATGCCAATCTAAATCATTACAAACATCTTCAACACTTAAAGGTTCAATCTAAGATAATAAACATACTACTTCACTGCTAGCTAAGTTCTTTTCTTATGATCTTGTTAAGAATTTTCTGCTCTGATCACCAATGATGTCTTTCTTGGAATGGTTTCTAGATGTAAAATTTGGAACTTCAGGTGATGCTGACTCATCAGCTTTAGGAGTTTCTTCTTCACTTGTCTCAGGTTCATTAAATAACACATCAATACTATCAAACATTTCTTCAATAACTATCTTACTAGTGGAGGGTCTGGGTTCTTCTTCAATCATGGGAGAGTAATAATGATATCTTTCTTGAACCATAAACTTTTCATCAATCTTAACATGAGCACTTTCAATGATTTTTTTCAATCTTAAATTGAAACATCTATAAGCTTTACTTTTAGTAGAGTAACTGAGAAAAATACCTTCATCACTTCTTGCATCAAACTTGCCTACTGCTTCATCCCTCTTGATGTAACACTTGCTTCCAAAGATTCTGAAGTATTTTACTATGGGAACTTTCCCAAACCATAGCTCATATGGTGTCTTGTCAACACCAGGCCTCAATTGAATTCTATTGATGGTGTAGATTGATGTATTAACTATATCTCTACAATAGGTGTGTGCAAATTTTCCTTCAATCATGATGGTGTGCACTGTATCAAGGATGATCTCCTATTCCTTCTTTGTGCAATTCCATTTTGCTGAGGGGTTCTAGTTGCACTCTACTGTATTTTTATGCCATGTTCTTTGCAATACTCATAGAATATGTTAGAGGTGAATCCTCCTCCTCTATCTGATCTTAAACATTTTATCTTTAGTTGAGATTCATTCTCAACCTTAGCTTTGAATATTTTGAACTTATCAAATGCTTCTAACTTATCTTTCAGGAATGCAACCCACATCATCCTAGTATAAGCATCAACAACCAAAATGAAATACCTTTCACCATAGTATGATCTTGTTTGAGTTGGACCACATAGGTCTATATGAAACAGATCCAACTTGTTCTCTACTAAATTGTGCTTGCTATTGAATGAGTTTCTCACATCCTTTCCCATCACACATTCCCTGCATATAGTATCAACTGGCTTTGCTATGCTAGGTAGATCTCTTACTACCTTTACATTTCTTATCTTTACTATGTTGTCAAAATTGATATGACATAGTCTTTTATGCCACAACCAATTGTCATCAACTTTAGCAACAAAAAACTTGCTTCTGAATTGAGATGGAAAACATTACCTTTAGTATTTGAGCCTGATGCAATCATAACACCATCCTTATTGCTAATGATAAATTTGTCATCTTTGAACTCCATCTGATATCTTTTTCCAAGTAATTTCCCAACACTAAGAATGTTATGTTTCAAACCATCAACATAAAGAACATCATCAATACTATTATTTCCATCCAAGGTGATGGCTCCTCTACTAATGATGGGTTTAGGAGTGTTATCTCCAAATATAACCATGCCATCATTGTATTTTTCTAGATGAAAAATCTGCCTTTATCACCTATCATGTGATGTGAACAACCACTATCTATAATCAAGTCTATCCTTATATCAGCTTGGGAAATCAATGCTAGCTCTTGTTTCTCTTTCTCATCTTCATGATCTATCTTATTGTTCATTTTCTCTATGATAGCAATAAATCCAATTTCTTCTTTAGCTGAATCATCATCTGAGACTCCATCTCTAGCATAGTAACATTCCTTAGAGAATTTAGGCTTGTATTCATTTTTGAACTTTCTAGCTCTTAAGGGACATTTAGATGCAAAGTGACCAATCTTATTACATGAAAAGCATTTAAATGGAAATTGACCTTCATATTTTCCTTTTTCTTTCCTCTCTCTCTTGGAAATTATAGCAATGAAATCATCTAGTGTTTTCTCATCATCATCATCATCATCAAAATTACCAGAAGTGTTTGTAGATTTCTTACCATGAACTATTGCGTTGAAGGTTGTCTCACTTTTAGGTTCTGTCTTCAATCTTGAAATCTCAAAAGATAATATTTTTTTGATCAAGGTCTCTCTCTTGAAATTTGATGTAAGCTACATGGTCTCATCAAGGATGTTGATCTTGTTTTTATATTCTAGAGTGAGAGTAGTCATTAATTTGTCCATGATGTCTTCCTCTGAGATTTCTCCACCATTGTTCTTGATTCCAGCAACTGCTTCATTGATCCTTTGATTGTAAGCTCTGATGTTTTCTTTAGGTAGCATCTCTAATGCATTGTATCTTTTCTTCCATGTTTTTCTATGTTCATCCTTTTCTTGTTTGTCTCCTTCAAATATGTCTTCTAGGTATTTCCATATTTTGTGGGTTGTATCTACCTTTTTTATTTCTTAAAACTCACTATCAGAAAGGGCACTGATAAGGGTTTCTTTGGCTATTGCATTCTAATGAAATAATTCCTTTTTCTTTTCAGTAGCATCATCCTTAGCTAGGTTTTCCAAGGTAGGGATCTTGACTACTTTGATAGTTACATCAAAAACTTCAAAAGAAATGCATTGAAAATGAGTCACCATCTTGTTCTTACAATCAAGATAATTCTCTCCATCAATCTTAGGACTTTCTTTTCTAAAGTATGCCATCTGATCAACCTCAAGCTATTAAACTTTCTCTCTAAGGCACTTGGCTCTGATACCAATTGTTAGGAATAGTGCCAAGAGATAACTAAGAGCGGGGGGGGTGAATTAGTTATCTACAAGTTTAAATTCTATATCCAATTAATTATACTTAAACATAAAGCATAAACACAATGAAAGAACACTTGAACACAACACCAATATTTTGGTTATGGGGAAACCCAAATAGGTAAAAACCCTAGTGGAAATTGACACCCACTAATATTCTGAACTAGTGTATTATGATCCTTGTTAGAAGATCCTTAACCCTGTTAGGAGTTTCTTAACAATATATTTACTATAGTAGACTTGGTCAAGGGTTAGACCCTATTAGGAGTCTTTTACAATAGTCCCTATTAGGGGAGAGGATGCACTATCTGAGAGCACACTACTCAAAGGGTTGAAGGCTACAACCTTCTAAATAATAGATACACACTATATCTGGATCTTGGTGAACTACACTTAGACCTGCTATCTGGATCAGTTCCAATGTATAGCACAAACACTTTGCTTAGTCACATAGACTTTCTTCTGATGGCTCAACACTTCTCACACTCTGCTCTGCTCTTCACAATCAACTATTAACCACACTCAAGAAATCACAAATGACTACCTATAAATATCTTTCCTCTAAATGATATAATCAAGTCAGCTTATTAGAACCACCTTGAAATCATATAGGAGAAGCCATAAAAAACTCCAATAATAATTTAGTCGGCTCTACTAAGCATGCAACACATTATGGGATTTGTCCAATAAGATAATTGTCAACGCATGCTACACACTGTCGGCTCTACCAAATTAACTATATCTTTCTCCTCAAGTTGAATTACTTCATGCACTCTTAACCAAACATCAAAAAATATTCTCCAAGCTTAAATCCAAGGGTGCATAACAAAATGATATGTACAACTTTAGAACCAATATAATCTTTGTTAGCTCTTCCTGAACAAACATGGGAAACTACTACTGGTGAATAAAAAATGCATAACTTCACTTCTACTAATCATTAGATTCTGCATCCATGAATGTAACATCAGTAACATATCTTCAAAATATATCCAAGCATGCAAGGCTTCATCATAACTGAATGGACAACCATACACATAACACTGCTTGTTACTTTGTTATGAACACTGCTAACACAAGCTACTATATAATTGTTTGTACTAATAGTTAACCTGTGTGCACATGATATCATGCTGATATCATGCCCATGCTACATATAATGAAATCTTACTACATAAGTCTTCCACAAATGCTACTTTCCATATGTTGTCATCAATGACAAACATATAGTCAGTACTGGCCTGCTGGAAAATCTCCAACATACCCATCATCACTTAGCACTTAAATAATAAATTATGGACATAGAACAACCCCCTAACCTCTGGATGTTTGTTTAATGTTGACCTCTTATTATATGCAAAGGTAGGCCTATCTTAGGCTAACAACCATAGTGTAGGGGCCATAAATTATCGATCCCAAAATAGTGCACACTTGTATTAAATTAGGTTCACTATACTACAAGGGAATGGAAACCATGCAATAGTGCCTCATGGGGATGGAAGCAACCCTTCACCAAGAAGATGATTGTGTCTACAATATTTACTAGAAGCAAAGAACATAATTTGGATCTAGGAATTACTCCTAGAGGATAATGGCACCCACAAAACACTTGTAAAAGATAGCACTCACTATATCTTTTATCACTCTTTTAAAGTTGGGACAATAAATATCAAAGATTGATCAACAAATTCTTGAACACAAAGAACCATTGACAAATATGATTCATGTGTACAATAGCCAACAACCAGTTGTTCCAATCATGGTGTCCAATAATTATGTTAGAAAAAGCATCTACAAATCCCTTACACAACCATAATAGATTCAAACCATGAACCATAAGAACCTAACAATGGGACTAACAAAGATACAACCTAGACAAATCTTGATCATATTCCACCCTATTGTAAGGCCCAAGAAGTAACTCTATCTTAAAGCTACACATTCCTCTAGATGAAGCTCATAGGTCAGGTAGTTGAAGCATAACAATACTTGAATGAATATAGGAATAATTTGATGTACAATCATTTGCTACCTTGGTTTGTGGGTTTTCCACATAATATTTTCCCTTTAACCACATTTATAGTTTGAGAAAATTAGAAATAATTATTTCAAATTTATATTATCCTTTTGAACTAGCACACTACCATAAAAATGTATAATCATTGGTCATCTCAAGAAAATTCCTATTGATTAGTAGGATATCCTTATAAAAAATTGATCCATGGATTTCTTGTGAATTATCGACTGCTATGTATCATACAACTATGGAAGGAATATTATTGGTGTTAGGTTTCATTTATTATTGAATTCAATGGTTCCAAGATGTGTTGAGGAATTTTCTCCTTGTTTAATGTTAAATGTTCCTGCACAATCCACTCATAAAATAGTGAAATGCTATGTGGAAGGGATGGTTGATAGTGTTCCTTGAGGGAAGGGGGATTGTGAAAGATTTTTTTATCATTGTATTATTTATTTCCAATATGTTTGGATGCAAGGTAGACCAAGAGAATGAAGGATCACTGAATGATTGCATGATAACCTAATTTTGAAGGGTCACTGGTTGAGGGGACAGTCAAGGTTCGGATGATTATGCCATTGGAGGACCCTATTTATTTGTATTAATTTCTATTCAAATTGGATGCATGGATTTATTGTGAGTTATTAGTTGCTATGTATCCTACAACTGAATCCATAAATTTGCATATACTTCTCTAGGGTTGTAAGCCACTTAGGGATCAAAATAGAGAGACTAAATCAAAATCATTCTTTGTCCTATTTCCTTTTAACAAAGTCTCAACTATCAATGACACAATACATTTGATGCCCTAAGCTATCAAATATAAAAATGGTGTCTAGCTAGAAGCTCATAGGCTATCCATTTGATAACCATAATCAACAGTTCAAAAAAATGGATATTCTTGAGCACAAGCACCAATAACATCAAATAATGGAGTTAAAGCATGGGCTAGGGCACAACACTTGTAGAATGTGGTCATTTCAAAGAGCATTCATGATCAAATAAAATGAAATGCATTCGAATATGATGCTAGAGGCTCAAAAGATAAAGAAATCACATACCTTCTCCCATGCACAACTTTCTCTCCTTCTCCCGCTCCTTTTCTCGGTTCTTCTCTATCCAATTGAAATAAAAATGATGAGGCCGTTTCACTTTTTTATTTCTTCTATACCCTGAATCTGTCAGAATTCCAATGGTCAATTAAACACCCATCAGAATACCAACACCATTGGGGCCTATTACAAAAAAAAACACCAAATTCATAATTAAATATTACCCATCAGAAGCTTCTATCAAAATTTGGCCCCAAATGTAGTAGTGTGAGATAGAGTTGATGAAGAATGACATGGTTGCCAAGATCATGAGAGTTGTTGTTGGTGTACCTTATAATGTTGGTACTAAAGATGGTTATGAGGAAGCTATTAAAGACTTTGAACCTACTGGATCTAGTGGTGATGACCAGAGGGATAGATCTGGTGAAGATAGAACTACTTAGTTGCCTAGATCTGGAGCTCAGTTAAGTAACAGTTATCAAATGGAATTTTCTACTTTCTCTCATACTTTGAAGCCCAAGAACCTGATTGATTGGATTGGTGAACTTGAATATTTCTTTGAGATAGAAGAAATTAAAGATCCCCTTTGGGTGAGATTGGCATATAATAAGTTGAAAGGACATGCCTCACTTTGGTGGAAAGAACTACAAAGAGATAGAGAAGATGAAGGTGAAATGAAGATCAATCGATGGAGGTTGATGGTGACTAAGTTGAAGGATAATTTCTTACCTTTTGAATATGAGCTTGACTTGTTTTAGAAGTTATAGAATTTGAAACAAAAGGATCTGTATGTTGAAGATTACATTGAGGAGTTCTACAAACTTACTATTCGGTCTAGACACGGAGAGCTTGGTAAGTAAAAGGTAGCTCATTATGTGAATGGTTTGAGATTCAATATTAAGGATGAGCTTGGTATGTTGAAGATTGATTCTATTGAAGATGCTTATCAGTATGCTCTGAAGGCAGAAGATAAGTTGAAGAGGAAACAACATAGTAACTCCCAAGGAAAGGAAAAGATTGATCACTCAGTGAAGGATAAACTAACTCATGTAGAAGATGAACAAAAAACTGTGGAACTGAAGAAGAATATAGGTAGAGTCATCTTTAAAGGTACTTGCTATAATTGTGGAGAAGAATGACATCATTCTTTTGAGTGTACATAGAAGAAGCTTGGTAACCAATGGACTACTATGGTGAATGAGAATGAACTTGAATTAGAGAAATTTCTACTTTGGCAAGCATTGCTAGGTACAAAGGAGGAACCTTGTCAAAGTATTAACTTGTTTAGAACCCGATGCAAGTCTGGAGGTAAAATATGTGATGTTCTTATTGATAGTGGTTGTATTGATAACCTTGTTATTGAGGACATGGTTCAAAAACTTGGGTTGAATAGAATGAAGCATCCTTGTCCTTATAGGATTGGCTAGTTGCAAGATGTTCATGCTTTAGAAGTAAGAGAACAATGCTTTATTGATGTTCAGATTGGCCAGTATAAGGATCTTGTGTCATGTGACATTGTGAAGATGAATAGTTGTGATATATTTCTTGGTAGACCTTGGCAATATGATTGCTGAGCTATGTATGACTATGTCAGAAATGTGTTTACTATTGAGAAGGATGACAAGAATTTTTCCCTGATGCCTTTGCTAGATACATTTATCAGTAAGAAAAGCTTGAGTATTGGTATCCAAGTTGAGTTGGTGGATCCTGAAGGTATTGTTGATCAGTGTGAAGAATAGACATGTGTGTTGACAAGGAAAGACTTGAAGAGACAAAGAAAGCTAAAGTGGAAAAGTATGCAAACTAAAAAGGTGAAGGACTTGTATCTGAAGAACCAATTCAGGGTTTATGTGCTGAATCCTAGAAGATGTTGTTCTCACATATGAAAATCTTTTCAAAACTGGGGTTTCTGATGTAGGGCCATTCTAGGGTACTCGGTGAATCTACATGGAGATGTTTTGTTTGGGTGGTGTTACTTGGTTGCAACCTTGACTAATGGTCTCAATCATTGAAGGAAGCTCATTCACTGAAGGAACTTGGTAATCTCTCATGCTTGGTGAAAGTGTTACTCAATGATGCCTATGGTACTCAGTCGACACTAGTGCTCAATGATGCTTGGCATGCCTGACTATTTCACTGTTGCTCTATAGTTTTGGTTTACTGACTAGAGTTCTATGTGATTTGTTTGGCTAACTTGGTCCATTTATTGTTGGTAGCTATTGTTACAGGCCAACATGTTGAATTAAATGTTTGTAAGGCTATTTTGAAGCTGAATTGTATTGAATTTAATAATTTTTGGGGGGAGTTAATGGTTTCATCTAGATGACTTGTGGCTAATGACTAGTATTTAAAGGGGTGTTTGGGTAGATGTTTAGAATGGGTGGAAAATGACTTGGAAGACTTAGCGAATCAGATCTAAGGTTTTGAAAGCTAGAGCTAGAAAATTTGTGGAAAAGATGTTGCATTTGATAGTTTGTAGATGCAGAGCTAGTGGTTTGCACACTTGGAGACAAGGAGATTGCTTGGAGGCTTGTGAGCTCAATTTTAGATCTACCTTAGGGTTTCCATTAGTTGTTGATTATTTTTAGAGATGAACTAGCTAAGATTGTATTGGATCTATGTGGATCTTGAAGAACTCATTTCTATTTGTAATTGGCCCTAACCGGGAAGGCCTTACAACCGGGCATGTTAATGAAAATTTGATTTGAAACATCTTGTTGTGTGTCAGGTGGACTCACTGTATGGTGTGGACTTCATACCTCAACACTCAAAAAATAGGTGGGACAATTATAGACTTGGGAAATATTGTTACTCAATTGGTCGAACCTCTATATATTCAAATCTATCATTATTTTCATCGATAGGTAAAATTAAGTGTGATTAATCGCATCATGTTTTTTGTTACCCACTATTGAATTCTATCTATTTGATTTGTTGGGGCACTGGAAATTACTTTGCATTTTATAGAAGAGTTGGACTTGGCTCTTCCTAAGGATAGTGATTTAATTACAATGCATGAGAATGGGTCGGTATGTTTGGCTTTCACTTCTATAGTAGGTAGGCCTTAAAAAATATCTTTCATTTAAAATTATTGGAAACAAAAGTTAAGGATTGTTTATGATGTACCTAGTTCCTGACTTCATATTGTCACAGAGAATTGTGATTGTTGACTAATTTGTATTTTTATTGTGTGTGTATCAGTTGATGAGTAAATAAGTTATTAAAAACTTAATATTGTTTAGTTTCCTTCAATATAGGATGTGTTTGACTTCAAAAATAGCATATGGTTAGATATGACTAACCTCATTATAATTGTTTGAATGGTGTTGTATTTCTATTTAGAGGATAAAATTCTTAATATAGTGGATAATTGAATATTATTCCTCTACCAAACAATTTTATATGTTTTATAATTCAAAATAAATGTTATATCAAATTTTAAATATTTTTATTTTCTAACTTTTTCTATAGAATTTTGTGTTTCTTTATTCATTATTTTTTGATTAAGGAAAAAATAGGTTTTGAGGAGACCCAAAATCCCTTACAATAGGTTGTGAAGGGACCCAAAACCATCATATTTTACAAGGATCTGGAACCCTCAATACTATGCTGATAAAGATTATAAACATGGAAAAATAATAGCCTAAATATAGCTAAATTGAATAACACCAACCAAACACCATTGTCACCACAAGTAGACAATGTCAGCCAAAAAATCAAATGATAGCTATTACAGATCAGATTGGCAACACGAAGAAGGCTACAACCTCCAACTATACCTCTTAAAAGAAAAGGACAAGGGATAAAAAAGTACCCTCAACCCATCAAAATGGATATTCCTAACTCTCTTAACATGAGACAAAAAATCCAAGTAGCTAAAATGTAGTCTTGTCCTTAACTAAAAACAACCATAGTCTATATTGGCCCCTTGAAAACTGTCAGCATCAAGCCAAATAATTGCACAAGAAAAGCTTAAAGAAATGAACAAAAAATTGGGGTTTTGAAAGAGTCCCCTAACCTTTGATTTATTTTTGAGGGGTTTTTATAGGCTCCCCCAACCTTTACAATTAGCCTCATATAGTGGCACATAAAAAATCTTCCTAAAAAAACCTAGGTTTTAACATGGGACCCACATCCATCATGGGGTTTTAGATGGCTCCCCAAACTATAAGCATCTACTATGAGAGATAAACCATTCCAACATAGAATCTCGAAATGGATTTTTGAAAGGCTCCCCAAACTTGCAATGTGTATTTTGACTTGGATTTCACAATCAATAAGCACAAACTAGCTCAAGAGATTGATCATGATAGTACTAGCTAAATCTATGGGATTTTGGAAGGCTCCCCAAACAATCATTATGGATCCTAAGATAATTAAAAATCTAATCCATAACCTACTAGAAGTATTCCTCTCTATCTCCATAGAAGAAGAGCTATCTCCATAGGATAAGAGCCCACCTCAATAGGAACTATTAATGTGAGGATAACCTAGAAATAATTTGAAACCTAGAACTAGTCAGCCACCATATAACTAGAAGAGAGAAGAGACTACACATAGCTACTAAGCACCTCTTTTGACCAGCAAAAAACCACCTCTAGAGGATTTTCCTCCACCTCAAGAGGAAATAAAAAAGAAGAGAGAAGGAGCACAGTGAGTCTCAATAACCACATAGCCATCGAATGAAATGCCACCTCAATAGGGGTTTTCACCTCCCCAAAGAGAGCCAATGGGGAAGGACCTAGTTGAAAATAAAATACCATCAATCCCTCTAAAAAATAGAAAAAATGAAGAACAGAGCTCTCAATTGGGCAAACCAAAAGAATCATGCAGTTTTAGATGGCTCCCCAAACCATAAACATCTACTGTGACAGATAAACCATTCTAGCATAGAAACTCCAAATAGGGTTTTGAAAGGATCCCCAAACTTGAAACATGGGTTTTGAATTGGATTTCACAACTAATAACCACAAACCAAGTCAAGAGATTGATCACCGTAATACTAGATGAATCTATGGGATTTTGTAAGGCTACCCAAACCATCATTGTGGCTCCCAAGATGAGTAAGTAATCCATCCATAACCTACTAGAAATAGTCATCTCCACCTCCATAGAAGAAAATCCCACCTCAATAGGAGCCATTGAGAGAAGGATGGTTGAGAAAAAAAGTCAAAACCCAAAACCAGTGAGCCACCATACAACCACAATAGAGAAGAGATCACACATAGATAATAAACACCTCTTTCTACTAGAAACAAACCACCTCCATTATATGTGTGTGCACCTCAATAGAAAATGGGAAAGAAGAGACAAGCACCACAATGAGTCTCAACAACCACATGGTCATAGAATGAAACCCCACCTCAATAGGGTTTTCCAACTCCCCAAAGAAATCCATATGGGGAAGGACTTGGATAAAAATAAAATCCCATCAAGCCCTCCATAGAATAGAGAAATTGAAGAACAAAGATCTCAACTAGGAAAACCAACAACCAAAAACAACCCACAAAATGATATACCAATGAAAATTCTAGGCATCAAAAAAGAACCCACACATTCTACTCTTAGAAAACAACTCTTGAGCCAAAAGAATAGAGCCCAAAGAGCTTCAACAAGAAGTACAACACCACAAGTACAAAAGAGGGAGTTCAGTAAAGGGGAAACAAAGAAGGTATCAAGCCTCAAAATAGAACCTTGAGAAAAGGTGACAACCTAAAAAGCACTCAAACTCTTCAACAAAATAGAAAAGGACAAATAATCACATAAGGGAAAAAAATAACCCCAACACAATGGAGAAAGGGAGGGAACTTGTAAAAAAAGTAATCCTCCACAACCACAAGCCTCTGAGTGAAGCTAGGCCACCAAACATCCCTTCCAAAAATAAGGAAGAGGGATGCAAATTCGTGCTCCACATAACACAAAAAGGATGAGACCAAACATGAGCCGAAGGTCACAAACCCCCTAGGACCACCAATGCACAAACAAGAGCCAAAGAGAGAATTCTAGGTAGGACAACCCCTAAACAACTCCAGATAGCAGGGGAAATATAGGAAAAAAAACCATAGCAATAAAATAGAATCCCATGCCAAACACTCCTTATGAGAACGACCCAAGAAAGAGAACACCAAACACTCCCAATTAGAACAAGCCAAGAAATCCCATGATAACCTCCAACAATTGAAAATATGTCAAAACACTAGATGCTAGACATGAAAATCTAATGGAAACTAAAATGCTCATGGAGACTCCCAAAGAAACACTGACTCCTAGAAACCCAAACAATGCACACGGGAACATAGAGCCAGATACAATGGCATCCCAAAAACTAGTGTAACTAAATCCACAAACCCTCAATCATATCTCTCATTCATATAATTATCCCCACCACAATCTTCATTGGTAGATACTTCCCATGAAGCTCCTTTGACCCTACAAAAAACCCTTAAATTTAGACACCCACCCCCACTCGTTCTCTTGTCCATTGCTTCTAGAACCAAAATAAAGTTACTTTTTTATTTAGTTCTTGATTTATTATTGATAATGTAAATTTTTTTGAATTCATTTTAATATTGAAGATAGGTATTTTGAAAATTCATATGAACTACTTGTTGATGTGTTTTTTGACTCACCAAATAGTGGACCAAAATACTGAAATATCCTATCCTCTCTACAACAAAGTATCATGTATGCTAAGATTGAAAGAATATCATATGATAACTCCAAGGTTCCTCAACTCATAGATAAGCTTCATGTTGATGTGATTTTATAATAATCACAAGGGGCCTTATATTTTCAATCCTTTATGTCATGATGAATATGGGCAGTATCAAAAGATTTTCAATGAATTACTATTTTTGGGGTTTTATCAGATATGCATAAATGAAAGGGGGTTTAGGTTTCAGAGATCCTAATCTAATCCTAAGGGTAATGAGAGGTAAGGAAAGTATGTGGATGGATGATTTTTTCAATTACCAAGTCCTTCTTTGCCAAGTCAAGCTACAACTACATGTAGACTGGTGCAATCTTCAAAGGTTTGTATGAATGATTGAAAGTAGGCACATGGATAGGGAGTTCAGGCTAACTTTGCATGAAAATTTAGAATCACTAAAACATCAACAGTATGAACCACAAGAACTCATCAAAACATCATTATATTCTCTCAAACAATCACAACACTTTATCTACTAAACTTAATCCAATTGAGAGAATTATGAAACCAAGTAAGCTTTAAGACATATCAAATGATCACCACACTTCAATGAAAATTCTATTGTCTCAATAGCTCATAAGAAATAGTCTCAAAATTCACTCCCTCACAAATGGGAAGAAGAGGCCTTTATATAGGTCCTCAAAAACAACAACAGTCCCAAATCAAAACAATAACTGATGGCCCATATTTTTCCACCTTAGCCCTAATTAGGGTTAGGATACAGAAAAGAAATATACATTAATGTAAAAGGAATCCACCACCATAGTGGGTAATAAATTCCCACTATACATGCAGACTCAGAAGGAAGGTGGGGTGCAATAAATGATAATTACATGAATGTCCATTATGCATTAAATGCATCTACCTTTGACCTCTACATTTGAATTCTTGGATCCTACCCAATATGAACTCCAAATCATCAATTCTAACACTGAGTGCAAATTCTTGCATGAATTCTAGTGCCACCACTACTCACTCTGATGTCTTTAGTCTGTCCTCCCATTCTAGTAATAGATCCTGAGCTATGTACACATTTCTTGAGAAGGCAGAGAGGTTCTCAAAATTATCCTTAATGAAAGAGTTAATTCTAAAGAACTCCAATTTACCCTTCATGTTGTCCATCATTATTTCCTCCTTGACCAACCTTTGTAACCATAGTGATGCAATGGTATTAGAGAGATCCTTTTGAATATTCTCAACTATCCCCTTCAATCAAACTGACTCCTTAATGAAATGTTCAGACATGTCCTTTTCCAAGAGAACTTCACCATACCACCAAGAGAAATTGTATGCTCCTTCCTTGATGACCTCTTTGTCAACCAATATTTTCCTAGGGGTTTCCATCAGCTCCTGCAGTTAGATATTACCTCATCTTGATAAATATGCTCATATTCCCAAGTCTCCTCTATGCAACAAATCTGGGAAAGGATGGCCAACATTTTATCATGAATCCAAACTAACTCCTCAACATGGATGCAGGCCTCAATCTTGATCCCTCTAATCCAAGTCTTTTCAACCTACACAATCCTCCTAATATCATTAATGGCATCAATAGACTTAGTTGGAATAGTTGGTGGTGGAACCAGAGATGAATTCTCTTCTCAAACTGGGTGAAGTAAGCTATCAATGTATCCACATAAAGCCCTAATCTCTCTCTTCTTATGATATTTTTCTTCCAACTTCATCATCTTATCCTTGACAGCCTATGTTGAATCAAAAAATTCCTCCATGACCTATGCTTGAGAGGCCTAGCCAAGATCAGCCTCTATTATGTGATACTCCTCAGGAGAAATTTGATCTTTTGTCTTTTCAACTACTGGAGTTGCTATCTATAGAATTCTACATCCAGATTCTCCTCTCACAACCTTGGTGAACCTCTTGGCCTTTCCCTTTTCTTATAATCGGTCAATTCAATCTAGAATCTCTTGTAACTCAACTATAGGGTCTACTTCCTTTTCTTGGCTTTTGTTAATCCTCTTCTTAAGCCACTCTGAAACATCTATATTTAGGTCCCTTTGCAGTACTAACTCTTCTTATCCTTGCACTGCTCAAGTATGACTCTCCTTGGCTCCAATACTTTCAACCATTGCTTCAGGAGAAAGTTCTTCTATCATGGGAATATCCTCTTCTTTCGTTGGGGCCTCTTCTTCTACCTGAGGGATTTCTTCCTCAATTATCCTTCTAAAGAAGACACTGATAATCTTCTTTGTTATCACATATTATTCCCTACTTCTCCCTTGCATGAACCTCTAATTGGAATTAATACTCAATCTATCCTATATCAGCCTAGTCATGCATAGTTCTCCTTATTGCATTCTTCTTTTAGTTACTTCTCCTTCCTCCTAGGTGAATGCTCTTATTTTGTGCACACTAGGAGTCTGACTAGGCAAAGATGGTGCATGCTTAGACCTTACTCTCTTCCATTATGGTTCTTTAACATGAAGATCCAATATCCTCTTTGTATGCACTCTTTGAGCTACACCCTTCTCCTTTTTGTGCTCTACACTTGTCGATGGGATGTCTATTTCTTCTACTCTTCCTCCAAATGGCTGCCTTCATCTCTCATCTCATAGTTGTGCATGAACTAACAACTTATAGGTCCAATATTCATTTGGAATAGTCATCCTGTCAAGTTGTGTTTCTACCCAACACCTTGTGAAGTCTACGAATCACTTTTTTAGTGCATCAAGATCCACAATCTCCTTTCTCTATGTTGGTTCCAAAAATGGACTTTATGCTTTGACAAGAAACCAACACATCTATAGATTTTTGGGATGGGTTAGATCGAAATATTTAGCTCTAAAGATGATTGGACCAACTATAGGGACAAGACTACCCTCTGCACTTCTAGCTCTACAAAACCAAGGAGGGTGCTCCTAATCTAGTAAAACAAGATTTATTTCACTAATTACTGACTGGATTTAAATGTAATAGATAAATGATAAGAGAAACCTAAATGATAACCATTCATTCATAGATCTTTCACTATCACTAGGTACTAAACTACTCTACAAATCACTATATTTCAAAGAATTTTGACAATTTTATGCCTAAAGATGGAAATACCAGTTGAATCCTTTCAAACTCTAATCTCTATGAGAAGAACTCAACTGTCAGCCACTGTCTTATTCATTGGGTAACACCTCCACTACAAGACTGTTATACATGAACAAATATATTGAACTTTGAAAGATCTTTACCCTTTGAAAATACTAATCACCCTGTGGTGGATTTTATCAAAGGATTCCTAGATTCACACTACTTACTGATGTATCCTTAAGAAAAAACTTTAAAGAATTTATGTTATTGTGTGTGTGAAAATTATACCTGATCTGTAGACACAACACTCAGTAAAGCATTAGAGGTTAGTGATAATCAAAATCATGCAAAATTGAAAACTAATCTAACCAAGCGATTTACTACCTTCTAATAGGTGCGAGATTGATGTTCTCAGATTGTAATCGAGATCAGTGACCTAGATGACACCTAAATGAAGGATTTGAATGCAATTGATCTAGATATGAAATATGAATGCAATTAATCTATTTTTTTGGATTTTCTATGCAATAAGAATGATAAACTGATATGCTATGGATGCTAAATGATCTAATAATGAAGATTATAACAATGATATGAAAACTATGAAATTCTATGCTAAGATATAAAAACTATGCAATTGAAATTGATCTCACAAAGCTTTGAATTCGCAAGTTGATTCCTCAGCCTCCAATTCTCCAGCGCGATTGTGCAAAAATATGAGATGCTTGGATGCAAATTTGAGAGATGATTGAGAGATTTTGAGAGATGAATTATGAAGAGCTGAGCTTTGTTTTTATAGAAATCCAGGGCTTTGGAGGTGCATGAGAAAAAGCCATAAATCACTCAAATAACTCAGGTTGATTTTTGAGTTATTTTAAATAAAGGATAATTAACTCACAAAAACATGCAAAAGCTAAGCTTTAACTCAAAATAGAGTTTAGCTTTAATTGATAATTGATAGTTGTTTGCTTTTATGATTGTGCATGTTTTATTTATGAATTAATTTAATAATAAAGTGATTTATTTCCAACTTAACTGCTTTTAAAAATAAAACAATTGATTTATGGGTTAATCAATTATTTAATCAAACTTTTATTAAAAACTATATTATTAAATAATGACAACTTGCTTTAATTAATTAAATAAAAATTTAATCAATTATTCATATGATATTAGATTTATTGTCAAAATTAAATAATACAATTAATAATAGATATAATTAAACTTAATTACACAATTAAGTGGCAAGATATTAAATCTAATTAATTAAATATGCAAAGTATTCAATTAATCAAGCTTTAGGATAAATGTGATTTATTGCCAAATAATTATAAAATTAAAGATAATTATGATGATTAGGAATATTACGAGGAATATTCCCCAATGCAAAATTTAAGATAATCAATTATGATTCGATGATGTTTAGATGTGCCTTAGATTAGGACTTTAATGTCAATTTCATTCGAATTGAAGATGTAGGAGATTAATGAACTTATAGCCCAGTTTTGGGGTATTACATTTTGCCCCTCTTTGAATTACTGTGCGAAGCGCAGTGGTTCAAAGAAAGTCTGTGTTTGATAAAGATATGAAACTGATTCAAAAGATAAACCGATCTCAAGATAGAAACCGATTGAAAGATATTGAGATAGGAGGTCCTGAATGACCAAAGATAATGTTTACTATAATAGAAAATGAACCGATGATTGTGAAAAAGTGTCAAAATGCTTGATTCCAAACCTTAGGATTGATAAGAAGTGAGTGACCCATTCTAGACTCAATTGTCTTAGCAGAACTAGTAGGTATCACATCTGAACCCTTCAGTTGCCGAAGAACCAAGGAAAGAACACTATGATCCGATGGTTACAAAAATTGATACGGATTACAAGATTAAGAGAATACCAGATTGATATGGATCGATGAATCTGATATGCCCCAAGTGATGATAGATTTGCCCCGAGTGATGAGGTCTTTTTTTTTATGAATCAGTAACTAGACGTGATTGTTTGTCTTGATCACTGATGAAATATATTGATAGACTTGATCGATAGAATTTTGATTTACAGACTTTGAATGATGTGCAATACCATGCCCCCTTCGGGATTAAAATTGAAATCTGACAAGAAAAGTCAACGTTGATAGTTTAGAAGCATGTTAATTGATTTGAGAAGTGGTTAAACACATTCGAGAATGCATTCTACATCATTTGGAGGTCCAGAAGACCAAGTTTGACTAGGTTTGACCATGAGTTGACCATGGTTGACCAAGTTGAAATTTTGATAGTTTGATGTAGGATAATCAGTTAAGTTGAATACTAGATTTTTGTGATGATTAAAGGTCGAATATGTAAGTAGTTAATAATATGAATGATTTTAGATTTTGATTTTGATCCCCAAAAAGGATTCTACTTGTTGTTTCGTTGGAGGAACCTTCGTGTGAGATTTAGCTCTTGTTAGATTTGAAGATGCGAGTGACGAATCATTTAAGCTTTGAAGTTTGTTTAGTCATTGTGAGATCATGCAAACATGCAAAATGAAATGCAACCTAAGACCTAGGACCTAGTCACTGATCATATGTCGATTTGTTATCATCATTGAACTTTTAGGTAACTAGATAAATCAATACAATGCCCACTAGCCATGAAACCATAGACATATGAATATTGATTTGTATGCGCAAGAATCAATATAACACCCACTGGTTAAACAAGCATGGACATATGAATATTGATTTTATTTTCAGAATGTCAGAGTAGATATAAGCACCAAGGCACAAATGCCAAGATGACCTGAATATTATGTCCATTTTGATATAGCAATTTGTATAAGCATCAAAACATAAACGTCATGATGACTGGAATACTCTTTGCATTGCAAACACATCAAATAGTAAAGAGATCATTCTAAATCCAATGTGAATTACCCGTAGTGACCCTTTATTGTTCACATCCTTAGGCAAGATTGCGTTCCACAGTAGGAGAAAGAACTTACTCAAAAAGACAATAGTTAGATCAAACTTCCTTGAATCTTCCGAGTATCAATGGTCAAGGTACGCATGGCCATCCAATTCGAGATAGAGGCTCTTACAGTCAGACACCATTTCAATCCAAAATTTCCAAAGTTGTTAGATTTTTACATACAAGAAGAAAATAAAGAAAAGATTATGCCCCCAGTCATCACTCTCTAAATCCTATAAAGGACATCATCGAAGAGCTTGAAGGGACACAATATGCAAAAATCTCAATGTGAATCAGTAAGCATACAAGGAGATAAAAGCATGTAAAAAGCATAGATTATTTTCAGTTGAGTTTTGATGTTTGATTGCATTGTTGTAGATGCCAAATCCTTTCTAGAGACGAGACAGATAGACTAACTCAATTGGAAGCTCCAAAGGACTCTGACTGGATAGGAAATGTCTAAGATACATGGGAGACTATAAGATATGACATTGATTGCCCCCAAGTTTGAACATTGATAGGATACAGACGCGCAAGCTGATTGGTGTACAGACCAACTTATTGAAAACTGGAAATGTTGAAACAAACCAGGAGATATGTACAAACTAAAGCAAGACTGAAAGCTAGGAAAGACCAAGATTGTGTTGATAGATGGAGCATTTTGAATAAGTGGCACCCATTTGCTGGGTTTTCACCATCTTGGTAGAGATTCTATTTTTTCTACCAAGGCGCCTGTTTCCAGGTTTTCACCAAGGCACTTTTCTTTTTTTCATTTTTTTTGTATTTTTCATTTTTCAATTTTTTTTGTATTTTTTATTTTTTCATCTTTTTTGTGAATCATCAAGGCACCTATTGCTAGGTTTTCACCAAGATGTTCATTTTTTCAAGACTTTTTCTGATTTTTAAGATTTTTTCTGGACATTTTACCATAGACTAAATGCCTTAGGCATAGAATTTCTTCAGATGGAGAACGTTGATTGGTTCTCAGAGCTGTTCTCCTTTAGTTGTTGAGAGTTGATAGGCACCAGAGCCAAAAGTAGTAGTGATAACAAAGGGACCCAACCAATTGGGTTTGAACTTCCCCTTGCATTCTCGATGTGATTGATTTTTAGGATTTTCTCTCAACACTAGATCATCAACCTGAAATTCTCTATGTCTGACTTTCTTGTTGTAGCCTCTAGACATTCTCTTCTGATATACTCTGAGATGATCATACGCTGCTTGTTTGCACTCATCTAGTAATTCAAGTTCTTGCAACCTAGACACTCTGTAGTCTTCATTAGTGACAAGTCCATGCATTTTGATTCTGAGTGATGGGATTTCAACCTCAATAGGTAGTACCACTTCAGACCCATAAACTAAAGTGAAAGGTGTAGCCCCAGTAGGTGTTCTGATACTTGTTCTATAGGCCCATTCTGATACTTGTGCTGATACTGATTCTGATACTGGTTCTAATACTGATTCTGATACTAATTCTGATAATTGTTCTGATATTGGTTCTGATACTGATTCTGATACTGATTCTGATAATTGTTCTGATACTGGTTCTAATATTGATTCTGATACTGATTCTGATAATTGTTCTAATACTAGTTCTAATATTGATTCTGATACTGATTCTGATAATTGTTCTTATACTGGTTCTGATACTGATTCTGATACTAATTCTGATAATTGTTTTGATACTGGTATACTTGATAACATCTTTTTCCATTGCAAACTCCCAAGCAAGATCATATCATGTAGTCCCAATGTCTAGCAAGGTGGAGAACAAGAGGGATTAGCAAGTTGGTGGATGAGATGGAAGACAAGAGAATGAAGGAGAATGAAGGGAATAAATCGTCAATGGAAAACTCTTAGAGAATACCCAAGCTAGGGAAAAATTGTCATGTAAAGCGCATTTGGACAAGCAATGAAAGGCTAGCATAGGGTAAGTCACAAAATCATAATGTGAAAGAAGGACAGGATGTAATCCAAAGGAGTAGACATGTCAAGAGGCTTCATAGCACCGTGTTTTACTCTTTCTTTCTATTAGATCAAGACCAAAGGAGAAAAGGATAGCGATAGGAAAAATTAAATGGAGAAAGATGGATATGAAGGCTAAACATGGAAGGAATGAAAGCAAGATCATTGTAAAATAGCTCACAAAATAGCCAAATGTTCATGTATAGATCAACATTGTCAAGATCAAAGAGAGAATATGAAATGGATGAAATATGTAGAAGAACTACGCATGACACCTGATTGCCAGGTTTTCATCATGGTATTTATCCAAGGTGCCACAAGGAAGTGGTTTTCACCATAGGATGAATTTATTTATCTTTACTTTTGCTACCAAGGTGCCTATTTCCAGGTTTTCACCAAGGCACATTTTCAATTTTTTTTATTTTTCATTTTTTTTTAATTTTTGGAAGAAGGCAAGCTTTTTAGATAGTGCTCCTTGAAAGGATAAACCATGATATACCAAAGATTCAAATGATATGCTAAAAGATGTTGATAGGGAAAGGAATATGGAAGAGAAAAATGGAGGATAGGGTTTTATGTAAAGTGAGTGAGGTTGGAAGATAGGAGGAATAGGCAAGTGAGGAAAAAGGATAGGAGGTAGAAGGATAATGCATGGAAGGATTGTGAAAGGGTAGATGGAAAGGAAGGGAAGTTCAACATCAACACATACCTTGAAGGGTGGTGAGAGAATGGAGGAATCATGAATGAAGGAATACGTGAAGGAATATGGCAAATGGATAGCAGAGGTTGTGGTTTAGGCACATGAAATGGAAGAATATTTTTGGAGGGAGATGAAGTGGAAGCCTTTGGAAGCTTGAATGTCAATTTCACTTTTTTCTCAACACCAGACTCTTTCAAGAGAGACTTTGGAATCCATATAGCCCTAGGATTTTTATTTCCTTTTGATGATTTAGAGATAATATCTTCAATGATGGATTTTGGAACCCATACTTGTCTTGTAGTTTTTTTTTTAGATATCTCTTTTGACTTTATGCCTCCATGTCATTTAGAGGAGACATGGTGATCTTCTTTTTTTGATGGATTCTTGCATTGCTTCTTTTTCTTGTATTGAACATTCAAGTTACTTCTAAAAGACTTGGGATTTGTGGAAGAGGGAGGATATGACTAGTTTAGATGGGTGGGTGGATGAAAAGGATTCAAGGGTATGCATTTATGTTGATCTTGAGGAAAGATGGGAGATGGAGGTATGTAAGGACCCAAGATGGATGGCGAATTAGGAGAGTTAGGAGGGGAAAGTGAAGGGACATAAGGACCCAAGATGTAAGGAAGACATGAAGCCCTTAGTAGTGGTGGAAGAGGTCCAAGGATGGAAGCAGAAGATGCAAAAGGATAATCAATAAGTTCATCAGCATCTATATGACAACCAAGGATATCAACATCTTTAGAGTGAGCATTAGAATTTTCAATAGAATCATGAACATCTTGAATATGAGCACCTTCTTTGATAGGATTGTTCAAAGCTTGCAAAGACTTAGGAAGAGTAGAAAGTGGAAGTGAACATGGAGTGGTAGAACAAGAAGATGGAAGACTTTGATCTTGACAAGGATCTTTGGATAGCACAAGTGCATAATTTTTCTTTTGATTTTCAATAGGCTTAACATTGGAAGTAACAACACTATTTTTAACAACCTTAATGGAAGTATCATCTTTGGAAAATGCAAATGTAGTAAGGTTATTTTGATTGCCAATAAGCTCAACAGTGTAAGTAGTAGCTTGATCTTGCTTAGGAGAAGACTTAAGACATGGTGGAATGCATGAAAAAGGGGCTGTAGGATCAAAAGAACCCTGAGGTGGATAAGAGACATCATGAAAAGGAGTGGATGACATGGAGGGTTCTTGATCTTGATCTTTCTATGTGTTCTTTTCTTTATCATTTTTAGAGTCCTCTTGACATAGAGCTACTTCTAAGGACAAGGAAGCATGTTGGGATTGTATGGAAGATTGTGGAAGAGATGGTGGAGAACTAGCTGAAGTAGGCATCATAGTATATGAAGGCTTAGGCTCTTTAGGTTTATCATCATTGAAAGTATTTGCAGCCAAGTGAAGGATAGCTTGAGTTTCTTTAAGAGGTAGCCCTGGAGGATAACTATAGGGAACCACATGAAAAGTATCAAGGATTGTGTCGAATGAAGGTTCTGTGAAAGATTTGAAAGACTCAGAAGCTTTAGGAAATGTACGAGTATTGGAGGAAGTAGGGGATGGAAGGGAACCATCACAGGACAAAGGTCCAACATTAACATGACCTTGCTTGAGAGTGTAATCTTTATTTTCAGCTGGAGAGTTCTTAGAGGAGAGATCCTTATAGTATTGATGTTTCAAGCTAGCACGATGTATTTTATAGTCCTCAGTAGTAGTAGATGGATCATCATCAAGGTATTGTCCACAAAAGCCATCAAAATCTCTTTCAAAATCATAATCATATGGATCACCATCATGATCTATCCAATGTGATGGCCCATTTGTAGTAAGCAGGAAGGAACGACGAGGAGGATTCTTAGGAACGGAGGTGTCATAGGTATCATTACATTGTCTAACATCATAGTCATCATAGTCTCCAAAGCTAGATGTGTCACTTTCTATGGAAGAGGTATCATAAGGATTGTCACGTTGCTCATATTTTGTCTTGGGGCATGGTGACGTGTACAAGTCTTTATCAAATGGAAAAGAGTATAGAGATTCCATAGAGAACTCTTTAGATTCCTTCTCTTTCTTAAGATTGTTAAGTTCAACTTGCATAGCTTGCAGCTGCTTCATCATAGCGGCGATCAGAATTTCTTCCTCATGTGTACTGATTTTTTGAGACGTGTACTGATTTTCAATAGCTACTGATTTGTTCTTGACACAATGATATTTTTGACAGATTCTGGAACTAGGCTAGAAACATTGGATATCTTGCAATTTGACAATTTTTGACAACTCTCTCAAATTTTTTCAAATGACACTCTATAGACTTGTACGACACTGGGTAGTCTATGAAATGATAGTTGCTAAACTCATACGATAGTTGGGTAGAAATGAAACGACAGTTGTAAAACTCGTATGACAGTTGGGTAGCAATGAAATGACAGTTGACAAAATCATATGACAGTTGCAAGATTTTGACTTTGAAGATTTGTTGGCATGAAAACTCATACGACACTGGGTACTCAATCATACAACATATGGGTTGTAATGAAATGACACTTGAAAAAAACTCGCATGACTTTTTGACCTCTTGAGACAACTTTTGACTCTAGAATGATTTTACGTCAATTTTTGCAAAATTTAAAGTCTTCAGTTTTGGATTGTTTGCAAATTGTACTGTCTAGATTTTGAAGGTTATACCAGATTTGATCATTTTTAATAGCCAAGTAGATAAACAAACATGCAGAATAGCAAGCAAGTGATTCCAAGCACGTCTGAAAACAATGAACAAGGGCAAAAGAAACCTTGCACATGAACAATCAAGTGACCAAATTGTGCTAATCCTTGAGAGTTCTAATTGTGTATGTTTTGAAAAGTTTTGCAATAACACACATATACCTAAAAGTGAAAAATTGGCCTCTCTAGGGTTTTTAGTAATGGTTTGACTCTGCAACTTTTATGATTCAAAGGGGTGAACTCCAATCCTAGCGCACCAGGGTTTTGACACAGTCTGAGAACTTAATCTTCAAGAGCTGCTAGGGAGATCTGACAACCCAACAATGAACCATACCCATGGAGATTTCTTCCACAAGGACATTTATATAGCGGCTATCACTACCATGTCTGAAATGGCTATGATCGCTTGAGGTTCCATCAACGCAATTTTCCCTGTGAAGGGATCATCCACTACAGTTAACCCTCTCTAAAGGTGACTCACAAATTTATACCACAAGGGGACTTGGCTCCAGATCTAAGGTTTTTGACACCTTTTCAATTTTAACCCAAACAAAGCAAGCAGATTAATCCGACATGCTAAGACAAAGTTTTGTTCCACCAAGGTCTATGATATCAACTCCACGTGATCTATCAACCTCTCTGGGGAGAGAATGTATCAATCAATAAGAGAAGATGCACTAACCAATTTTGATTCACCAAAGCTCGTGATATCAACCCCACGTGATCTATCAACCTCTCCGAAGAGAGAATGTGTCGATCAATAAGAGAAGACTCACTAACCAAGTTGAATGTGAAACGCACTAAGTATCCTCCCTACCTACAAAGATTCTGTCGTCAAGGAAGGATTTCTCTAGGAATCCAATCTCTCAAGAATCATGAATAGTGTTCATAGGGCCTAATTACTATGTGAGCACAGATATATTCCCAAAAGTAAATCTACCAAAAGTACCCAAAAAGTAGAAAGAGGAACACTTAACGCTTAAAGAGAATATGAGATGAGTCCACAAGGTGGAACACTTAACACCTCACACAAGCTGAAAACGAGTCCCCAACTTAGAAAATAAGTGAGTTCCTAAAAGCACAAAAAGGTTGCCAAGTGGAACACTTAACGCTTCTGTCCTATCGACCCCTCCCCTTTATGGCGCTGAGATTGCAACCACGGGGTGGAAATGAGGGGCCAATGGATAGCGAGTCCACTAACCCAAGATAGCAATCAAGATCAATCACAAGTATTCTAAGACTACTTAATGAATCCTTAAGGGTTCACAACCTAGTATCAATTATGCAAGTGTGTAGAAATAGATCAAACGCATGAAAAGATGCACACAAGCTTGACACATAAGAGATTTATTTTAAGTCCCAAATCAAAATATTATTAGATGAAAGAGAATACCTGGGATCCTCGCAATGTGCTTAGTAGATTTTACTTGATTTTTAGCAATTTTTGTTGAGCTTTTCCATGCAAGCAAGTGACGAACTCTCCAACAAGCAAACAAGCAAACAAGATATGCAAAATATATTCAACTTATGAAAACCATAGGGTTAGCTCTAAAAATCAATTATTATCAGTAATAATAACCAGCAATTAACCCAAATGACAACTCATATCATTCATTGAACCATGTAAAAAAAATAAGTGCATACCTATCACAAAACTTTATTTTTTTTGCTGCATTTGACCTAGTCAACAAGATCTAATTTTTTTGATATGATTTTGGACACAAAAATAGAAATTTAGAATACCCTTACTAAAAAATAGAGAGCTTTCCAAAAATGCAAAAATTTTAGAAAAATCTCTTCATTTGTGCCCTAGAGACCCATTTTATCAAAATAGACCAGTTTTTGTAAATTGACTATTTGAGCTATGATATCATGTCCAAATTTAAAACACAAAAAATGGACCCCCTGTAAAATTTAAAGAGCTTTTCAAAAATATAAAAATTTATTGAAAAATATGCTGATTTGTGTTAGATATTAATTTTTTCCATAATTTCAAGAAAAAATTATTAAAAATTCAAAACATCTTAGAAAATTCTAAATTTTTTACTATAGCTTCCCTGACATGTCATCAACCTGAAAAAAAAATTTCAGACCAAAATTCCAAGCTGTTTGGGAGATAAAATTAAATCTTTGAAACTTTGGGGTTTTAGCTCCCAAAAAATCAAAACTAGCATGCAAAGGTGGGTTGCCCCACGGTGGGTGCCAGAAATGTGTGTGTGAAAATTGTACCTGATCTATAGACACAACACTCAGTAAAACATTAGAGGTTAGTGATAATCAAAATCATGCAAAATTGAAAACTAATCTAACCAAGCGATTTACTGCCTTCTAATAGGTGTGAGATTGATGTTCTCAGATTGTAATCAAGATCAGTGACCTAGACGACACCTAAATGAAGGATTTGAATGCAATTGATCTAGATATGAAATATGAATGCAATTAATCTATTTTTTTGGATTTTCTATGCAATAAGAATGATAAATTGATACGCTATGGATGCTAAATGATCTAACAATGAAGATTCTAACAATGATATGAAAACTATGAAAGTCTATGCTAAGATATAAAAACTATGCAATTGAAATTGATCTCACAAAGCTTTGAATTCGCAAGTTGATTCCTCAGCCTCCAATTCTCCAGCATGATTGTGCAAAAATATGAGATGCTTGGATGCAAATTTGAGAGATGATTGAGAGATTTTGAGAGATGAATTATGAAGAGCTGAGCCTTGTTTTTATAGAAATCTAGGGCTTTGGAGGTGCATGAGAAAAAGCCATAAATCACTCAAATAACTCAGGTTGATTTTTGAGTTATTTTAAATAAAGGATAATTAACTCACAAAAACATGCAAAAGCTAAGCTTTAACTCAAAATAGAGTTTAGCTTTAATTGATAATTGATAGTTGTTTGCTTTTATGATTGTGCATGTTTTATTTATGAATTAATTTAATAATAAAGTGATTTATTTCTAACTTAACTGCTTTTAAAAATAAAACAATTGATTTATGGGTTAATCAATTATTTAATCAAACTTTTATTAAAAACTATATTATTAAATAATGTCAACTTGCTTTAATTAATTAAATAAAAATTTAATCAATTATTCATATGATATTAGATTTATTGTCAAAATTAAATAATACAATTAATAATAGATATAATTAAACTTAATTACACAATTAAGTGGCAAGATATTAAATCTAATTAATTAAATATGCAAAATATTCAATTAATCAAGCTTTAGGATAACTGTGATTTATTGCCAAATAATTATAAAATTAAAGATAATTATGATGATTAGGAATATTACTAGGAATATTCCCCGATGCAGAATTTAAGATAATCAATTATGATTCGATGATGTTTAGATGTGCCTTAGATTAGGACTTTGATGTCGATTTCGTTCGAATTGAAGATGTAGGAGATTAATGAACTTATAGCCCATTTTTGGGTTATTATAGTTATATTCAAAGCTTATTTAATATGATCTTGGATCAAAACTAAGAAATATAAACACACACACAGAGATTATCCATGCAATGAATTGGAACAATTCATACTTCAAATAAAGATACTCAAGGAGAGATATAAATCTTGGATTCTATTCAAATGTTGTATTATATCATGCTTTTACAAAATGCTTTAAAATGCAACTTTCTGAAATTAACTTGAACCAAAAATATTGTTCTTCTATAGAAATATGACTAAAATATAGTCTATGATATCCCAGACTTAAGAAACTTATCAATTAAATTGATCAAGTTCTCGTTCCTTTTTCACTGATCGTGGTAATCCTTTTATAGAAAATAAGGATTGCAAACAAGCTTTGGATCTTTGTAGAAATGAAAAGAAAGGAGTTCTCATATAGGACAAAAAATGAAAATAGAAACTTTCTTGTTACAAATCTTTGAGATGAATCGTAAAGATGAGTGCCAAAATCTTGCAATAGCTCCCAAGGGCAATTCAACTTCTGTCAAGTGTTGTATCCATGGTTATGTTAACTGCTTGATACTTTTACCCCTATTTATCTTGATCTTGAGGGTTTGGAATACTGCCCCTTGTTGCTTCTTTATTTGATGCTCCTTCCTCTTTTTAATCTTCTAAGGGATAGGTTGACTCCCAAGACATATAGGTCTCTTCACTTGGCCAATGGAAAGTCAAGACTTCATCCCTTTTTGTAAATAATTTGTTCCATTCAGCAACTACGTAGTGAACCTCTATTTTCACATTAGCAAAGCATATCCTAGAAACCTGAAGAAGCTCAATTAGTTGTACAAGGGGGGTATTATCATTTGTACCTAAAATGGAATCCATTCTAGGCAATACTTGCCCATCAATCTATTCCATCCATTCATCTTTATTTTTAATAACCCCATCTGCCTTAATAAGACCTGGAAACATTTGAAAATTATCCTGAAAGTACCTTACCCTTAAGATTTCTAATCTTCTCTTTAAACTCTCCCTTTTTATCTCAAAATCAAAAAGATCCTTAACCAACCTATAAGTGTTTGTTAGCTCTATATCCACAATACATTTATCCTTGATTTGAGCAAAAAATGATTTCAAATTATCTCTCCTTGAAGCCCATTTTTCCAAAATCTTGTCCACAGTGGCTACTTCCTTTTGAAAAGATGTTAAAATCTCTACCAATTGTTGGGTAGTTTTGTAAGGTTCTTTAGGTTTCACATTTGCAACAAAAGGTAAAACAACATCTTTTATCATCTTTTCAAACATCTATTTTACCTTTTGATCAATGTCTTCCTCATCCATGGAAGGGGGAAGAGGGGAAGGAGGAAATTCAACAATAGGGCTTGATGAGGAAGGCCCAATAGGGGAGAGAGCTATCTGCACTTATTCTGATATTTTCACTGGGCCATGCTCTCCCAATCTCTTCTTTAAATCTACAATCAAATTATCTCTTTCAAAAATCCCTTGTTTCAACTCACCATAAACCTTCAAAACTATTTCTAACTTTGTAGTGAGTTCCTCTTTCTCCTTGGCCTCTTTTTCTACAACCCTTGCTATCAATTGTGTTGTGGCCATTACCATACCTGATGCTTCTACCAAAGAAGTATCAATAACCCTTCTTACAATTAAACTCCCTAAAAGATCATCTCTGACAATTTGATTTCCCCTATTATTTTCATTCTTTCTTAGGGACCACATTACCAAAGCTTGGTGATTGTCATTGAAGGTGACCCCTTTAATAGCCTATTTTGCTTCTTCTTGAGTTTTTTGGAAAGGAGTGGTCTATTTTCTGACTACATCAAGAACTACTGCATCAACTATATCCCACTCTGGAAGGATTAGCACTCCTGATACTTTCACCATGTCTCTACCTTATTCTGGAGTAATTTTTTCAAATTTTGTAGTCATTTCTTTTCTCACCTCATTCTCTATGGTTTGCAAATCTTTCTCTAGATTTTCCTCATGCCTTTTCTCACAAATTTTTTGAAATTGCTTAATGTTTAATTTCCAAAGAAATTGCATGAAAGCCCTAGTTTTAACAAAAGTATTATTAGCTAAAAACTCTTCACAAGCTTGTTTAATTATAGGGTCCAATTCTATGCCTACCAATTCCCCTATTGTTAGATCCAACTTGGGCTCTTCTGGTGGCTCTAGAACTCCCTCATTTATTTCTTCATAGGTCATAAAGATTTGACCTAGAGAACTTACTTGCTATACTTGTTCTGCAATATCTTGGTCATCCAAAATTCTTAGCGGAGACTGTGATGGAGAATAGTCCTTCTCAACATGAACAGGTCTTTCTTCCATTTGTTGTTTCTTTGATGGGGGTGGAGAGTCAATTACATCTTCAAAAGCTTGAAGATGAGGAGAATCAGGGACCTCTACAACCTCCTTTTGTTTCTCAATCCATTGTGAAGTAGATGGGACATCCTTTTAATCCATTTGCCCTTCCTGGCTTTGCTTTGGTACCACAACATTGTAACCAGTCCTCTTTTGCACCATGTACCTCCCTGGGGTAACCCTTTTGCAAATACAATTTTTCTTAATAATTGTTTAGCCCTTTCTGGGTCATCCTTCCTAACTTTTTCTTTCTTTTCATTTAGGGTCTGAAAGATACCTTGGAAATAGTTCATGAGAGTATCTATTTTCTTTCCCATTGGAGTTATTCTTTTTAGTCGATCCCATCCAGAATCAAATTGTCAAATAAAATCTAATGTCTTTTTGTACACTATCCATTTCTCTTTCCTAACCTCTTGATCCTACAACTTTGGGATATTTCTGACAATATCTTCAGGAAAGCTAAAATGGTTAATCATGGCACATTTGGCTCTCTTCTTAAATATTTCATTGTAGAACCCCTCAGGGTCTATTGTTCTAGCAATTGCAGTGGCCATATGATATGGAGCCAAGATTTTATCTATGTGAACCAATACACCCTTGGTAATTATGAATTGGTGGGAAATGGTAACATTTGGGAATAGAGTTCCCTTGCCTTTTTCAATGAGGTCATACTCTTCAATATTCCCCAATTGTCTAAGAAACTCTACAATTCCAATCCTAAGGGGTACATGATAAGGCAATATAAAAAGGGGTTCCCCTAAAGCCATACAACCTGATGATAGTTGATACATGGTAGAAAATGACATCTCCCCAATTGTGTATAATATTCAAGCTCTGAGCAAACTGCTTTGGCCTAATGAGCTATGCCAATGCTATTGGGATTCTTGTGTTGTCTAGGACAAACAACATCTTGAGTCTGGCTGCAAAACATTTATCAAAATTTGTTAAACTATTATCCTTTCTATCCCAGGTCAATGTGAGGCTCCATAACTAGACTGGCATATCTTCACCATCCTTCTGTCTCATCAATTCCATTTCTTGCTCAAAATAACTTGCACCTTTAAACAAAAACATGTACATCATGAAAGAATACTAGCAAAAGGGCCTGTCATCCTCACTCTTTTGGATCCTCACTAATCCATTATGGATTAATTCAACAATGAATGGAGAAAAATAAAATGTAATGGACAGGTGTGAATACAAAATTTGGATCATCATGCACATTAAATGTATTGGCATCCTCTCATTTACATCCTCTCCAAAAACCTAACATAATGCCCAATATGCACCCTCAGCTCTGGGGTCAAAATACTCTAATTTAAAAGGCTCCTATGTATTTTGTGCCATAATAACCATCTTCCCAATTTTTGTGTAGAAGTCCTTCAATAATTTTCCCCTAAGATAATTCCTTTGTGGATCATATACTTGCCTTAGCTCTTCAAAATCAATACTCTCTAACTTGTTTGAGGGTTCACTTAAATTTAAAACCTTCCTGATTTCTTCAGCAGAGATTTTTATCAACAATATTCCCTTCACATCCCTAATCTCCCTAGTGATTGGGTCATAACTATTTGCCACTTGGATCATCAAATCAATATCTATAAAAACATCGGGCACCACAAGTTTTCCAAGGTCAGACTATCATATATTGCTTGTAGGGTGAGGGGCATTTCTCTGACTAAATCCTACTTTGAATAATGCTAGACCAGTGATATTAGAGTCACCATTGGCATTGATTTTACCAATTTTAGCCTCTCTGATATAACTTGGATTGTCATACAATCCATCTGCTATCTTTATCCTAGGGTTTTTGGGAGTTATACTCTTGGCTTTTACTAGGTTAGTTGTAGAACTGGGAAGCAACTGTAACAAGTCTTCATGCAAACTCCTTTCACTATATTCAGTTTTACTGGACAATTCTTTCCTCGGTACCATTGTAGGGTTTTCTTCTAAAACCTTTGCAAGATAGAAAAACTACAGAACTATGACTATTAATAGGGAAACAATTCATTCAAGTATTTCACCAACCTTGTTTAAGAAAATCTCTAGGAGATGACAACTAGTCTCTATAATTCTTTACGTCTGAGTCTCTGCAAGTTTTTTATCTCCTTGTGCTTCTGAGAATGCAAAAAAATTTGGTGTATTAGTAATTAAGAAGTCATTTTAGCAATTTATTCAGCATGATTCAACCATTAATTCTCTGAAAGAATGAACTGTCACTTCACAATGGGAAACTTCAAAATTGTGTCATTTTTAACTCTAGTTTGAATTAAAATTGCTGATTCCCTATTTTAAGAATCTAACGGTTGTCCTTTTAAACAAAAGAAGAACCCACTTGACAATTCTGCAATGTTGATACCACATCAATAGCTATTGCATGGTCACATGGCTTGGAAAGATTTTATGTGATCATACGACCACCATTAGATCTTTTCCTTGTTATTGATATCTTTAAAACCTTGGACCCACTTGATTCAACCAACCATAAAATGCCATGTCAAAATTTAGCTAGCAGACTTGTAAACCCTTTTCCCTATAACACCAATACTCACTGACATTTTCCACATCAATGTGAAATTCAACCAATCAAAAGGGGCCACAAGTACATAGCTGGCAACTGGACCCACTTCCTTTTGTCACCTAAAAAAGGAAATCGATAGTTGTCGCATGATCGCATAGCTTGGAAAGATTCTATGCAATCATATGAAAAGTGTTGATCTTCCCTTCATTACTGACATCTCTAAAGATTCTTCTGGCAATGGTCCCACTGAGATTAACCAATTAGGAACTTCCACATCAACACAAATGTTAGGTACCCATACAATAATAATTTCTCAGTGTGAGCAAAGACTTGACACCAGTTTCCATGTTAGCAAAACTATAACCAATGAATGCTCAACACATGTGTATATTTGTCATCAGCCCCACTTGACAATCACAATATGCTCCATTGTAGGATCAACAGCCATTGCATGATCGCATAGCTTGCAAAGATTCTATGTGATCATATGACCACTGTCAGATCCTTTCAAAGATTCAAAACCCAAAATAAAACCGCAACATTAGAACATAAGATTTTTAATAATTTGGACACATTATTAATCACCGGGCCTGTAGACTTAGGAAAAATTAAAGAAATGACCTGGCATGGTAATACAAATAAACACATTCTTTTTTAGGAACTTAAGTGACTCAGAAAAGTAACACTCAATTAGATCATGAAAAGAGTGACTTAGGGTTTTTTTAAAAGGTGACAAATACTTAGGGTTTGTCTCAAGTTCAGACTTCTAACTAGGGTTGGCCATGTATTGAGGAAAAAATGATAATTTTGCAAGATTTTTTGTGGGTTTTTGGCAGCAAAATTTTCTCAATTCCATGAACATCTATTCACGCTTCAACTTTATAAAATTTTTATAGGAGTTATGTACTGAAAAATTTGAAGTGCCAACAGTGGCTCTATCTGGGGATGTATGCCTCTTGCAGGCATGACAAGAATTCAAAAACTTTGGGATAAGCAGACCATCTACTGAAACAAAATAACAAACTTACTCACACAAATTGAAAAAAAACACACAACCTGGAAGGGGAAACTAACTACTGCTCATGGATAATGAGATTACCTTAAGAAAAGTACAATTTAAGGAATTGTCCATGAACTGGAAATTTCATTTTGTTTCCAATCAAGTCCTTCAGAATGTATGAATCATGTCCCCATGCTTTACTGATCAGATATGGTCCCAACCAAATAGGGTCAAACTTGTTGTGTTTACCCTTGTCTTCAAGCCTAGCATTCCACATTAGGACCAAATCATCACCCTGAAAACTTTTGACTGTGGTTTTCTTGTCATACAAACTTTTATATTTCAGCTGAGATTTCAAATTTGTATCATGTGCTTCCCTTCTTGATTCATCTAACTGTATCAAGTCCTGTAATCTGATCTTCATTTCATCATCTTGATCATCATCATATAACTAGATGAACTTGTACATTTGCAGTAAGTTATTTTGTGGTAACCTGGCATGGATACCATACACTAAATCAAAGGGAGCACACCCTATTGTCTTCTTGATTGTTACTCTATCAGCCCACAGAGCTAGTTGTAGCTTGGAGTCCCATGCCTTCTTGTTTTCATCCAAGACTCTCTTCAGAGTTTTTATCAAGATTTTATTACTTGATTTAGCCTAACCATTTCCTTGAGGATGATAAGGAGCGGAGTATGAAATTTTGATTCCAAATTTTAAACAAAAACTAACAAATTCTTCAAATCTGAAACACATAGCATTGTCTATAATCAAAACTTCAAGGCACGCAAACCTTGTCAGCAAATTTTGCATCAAGAAATCAGTAACCACTTTACTGGTTGCTTTTTTAGTGGGAATGGCTTCCACCCACTTTGTAAAGTAATCAGTTGCAACCAATATGTATGAGTGTCCCCCACTGGATTTGTTTGGGATCTCTCCTATGAAATCCATGCCCCACTTTTGAAAAGGGGCTTCCACATTTATAGGGATCAAAGGAAAATTTCCATTAAACTTCAACTTTCTTGAGAATCTCTAACAAGCATCACACCTTTTGACAAAGGAATGTGCATCCTTGAAAATACTAGGCCACCAAAAACCAGACCTCAATATCTTATGCACAGTAGTCTTGGCCATGTAATGGCCACCACATACACCTTCATGCATTGCTTGCAGAAAATCATCAACCTTTTGAGGGTCAACACATTTTAGCAGGACACCCTCATTACTTCTCCACCATAACTCTCCTTTAATGATCACATATTTCAGAGCATGTAATTTGACAGTCCTCTTTTTGTGGTCATCCATGTTAGAAGGAAGTAAAAGCTTTTGCAAGTGTCTAATAATATCCTCGTACCATTCACAATAGTCTAGATCACATACGTATGGCCTTTGTTCTTCTTCAAGAGTGTTGATGTGGTTAGCAAGGTGGCTGCAAGAAGTTGGGTCCCACTTTTGACCAAAAAGTGTGTTTTCTTTGTTTTTCAAAAATTTTGTCAATTGATGTCCAAATTTGAAGCACTTAAAGATTGAATCTTGAAAAACTTCAGTAATATAAAATTTAGTGCTCAGAATCTAGTTTTCAAATATGTAATTTATTTCAATACACAAATGGTATAAATTGAATTTTAGTATGGATGTCTAAAAACCACTTTTTCAAAATGTTTGTTTTAGGACCACACCTCACGCGTGTACGAACACCCTTTTTTGAAGTAACTGAATGTATTTTTGGGAATCCTTTTGGGAAAAGGTACCTAAAACACTAAAGATTGATGAGAATATTTTATCTTATTTTTTTACTGAATTTTTTTTTAATTAATTTTTAATTGACTATAAAGTAAATTTTTGAAACCTTTGGTGTAGGCACACCATAATTTGATGATAACTTCACTTTTTTTCAATTTTTTTTTTTAAAAATTGAAAAGAATTATATGTAGTTTGATTACATATAACTCATTTTTCAAAAAACAAAAAATTAAAAAAGTTATTAAAGTTTTAGTTAACCTTGGTATTTCAAGTTTAGGTACCATGTTGGCTTAATAAAAATTGTATAAATATTAAAACTCATCATATCACTATAAAATTTATATTTTTATAATCTGCACAATAAGAGCTAAAATGGGTTTTCATTTTATCAAAAAATACATTTAGGAAATTGTCCTAAAAATTATGGCAAGGCAGAAATTTTACTCTGTAATGCCTTAACCAAATTTTTGAAGGTCAAGGCATAGGCTTGGTTCTACCAAGCATAAACCAAACCGAATTTGAAATGAAATTCAAGGTAGATGTGTGCTTCCTGCTCATGTCTTAAGAAATGGGCACCCATTTTTTGAATTCAAAAAATAGGCACCCAATTTTTTTTAAAAAAATTTGAAGTCTTAAAATGCATTTTTAAATCTAAAAAAAAAATAGAAACGGGCACCCATTTTTTGAATTAAAAAATGGGCACCCATTTTGAATTAAAAAATGGGCACCCATTTTTTGAATTTAGGATCAGGTGCCCGAACCTAAAACGGGCGCCCGTTTCGAGTGACATCTCTCTTTTCTAAAAGACTTCCGCAGAATTGTCCCCCAACTCCAAACTCTTACCCAGCATCCAAATTGCTTTGAGCCATAAGTTTTGCTAACCCTAATCCTCTCACTAGTTTAGTGATTTGGATATCAATATTAAACTCTTAGATTCTATTTATCCACCTACATCTTCTCCCTAAAACTTCTTGTTGAACCAAGATGTCTTTCACAACAGCACTGGGTACATATGCAACTACAATTGCCCCTACTAAATAACATCTAAAATTCTTGATAGCTTTGACCAATGCATAGGCCTGTTTCTCATTTATGTCATATTTTAACTCAACTGCCTACAATGATTTACTAAAAAAGGATATGGGTTGTTCAAAACCTTCTGAATTCTTCTGTAATAATACTACAGCTATAGTATGATAGGAAGCAAATGAAAAGATTTGGATAGACTTACTGAAATCTAGTGATCTTGACATAGGGGCACTTTTAATAGCCATCTTGATATCAAAAAAAGCTTGCTTGGCCTCACTACTCCATTCAACCTTTGCATTTTTCTTTAGCATTTTGGAGATGGGAACACTATGTTAGCACCTGTAAAATTTTCATGGCTGCATACCCTTTTTCCTAGCCTCTACATCTTTTTTCCTTGTCTCTAGCTTGAGAACCCTAGGTGAAAATTTCATATTCTAGCCATTGGGAAGGAAAAACCTAAGTGTGCCCTAGCCTTGTTCTAATTTCATGTTACTTTTTGGGCCACTTAAAAGTCTTTTAACACATGTGCTTTATATTTTTGGTCACCCCGCAGAGGTTTTCCTTTTAATTTTTCCTAAGTTTCCAAACCCCCAGCGGCCTTTAATATTTCCTAAGTTTCTAGCACCCAGCGATAAATTTTTCTTAAGTCCAGTGTTTTAATATTTCCTAATGTTTTCAGCCTTCATTCTTTCCTGGGCCTAGCTCTAACACCATCTCGATCTAATGGCCGGCGTAAGTTCTCATGGAATTTGTTAGAGGCTTGTGAACTTATGCCAGCCATTGATTATGCTTTGTGATGTAGCTTTTCAATTCAGCGGGTGCACCTTCCAGGTGTGCATAGTTGGCATCTTCTCATTGGTCCACATAATAATGACTAGACATGTTGTCAGTGGGGCCAGGTTAGGTTTAGTGGGTTCTGACACTTGCAGAGCATCGACGGTTAGCATATGATCTAAAGGGTTTTTTCTGACACACCAGATCATGAGACAACCATTGATTTCATATCCTGTTAGAGGACCTGCAGATCAGGGATAAGATTCTTAATCGACGACGGGCGTATAATTTGATGGAATCTTCTGGCTCTATGTGAAGATGAGATGACCGTCGATCTTCTTATAAGTGAGCCCATGGGTGAATCTTGGTCTTTTGGAGGTTCTGACAAAATATTTAGTAGCCTGAATTTTTTTTCAAAAGGTTCACTCATTCGCAAATAAAGGTGGCAGTGCTCTAAATGTTTTGGCGATTTGGCAAACAAAAGCCCATGAAAAAAAAAGATCAAACGGTCATGACTTAAAGTTGATCTCAATTTGAATGATGATTGTTGATATGTTACTGGCACCAGGGAAGTAACCATTATATTTTGAATTCAAATATTTTAGAGGGTTTCCAACAATAGAAAGGACTGGTTTTTAATGTTTTAGCAGCCAAATTTGATTATTTTGGTGGTGTCGGCTATTGCAGTGTGGTCCAATGAGTTTAATGATTATTTGTAGAGAATTTTGTACCATGAGGGGATGGGTTTTCTTACTCAAGGTGTGTTACAGGTGTCTGATCAGGTTGACAAAAATGGTTGATTAATGGTCTTTAGTACAGTTCCAGAAGAATTACCATAAATGAAGATTTATTTTTAGGTTTGATTGCTCAGGGTTGCCTGGTTTTCCCTCCATTGTATTAAATTCTGATCTTTTGAATTGTTTTGGTGGGTGGAAACCCTAGCCCTTACCTTGGTTATCTATAGCTTGTTTCATCCTAACTTGTTTAGGATTCCAAGGTAACCAGGGGTATATAGTGTTGAATTATTGATTTTGAAAGTGTTCCAGTTTAAAAGTTCAAAATCAGTCCCAAGTTTCTGGTCCAAAGGGTTTGTAATAATTTTTGATTCAGTGTTTGTTGATGAAAGAAGAAAGTTGTAGGTCTAAGCTATAGTTTTCAAGTAGGGTGTCTTATGATTCATTGTATACACAGAAAGAATTCATCATACTTAATATAAATATCTAATTCTTATCTCTCCTTTGTGTCAAGTCAAGTAAGCTTTGAGTTTTCTAGCTCATTACATATTGTTTTTATGTATGTATCTTCATTCTTGAGTTCTGATCTAGGATTGGATTAAACAATGCTCTAAATGGGATATGAGTTTGCCCTTTGTCTATGTAAGGATGTTTTGTAAGTAGTAAAGATTAGGATAAATGTATTTATGGCTATGAATTCTCAGATATTCTCAAATCTGTGTGTCTTTGTGTCTAAGAAATCTTGCCCAATGGATGAGGCACTGGCCTAAATGAGTATTTCTCTTGTTAACATACATTGATTGAAGTTATTACATCCCAAATATTAAAATCAATAACCTTTCTAAGCTTTACATCTTTGGTTGTGTGGTTGTGTTACCCAATAGTAATGGAGAGTTAATGAATGTGTGGTTAACATTTAGTACTTTCTTACTATCAATCTATTATTCAAACCCAATCTTTGGTGTGTAAAGTATAGTTTTCACTGGGTTAGGTGCACCTGCCTTGGTTTTGCAGAGCCAGAAGTGAAGAGAGAAATCTTGTCCCCATAGTTGGTCTAGTTACCCTAAGATCCTTCTACATTTTGGAATTTACCTATCCTAAAATCTATCTGAGGGTATATTGGTAGCCTAAGAGCATAAGCTATTTTGAAACACCAACACACTGATTTCAGCAAAATTTGTAACAAACCTTCTAACAAAGTTAATCTGACCAAAGAAAGATTGGATACCTTTCACATTTTTTGGCAATGGTACTTTGTCTATTGCCACTACTCTTTTAGGATCAATCTTGACCCCATCCTTGGATACAATGTGTCCCAAAAGCTTACCCTTAGTTACTCCAAAAGCACACTTCCTTGGGTTAAGGCAAACTCCATATTCTAGAGCTCTTACAAAATTTTTTTCCAAATGGCCACAATGTTGGTCTTTCTTTTCTAAATAAGCTATCAAGTCATCCTGATAAACAACAAGAAATTTGTTTATAAAATCTGCAAATGCTACATCCATGGCTCTTTGAAAGGTAGCCCAAGCATTGGTTAAACCAAATGGTATCCTAATATACACATAAGTACCCCATGGAGTGGTAAATGTAGTTTTGAACTATTCTTTTTCTTTGACAACTACTTGATTGTAACCTAAAAAACTATCCATCATAGACATTAATTCAGATCTAGTAACCCTCTGTAACATGGCTTCCATGTTTGGTAGGCCATAATTATCCTTTAAAGAATTTATGTTCAAATTTCTAAAGTCTACACATAACCTGATGTCTCTATTCTTTTTCCTTACTGTTACAAGATTAGAAACCCATGTTGAATGTCTAATAGGTTGAATGATGCTTGCATCACTCATATTTTTTAGCTCATCCTACATTTTTGGTGCCAAAGTAGGGTTAACAGGTCTTAACTTTTATCTAAAAGGTTTTATGTTTTCCTTCAAAGGGATTTCATGTTGGAATAAATCTTCTCTATATGCTTTCAAATCATCATAAGACCATGCAAAAACATGTCTATATTTTCTAAGAAGATTTATCAGAGATTTTTTTATTTCAGGAGTCAGGCTTCCCCCAATATATACATTTTTTGGGGCTTCCTTTGTTCCTAAGTTTATCTCCTCCACATCTTTCGGGCTTATTTAAAAGCTTTGCCTGGGAAGAACTATCATGGCAATCAAATGCTCTTTCTAACACTACCAAACCTCTTGGGACTTTATTTGTTTTTAGCTGTAAGATCTCCTTGCCAAGGAGAGAATCCTTGTTATCTGATGTTTCTACATATTCACCAAAATTTATCTTTTTTTCTCCAAAACTTGCATTATAATGTAGAAATCTTAAAATATCCAAGTCATCATCAAAAACCTAGCAATTTTCATAATTATCTAGTATGGATGGCCTAGTTTGAATTTCAACCCTAGATATCCCTGCAAAAGTGATATCATCTGGCCTTAGTGCAATGTTAGCTAATAATTCAACCATCCTATTATGACCTCTATCCATCTAATCAATACAAAAAGCATCAAACTATTCTATCTCATCTGAAACAACATTCCTATAATGTCTTAACCTTTGGTTTCTTGATGCATATTTGGATCTGACCTGAGACACAACTAATTCTGAGTCCCCAATAACCCTGAGATTTTTAATTTTGTGTTTTGAGGCTATCCTTAATCCTATCAATAAAGCCTCATATTCTGCAGTGTTATTTGTGCAAGTAAATAACAGGGTGAAGGAAAACTTAAAAGCTTTTTTAGTGGGGGAAATTAACAACACACATGCACTAGCTCCTTCTTTAGAGCTTGCACCATCAAAATACATGGTCCAAAGATCATTCTAACTTATGCAATTTCCCTCTTCTTCAACTAGAAGAGGAAAATCATCTTCATTCTTATTTTCAATATTCTGTACTTGAAAATAATTTATATTAGTATCCAAAAAATAGTTCATGTTATTATCATTGGTTTCCTCTTCAATCATATGGGGGGTTCTGACTTCTCTGAGTACCTTAATACTTTCACCAGTGATGTTAAAAGTAGCATAAGATAAGTCACATTGGATACTACCTCCCATTGCTACACTCCATTTTCTGGATGATAGCATTCCATATTATGGAGGTATGTCCACGACTAAAACACTCATAGTCAGTTGTTTCTCAGGACAAGCAGCAAGCCTGTAAGGTAAAGCCTTGATTGTTCCAATCACTAGTACTTCTCTAGAATCCATTACCTGGCATCTCCCATGAGGAGTATCAACCTACAATCCCATTGACCTCATAATTTTGATAGGCATGATAGTATTTGAAGCTCCTGAATCAACCATGCAATTCTTCAACATTTTATCATTTATGACCAATGTTAGGAAAAAGGGATCAACAGTTCCCATAGAAGTATTCACAATATTAGTGTCTAAATAGATCTGATGTATTTTTGAAATAATTTCTTCTGTATCCTTCCTTTTAATTGGATCCTGACCCTTCATCCTAGCATTTACTAGTTCCTAGATGTCTGTGGTTTGAACACCATTTATCCATGTAAGGACTTTCTCTTTGTGTTCACTTATCCTCATCATCTCTAATAAAGGCACTTTTACTATGATCTGAGATAATAACTGATTCATGTCAATAGGTGCATAATTTAAAATAGATAAGTCTATCTTTCCCTTTGGGTTATCTTTAACTTCAGGTTGTGTGGGTGTATCCAATTTCTTTTCATCTTTTGATTTGCCTTTAGGTTTGGAATTTGGGGTGCTAAGCATTGGAGTTTTAGCCTTAATCTTAAAAACCTTAATTGGTTCAATAGGCTTTTCTATGCCTTTTGATTTAAAATTCTTGGCATCATCAACAACCCTATTTTTTGTGACAGACTACTTTGCATCTTCTTTATTCCTTTTAATAAATATACTTGTTGGTTTACCAACTATTTTGTCAATAGACCTGTTTCTAAGGACATAGTTTCTTTTGGCCTATGTCACCATATCAGTAGTGATCTGGGCTATCTCTTCATAAAAAAACTTGCTGATGGTAAGCTTGGCCTCTGCTCTAAGAATCATTTACATCTTGATTTTCATTTTCTTCTTCAGAGTCAACTTCTTCACATAACTTAGAAAAAGTCATTCCATAGCCTCTTTCATCATATGATTCATCCTCCTCTTCATCTTGTTCATTACTTTCAGATACATTCTAAGAAATCACACAATAGTTTGAATCATGAGGGGATTGACATATTGTGCACCATGGAATCTCACCAGTCATATTGACTAAATGTTTTTGAAAAGGGTCAAGGGTTTTATCATTTGGCTTCATATCCTTCCTTTCTGGGACAACAGGCTTCCCATCCTTCCATTGTGTATGGTAAGGAAAATTCTACAATCTTGGCTGCCTATTGAAATTATTTGGAGGAGGCCTATCATTTCCTTGAAACTTATTTTTACTTTCTCCTAGTTTTAGATCCTTTAATGCATTTAGGATCTACTTGAGGTTATCATCCTCCCTAGGTTTTACATTAGTAGTCTTATTAACCTCTTTCTTTCTGAACCTAGGTGTTTTAAGATCTTCTCTTCTTCCTAATTTTCTAAATACCCTTCAATTGCTCTCAATGTTTACAACAAATCTTTGAGCCTCTCGAATAGTCCTAGGGATTTTATCCCTAAGAAGATATCCCATCTTGGCATCAAAAGCATTCAGATATGTTGCCAAATGTTAGAGTAATCATACTTTATGCTTATTAATTAAATCACTTTGGTTTAATTAATTAAGTCATTTATTACTCTATTTACTTAAGCTATCTTTTAGGTGCATTATAATTAATATATTTATTAATTATAATGTGCAACCTAGCTTTATTTTTTTCTTTATAGCTTTAGGGTTTTATTGTTCACCTATATGGTTGAACCCTTTGTACATTCTTTTCTGACAATTCACTTATTGGATCATAATAGAGATTGCTCTTTGCATGTCCATAAGATGTCTCTGGTTTTTTGGCCTCCATGATTTTTCTTGCTTCTGTGCTTTGCTTCTTCCATGTGACAGGGTTATGCATGCAGGTGTTCTTGGGAGATTAGTATTTCACCTAATCTAACATGGTATCAGAGCCATCTTGCTACTCGCTGTTCGTGTTTTGTTGAAGTGTTTCAGAAGCAGGAGGTTTTCAAGGGTTTCAGGAGTTTTTTTTGTGGATCTGGGGGGGAGCCAAAATTTGGCTCACCTTGGGCAAAAACGGACACAACCATTGTGTCCGGAAGGCCCAAGAACCCCTAAATCCATATAAAACTTGTCCATTTTGGACACAGTGGCATTTGAGGCAAAAAAATTTTGCATACCAGGGCCGTACGGCTCTGGCACGCACTCCGAGGCAGATACTGTTGGCGATTTTTTAAAAAAAGATATATATATATTTTGGCCACCGAGCGGCCACCCAGGCACCGCCCGGCGGCCACCACTGCGGCACCGGCACCGGCTTCATCCCCCGCAACCGCCACCACGCACCCCGCCGGAGAATGCCGCCGCCGAAGACCGCCGCCGCAGCACCCTCCGCCGGCTCCGCCGCCTCCCGGCTCCACCGCCCCGCTGGCCTCCTCAGCCGGCCCCGCTCCGCGGCCCGCCCAGCCACCACCCACGCCCGCGCCCGTGCCGCCGCCGCCCTTCGCGGCCTCCGCTCCGTCGGCCCCCGCCGCCCGCGCCCGCGCCCTCCGCTCCGCCGGCCCGCCCACCGCCGGCACCAGCACCAGCCCCTGGTCCCCCACATGACCAGGGGTTTCCTGATTCAGCCCCCAGGCCTTCTGCTGACATCAGCATGATGTCAGCAGACATGTTTTTTAATTTTTTTTTAACAAAAAATTTGCATGTTTTTTAGGGCTCTGTTTTTAGGGGTAATTGGGCTTTTTTTGCCATATCTTCTTCATCTGGAGGCGTATTTGGGAGTTTTTTATATGATCGGAAAGCTCTTTCCGAGACGAACGTAATTATGGAGGTTTCTTCTCGAGTTTTTTGCCTCGTTTTTCGTACCATGCCTTCGAAGGCAAGACTACTTTTTTGCCTTCCTGGAGCACCTGATGCTTTTTTTGGCATAACTTGCTCATACGGAGGAGTTAGTGGGCGAACGAGACATCATCGGAAAGATGATTCCGAGACGGTCGTTTTATATGCAGAGCTTTTTTCCAGATTCTTCTTCCATTTTTCGCACCAGGCTGTTGAATTCAGAGGTTTTCTTTTTCAGGTGCCTGCCAGAGCACCTGTCACTGTTTTTGCCGTAACTTGAGCATACGATGGCATTTTTTGCCAAATGAGATATCGACGGAAAGCTGGTTCCGAGACCTTTCTTTTTTTTTCAGTTTGGTTTTTTGATTTTGCCGTTTGCAGAGGTTTTCTGCCAGTCAAAGTCACGGGTAATTTTTGCATTCTGGACACCATATCTCTCACATCCGGGCTCAGTTTTCAGCAAACTTGGTATTTTCGGAAAGCTGGTTCAGTGTGCTATTCAGTGGCAGAGGTTATTTTTCCAGATTCTACTCCAGGTTTTCACTCCTTTGAGTTATGCAGTTTATGCCCTCTGGTGGAGTGCTTGGTTCTACAGGTCCGGGGATCTCTTCTTCTGAGTTCATAGCTCACTCTTCTTTCTGTCTTTTGAGCATTGTATGCTTCTCTTCTGTTGCATTCTTTTTTCTATAAACGCACTGAGATAAAGTGCCTACTTTTGCATATCTGGGATCTTGTACTCCTTGTGTTTGTTTGTACTCGCACTCAGTTATAAAGTGCCATGGGGGGATTCTGATGCATTTGCCACTATAGGCACATCCACTCTTGTCAAGTGAGCGTACCTTCCATGACATTTCACCATGTGCATACAATATCCTCAATAACAAGCCTGCAAAATAAGAACAACCTGTACTTCTTCTCTATTGTTTGATAAAATGATATCAAAAATTACAATCCTTGACTAAAAGCTAGGGTTTCAAAAATTTCTATCTTTTTAAAACCTAAACTCCCAAATCCTTAGAATGATCATGAAAAATCCCTTTATACCAAGGGATGCAACAAGCAACTGATCATTCTAGGGCTACAAAAATTAACCTAAAAAACCTTTACAATAACCCCAAAGGGTTTACAATAACTACACTACTAAAATAGATGAGATATTTGCAATTGAGTTGACATGCTTTATGTTTTCAATTCTATCCTTGGCTCCTTTTCAACAAATTTGATTTTATTATCTCACTATCAAACTACAATGAATGCCCTTCTGCAAAAATTCAACCCTGATATTCATTTGGCTCAGCATCATAGGAAACAAAATTGGATTTTAGTTATAATTTATGCCTTCTATATCCTTTCCCAACTGCAATCTGTACTGAAGAATTCAATTCTTGGCTACTGCATCACTTTACATGACTCATTGGTTCAAAAACCCTAGCAAAAACCCTACAGGATATTTGAATTTGAATAAAAATGGTAACTGACTCAACTTTAAAATCTGACTGTTGATCTATTTTATTCTTGGCAAATCAGGCGGTTCACAAAAATCCTTCAACAGTCAATAAAACCTTTTGAAAATCTTCCGCCACCTCATCAAACTCTCGACCAATGAAAACTTAGCATGCCAATGATGAAATAACACTTTGGACCCACTCCTTATAAGCCTTAGATCAAACGGTTGGGGCATAATCTCATAAACCTGATAGACTCCATGAGATCATACACCATCCATCAGATCTTCCACACTAGCATTATTTAGAATCCCTTGGGCCCATTGACGTGTCTGCATTTCTTTCCAGCTCAGCCAATCACAACACGACACCTCGGCTATGAATCACTAGATGGTCCCACTATTCTCAGCTAACCCTTAACCCTTTGAACTATTTGGAAAATATGCGACCAAGGACAATCGCATGTTCACTAAGAAATTTAGGGCCTCACTAATTTATTTGGAGATTCAGTGAATAGACATTCACGTATCCGCTAAAAGATTTAGAACGTCACTAGGTTACTTCATGAATGAGTGAACATAGAGGAAACTTTATCGGCCCACTAAACAATTTGTCTAAGCCACCAAAAAACTTTGATAACCCTGGGCCCACCTACAAATCACCACATGTCATCATACCATTCATCACCTCTGCCCAGTCACCTCTGACACAGGACCCACTCTTCCCTTGACATCTAATCAGATGGACATAAGATCGCATGAGGGAAGAATATTCCATGTGATCATATGCCGACTATCAATCAAAAATCTCTGACACAAGCCCCACTGACAAGCTCTACCTCATTATAATGTGGACCAATTAAAAACTGCCAACTGCGCACACTTGGCAATGGACCCGCTGAAAGAAAAGATTACGTCACAAAAAGAATCAATAGTTGTCTTATAATCTCATGCATCTGGCACATCCTTTGTGAAGACATGCTAACCATTGATCTCTATAGATGTCAGAGCCTTCTGACATGTTGACAAAGAAGACACACTCTCTTGCCAAATCACTGATAGCTGGACCAATCATAGACTGCCATCCATGCAAAACCTATCAGACGGTCCCACTTCTTTAAAACAATGCATCATTAGGAAAGATCAATGGCTAGCATAAGATCGCAAGCCTTTGACACATTTCTTGTGAAGATACATCAACCATTAGATGTAGATGTTGTCAGAGCCGAGCCCAGGAAAGAAATGAGGTCAGAAACTATAGGAAATATTAAAGCGCTAGACTTAGGAAAAATCACATCGACGGACTTAGGAAAAATAAAGCTAGGTGCTCAAAGACTTAGGGAAAAAGAAGAGCACTAGGTGAAAATATTTAACGCACATGCATTATAAATTTTTTAAGTGGCCCAAAAAGTAACAAAAATTTAGAACAGGCCTAGGGCACTCTTAGGGTTTTCCTTGTAAACGACTAGATTTTTTGAATTTTGCTTAGGGTTTCACCAAGAAAATGGGAAAAATAACTGCAAAGGCATGAAAATTTTCTTGTGCTAATAGTGGCTCATGCTCAGGGATGTGTATCTCTTATAGATATAATGAGAAACTAGAATCTCCTGGTACAATAGACCAGAACCAAAAATTTTGATAAAAATAGGGAACTACACATAAAAACCTAAACAAAACCTGTACAAAAACTGCCAAAAATTTTTAGGAGAAATAGAATTTCAAAAATTGACTATGAACAAGCAACTCTAGGAGCTCTCCTGTCAAATTCTTCAGAATGTAAGACCCTGCTCCCCATTTTTCTTTAATAAAATATGGGCCTAACCATATGGGATCAAATTTCCCATGTTTTCCTTTGTCTTGCATTCTTACATTCCACATTAATACCATGTCTCCCTATGCAAAATTTCTCTGAGTAGTCCTACTATCATACAAGACTTTGCACTGGGCTTACAAATTCTCATTCTTGATGTGTGCATCATTTCTTACCTCATTGAGTTGAATCAGATCATTCATTCTGACTATCATATCTTCTTCTACATCTTCATCATATTTTTGAATGAACTGTTATATCTGTAACAAATTATTTTGGGGTAATCTTGCATTTATTCCATACACTAATTCAAAAGGGGAACATCCTATTGCTTTCTTTATTGTAACCCTATCAGCCCACAAGGCTTATAGAAATTTGGAGTCCCAGGCCTTCTTGTTTTTGTCTAGAACTCTTTTCAAAATCTTGATTAAACTCTTATTACTGGATTCTACCTAGCCATTGCCTTGTGGATGATAAGCAGATGAATATGAAATTTTAATACCATTATGTCAGCAAAAATCAACAAACTCTTCTGGCCTAAAACATAATGCATTATCAACCACCATAGTTTCTAGACAACCAAACCTTGTCAAGATATTTTGCATCATAAAATCTGTCACCACCTTGCTAGTTTCTCTTCTTGTAGGGATTGCCTCAACCCACTTAGTGAAATAATTTTTTGCTACTAAGATGTAGTAATGTTGACCACTAGATTTATTAGGGATTTCACTAATGAAATCCATACCCCATTTCTGAAAAGGGGCTTGAACAGAAACGGGTCTGAGAGGCACATTCCCATTGAATTTTAGTTTTCCTACAAACTTTTGGCAAGGATAACACCTCTTGACAAACTGACAGGTATGCTTGAAAAGTGAAGGCCACCAAAAACTTGCCCTGATGATCTTGTGGGCTATAGTCTTAGCCATGTAATGTCCTCCACAAATTCCACTGTGCATTTCTTGCATCAAGAGCTGGGCTTTATCATGGTCTATACACCCGAGGAAAACACCTTCATTACTCCTCCACCAAAGCTCACCATTTATAATTTCATATCTCAAAGAGTGGAGTTTAACAGTTCTTCTCTTATTGTCATCCATTTCAGGGGGTAAGACCATCTTTTGTACATACTTGACAATATCTTTATACCATTCACAACAGTCCATGTTGCACACATAAGGTCTTTGATCCTCTTCTAGCATATTGATCTGGTTTGCATTTAGATTACTTTGGGCCATCAACTTTGCTAGGCCTAAACCTCTAAATAGCTTTGTAATGTGGATATCAATGTTAAATTCTTGAATTCTATGAATCCACCTACATCTTCTTCTTGAAACCTCTTGTTGGACCAAGATGTCCTTAACTATAGCACTTGGAACATAGGCAACCACTATGGCTCCCACCAAATAGCATCTAAATGTTTTAATGGCCTTGACCAAGGCATAAGCTTTTTTTCCAATGATATCATAATTTAATTCTGCTACTTGTAAAGTCTTGCTGAAAAAGGAAATAGGTTGTTCAAAACCTTCAACATTTTTTTGTAATAGCACTGTAGAAATCGTATGAGCAGATGCAAAAGAGAAAATTTGCATTGGCTTGCTATAATCTAGTGTCTTCAAGACTGGGGCATGCTTAATGGCCCTCTTAATGTCATTAAAGGCTTGGACTACTTTAGTATTCCATTCCATTTTTTCTCCTTTCTTTAACATCCTTGATATGGGAATACTGATTTTTGCAAAGTTTGTAATAAACCTTCTTAAAAAGTTGACTTGTCCTAAAAAGGACTAAATTCCCTTGATTTTCTTTGGTAAAGTTAGCTTTTCAATAGCCTCCAGTCTTTCAAGATCTATCCTTACACCATCCTTTGAAACAATGTGCCCCAAAATTTTCCCTTCTGTCACACCAAAGGCACATTTCTTTGGGTTCAAAGAAACCCCATACTTTAATGCTCTGATAAAAATCTTCTCAAGATGTTGACAATGTTGTTCTTCTTTTGTTGAAAAGGTTGTCAAGTCATCTTGATATACCACCATAAATCTATCAATGAAATCTACAAAGGCTACATCCATAGCTCTTTGAAAAGTAGCACCAGCATTAGTGAACCCAAATTGCATTCTTACATAAACATATGTCCCCCATGGAGTTGTAAATGTAGTTTTAAATTGTTCTATGTCCTTGACCATAACCTGATTGTAACTAGAAAAACCATCCATCATGGACATCAATTCTGATCCAGTGACCTTTTGCAATATGTTCTCCATGTTTTGTAATCCATAGTTATCTTTCAAAGAATTTATGTTAAGATTCCTAAAATCTACACATAATCTGATATCACCATTCTTTTTTCTGACAAGCACTAAATTTGAAACCCAAGTGGAATGCCTAATGGGCTTGATTATTCCAGCATCCATCATCTTCTTGAGTTTACTCTACATTTTGGGTGCCAAGGTAGGGTTAACAGGTCTCAACTTCTTTCTAAAAGGCTTTGTGCCTTCCTTGAGTGGGACCTCATACTGGAAAAGGTCCTTTCTATAAGCTTTAAGGTCTTCATAAGACCAGGCAAAAACATGCCTAAATTTTCTGAGAAGGTTAATCAAATTTTTTCTAATTCTTGGGGAGAGATACCTACCTATATAAACTTTCTTGGGAGCTATCCCTATTCCCAAGTTTATCTCTTCAAGCTCATTGATTTTATTAGTACTAGCCAAGAAGGCCCTATCTTTATTGTCAAATTCCCTTTCAAGAGCAACTAGTCCTTTAGGAACCTTGTTTGATTTTAATTGCAAAACCTCTTTCCCAAAGATGACATCTTTTCCATTCATTGTATTAACATAAGCACTGAAATCCATTTCTTTATCACCAAAGTGAGATTCATAATGGAGAAACCTTAATATATCTTGGTCATCAGAAAAAACTTGCCAATTATCTAGATTGTCAAGGACAGAAGGTCTAGCTTGTACCTCTATATTAGAAACATCTACAAATGTAACATCTTCTAGTCTAAGGGCTATATTAGCCAACAAATCTGCCATCCTATTCTAACTTCTTTCCATCCAACAAATATTAAAAGAACTAAAGCTTTCAATCTCATCCCATACTGCATTCCTATATTGTTTCAACTTTTGATTCTTTGAAGCATATTTCAATCTAATTTGGGATATGACTAACTCAAAGTCACCTATAAGTTTCAAAAACTTTATGCCATGCCTTGATGCTAATCTTAGGCTGATTAACAGAGCCTCATACTCTACAACACTATTTGTGCATGAAAAGAACAAAGTAAATGAGAACTTGAAAGTTTTACCATTTGGAGATATAAGCAATATTCCAGCTCCAGATCCCTCTTTGCTATTTGCTCCATCAAAATACATGGTCCAGAGATTATCAAGGGCAATCCACCCCTCCTATCTTTCTAATTTGTGGGGAGGATCAACACCTTCCTCTGCTTCCTTATCCTGGACCTTGAAGGCATTAATATCAATATCAAGGAAATAATTCATGTTGTCATGTTCTTCTTCCTCAATCATGTGTGGAGTCCTAGAATCCCTAATGACTTTGATATTTTTTCCCTCAAAATTAAAAGTGGCAAATGATAAGTCACATTGTATGCTGCCTCCCATAGAGTCACTCCATTTTCTTGATAGTAACATTCCATACTGGGGAGGAATATCCACTACCAAAACACTCATGGTCAATTGTTTGTTGGGGTATGTAGCCAATTTGTAAGTTAAAGCCTTAATAGTACCAACAACTAGTACTTCTCTTGAATCCATTTCTTGACACCTTCCATGAGGTGTATCCACCTTTAATCCTAATGACTTCATAACCTTAGTAGGCATAATAGTATTTGATGCTCCATAATCAATCATGCAATTCTTTAGCAACTTTCCATTTATTTGCAAAGTCAAGAAGAAAGGATCAACTGATCCTACTGCAGTACTAACAACATTTTTGTCCAAATAAATTTGAGGGATTTTACAAACAATCTCCTCACTACAATTTTCATCTTCATCATTCGCAGTTGCTACTTGTTTCTTAGTTTTTTGTGTTTTTTGAAAATCAGTATGTACTACACTTTTTACCCATTTCAAGGCATTTTTCTTATGTTCTTCTATTCTCATCATCTCTAATAATGGAACTTTGATAGTGATTTGAGACAAAAATTTACTCATGTCAACTGGAACATACATTAAATCAGGTACATCTGGTTTTGAATCTGCAATCTCTTTATTAGCTTCTTGGGTGGATGTATCTGTAGGTTTGTCAATTTGGGCCTTATTTTTCTTTTGCAAAACTGGTACAACCTCAACAGTAGGCTTAGTTTTTACCTTATAAACAATATTGGGCTTGGAAACTTTCTTTACCTTGACTTTATCAATAGGATTAGCATCCTTAGTCTTTTCTTGTGAAGTTTTTACATTCTTATCTATTTTCTTGATAAAAATGCCAGCAAGCTTGGGGTTTGCATCACCAATAACTCTATTCCTCAAGTTATAATTTGCCTTTGCCTGAGTAACTAAATTTGTTGTTATCAAAGAAATTTCTTCATTAGAAGGTCTTCTTAAAGTAGTCATTTTTTCATTCTTTTGGACATTACACTGGATGTTATCAGGCTCACTATCTTCATCATCTGAAAAAAATTATTGATGATATGATTCATTTCTAGTTTGGGAATGTGAAGCATCCTAATTTTCTTCCTCTTTAGTAGAGTCTACCTCAATCAAAACATGAGAAGATAACATCCCACATCCCTAGTCATCATAAGGTTGTTCCTCATTGCATTCTTGGTCCTCCTGAGAAGAGACATTTTGGGATATGGCACAATAATCAGGATCATGTAGTGATTGACAAGAAATACACCATGGGACTTCTTCCACCATATTCATTGAATTTATTTGTAATGGATTAGGGATCCTATCATTTGGTTTATCTCTTTTCTTAGGAATAAAAGGCTTCCCATCTTTCCATTGAGTTTTGTAGGGGTAATTCTGCATTCTTGGCATTTTATTGAAATTATTAAAGGGGGGCTTGTCCCCTCCTACAGCTTTATTACCTTATTTTTCACCAGGCTTCAAAACTTTGATTGCTTTCAAAATTTGTTTTAGGCTTTCATCATCCTTAGGTTTCACACCTTGAAGCTTTCCTGGATCCTTTCTATTTAACAAAGGAGACTTTTTATCTTCTCTCCCTCCCAACTTTCCTAAGATTCTGCAGTTGCTTTCTATTTTTACAGCTAACTTGTAAGCTTCAACCAAAATCCTTGGATTTTTATCTCTCAATAGGTAGCCCATCTTAGAATCAAAAGCATTTAAATATGTGACAAGGCACACCCTGTCATCCAATCTGATAACCTGCAACAATTTATGCATGGCCTTTTGAAATCTAACATTAAATTCAACAACATCCTCATTAAAGTTCTTTTTTATGTTATTGAATTCATTTAGCATAAAACCTTCATGTGTTTTATGACCATATTTCTCTTTAAAAAAATGTCTAAGCTAATCCCATGATCCTATGCTACCATGTGGCAAAGCTCTGAACCAATCCCTTGAGTCCTTTGTTAAGGATTGCACAAATAGTTTCATGATAACATCATTAGGCACAATATTATAATCATCAATGACATCAATAAACTTCTTTAAATGCTCCTCACAAGTAACAACATTGCTCCTAGTAAACTTAGGAAGTTTCTTTCTAATTTCTTCAAGGATGGGGTTAGGATAACTAGGGATACTAGTAAAAACCAATTGCTTACACCTTTCATGTATGACCCCTGAATTAGGAAAACCAGCACCTTGAGATGTAGATGCATTATTATTTATAGTGGTAGCACCTTTAAAACCTCCTAGTGGAGGGACACTAGTTGTTTGATTTGCTGAATTTGTGACATTTTCTCCTTGTGTCATGGTAGAACTAGCAAAATTTGTAGGTCCTACAGACCTTTTAAGAAAATCAATTTTCTTTTTCATTTCTAGTGTTGCACCTTCTAGTTCTGCCTTTTCAAGTTCTTTAGCTAGCATTTCCTATTCCTTTTTGGGCTTTTCAAGGTCGGCTTCCAATCTTAAGGCCTAGTCTATAGGACCCTTGGGGTTTATAGGCTCTTTAATTGAAATGCCCACTTCCTTTTATTTCCCTTTATCCCTTGGTTTCCTTGTTTCAAAAGTCTTATGGACAACAAGTAGTTCATTTGTTTGTTCAGGAATGGGAACATGATTTATAGCCTCTAAATCTAACAAATGCCTTCTTAATTGGTCAGCCCTAATCATGGCATGTCTAACCCTTTCCTCCTTCTCATTTTCTCTCTTTTTCCTAATGGCTTCTTGTTCTTGAATTCTTCTTTCAAATTCATATACTTCCTCAAAAATTTCCTCAGAATCAGGCAAAGTGGTTTCAGACTCATCCTGTTGTGCTCGGGGCTCTTCTTGTTGATCCTGAGACTCATGGGGGCCTTGGGGCATTGATGAATCAAGGGTTAAAGGGGGAAAAAAATCTTTTCCACCCCTACTTTTGCTTCTAGACCTACTAAATTTTCCTGAAATCCTTCTATTTTGGGATGGTCTTTCACCCTCTCTTTCTATGGGGGAATAATAGTCTTCATACTGGTTTAGACCTGAATCAACTACCTCCTCATACTCTGAGGCATTTCCTTGCTGACTAGGGGGAGTAAGACCCTCTTATCCTGGGTTTCCCCTTTGCTTCTAGGTTAGAGACATATCATTAACACTTTTTTCTTTCCTAACCTGAGTTCTTCTTGATGTGGTAGGAAGCCCACCCTACAAGCTTTCTTCTGGGTGTTCCTTCCTCCAAGACCTTGTGATTTTGAAACTCATAACTATATATTATAAAGTACTAGTTAAAAAGATGCTTAGAGAGTCATCACTCACAATATGTGAGATAATTTGAAATCTTACTGAAACTAACTCTTATACTCTTTAATGAAGTCCACTAGATAAATGATAAGTCGGCCAAGAGTCTAAGCTCAACTCGTACCCACATTATCTATGCTGATTTGTAACAGCAGAGATATCAAATGATTGAAATAGCTAGGTCAGGAGTCAAGCTCAACTTGAAACCTACACTATTTTCTCTTGATAGTATTTCTCTATTCCCTAGTAGAATCATTGATTTGATGGTGACCTGGAAGGGCTGAATCAAATGGGTAATGAGATATTGAAAATTTACAACATAAATAGTGATTCAGAACTGATTTTACTTTTTTGTTATGCTTTAGTCCCCAGTAGAGTCACCATTTTATTGGTTCCTAGATAGGATTTTACACTCCATGAGATACCAATATACTTATGATGGATCTTAAGGATTGGTTAGTTCCAAATGTCAGAAATCTATAAGCAATTGGTCCAACTATAGGGATAAGACTACCCTCTTCTACTTCTGGCTCTGCAAAACCAAAGCAGGTGCACCTGATCCAATAGTATTAACTCTGACTGATAGTTCTAACTCTACCCCTTATTTCTTTATTGGATCTTTCAACAAATGAATACAGTGAGAAAGTACTAAACAACAACCTATTGTTCATTGACTCTCCATCACTGGATAGGACAATACATAAATGTAAATAAAATTAAAGACTAGTAATGATTTAATGATTTGGGATTACAAGGTTTGAGTCACTCTTCTCAACATAAAGATAGGAGAATACAGGCCAGTGCCTTATATATTGGGAAAAATATCAAGGACAAGGATGAATACAATGGTGTCTTGAAATTGGTCTCTAGACATAAATACAAAATATCCCAACTCTTGCCTACTTATGAAAATCCCTCAAATAAATTCCAAGAACACATATTCCACTTTGAGAAATATTTAATCTAACTCTAGGTTGGAACTCAAAGCACCAATACATTCATATAAACCTTATGAAAAGATTTAAAGATTCAAAGAATAGAGCAAAGGAGAGAAAAGATCTGAGGTTTGTATTAAGTATAACCTTTCACCATGTACATACAGTATCCTCAATAACAAGCCTGCAAAATAAGAACAACCTATACTTCTCTATTGTTTGATAAAATGATATCAAAAATTACAATCCTTGACTGAAAGCTAGGGTTTTAGAAATTTCTATCCTTTTAACACCTAAAGTCCCAAATCCTTAGATTGATCATGAAAAATCCCTTTATACCAAGGGATGCAACAAGCAACTGATCATTCTAAGGCTACAAAAATTAACCTAAAAAACCTTTACAAGAACCCCAAAGGGTTTACAATAACTGCACTCTCGAAATAGATGAGATATTTGCAATTGAGTCAACATGCTTTATGTTTTCAATGCTATCCTTGGCTCCTTTTCAACAAATATGATTTTATTATCTCACTATCAAACTACAATGAATGCCCTTCTACAAAAATTCAACCCTCATATTCATTTGGCTTGGCATAATAGGAAACAAAATTATATTTTAGCTATAATTTGTGTCTTCTATATCCTTTCCCAACTGCAATTTGTACTGAATAATTCAATTCCTAGCCACCACATCGCTTTACATGACTCACTAGTTCAAAAACCCTAGCAAAAACCCTGTAGGATATTTGAATTTGAATGAAAATGGTAACTGACTCAACTTTAAAATGTAACCGTTCATCTATTTTATTCCTGGCAGATCGGGTGGTTTGCAAAAATCCTTCAACAATCAACAAAATCTTTTGAAAATCTTCAACCACCTCATAAAACTCTCGACCCATGAAAACTCAGCACGTCGGTGATGAAATGGCACTTTGGACCCACTCCTTATAAGCCTTAGATCGAACAATTGGTGCATAATCTCATAGCCCTGATAGACTCCATGAGACCATACACCGTCCATTAGATCTTCCACACTAGCATTCTTTAGAATCCCTTGGGGCCATTGACGTGTCTACATTTCTTTCCAGTTCAGCCAATCACAACATGACACCTCAGCTATGAATCGCTAGATGATCCCACTGTTCTCAGCTAACCCTTAACCATTTGACCCATTTGGTGAATATGCAACCAAAGATAATCGCATGTTAACTGATAAATTTAGGGCCTCACTAATTTATTTGGAGATTCAGTGAATAGACATTCGTGTATCCACTAAAAGATTTAGAACTTCGCCAGGTTACTTAGCGAGTGAGTGAACACAGAGGAAACTTTATCGGCCCACTAAACATTTTGTCTGAGCTACCAAAAAACTTTGATAACCCTGGGCCCACCTACAAATCACCACATGTCATCATACCATTTGTCACCTTAGCTTAGTCACCTCTAACATAGGACCCACTCTTCCCTCAGCATCTAATCAGACAATGGGCATAAGATCACATGAGGGAAGAATATTCCATGTGATAATACACTGAATTTTGATCAAAAATATCTAACACAGGCCCCACTGACAAGCTCCAACTCATTATCATGTGGACCAATTAAAAACTACCAACTACGCACACCTAGCAGTGGACCCGCTGAAAGAAAAGATTACATCACAAAAATAATCAATGGTTGTCTTATAATCTCATGCATCTGACACATCTTTTGTGAAGACATGCCCAGTATTGATCTCTGTAGATGTCAGAGCCTTCTGACATGCCGACAAATAGGACCCACTCTCTTGCCAAATCACTAATAGCTGGACCAATCATAGACTTCTATCCATGCAAAACCTATCGGATGGTCCCACTTCTTTGAAATGCCACGTCATTAGGAAAGATCAATGGCTAGCGTAAGATTTCAAGCCTTTGACACATTGCTTGAAAAGATACGCCAACCATTAGATGCAAATGTTGTCAAAGTCAGGCCTAGGAAAGAAATGAGGTCGAAAACTATAGGAAATATTAAAGTACTAGACTTAGGAAAAATCACACCGACGAACTTAGGAAAAATAAAGATAGTCGCTCAAACACTTAGGGAAAAAGAAGACCGCTAGGTGAAAATATTTAACACACATGTGTTATAAAGTTTTTAAGTTGCCCAAAAAGTAACATGAATTTAGAATAGGCCTAGGGCACTCTTAGGGTTTTCCTTGCAAATGGCTAGATTTTTTGAATTTTGCCTACAGTTTCACCAGGAAAATGGGAAAAATAATTGCAAAGGCATGAAAATTTTCTTGTGCTAACATACATTTCAATGTTAACTGGTCCTCTTTATAATGAAGCATTTATTTCAGAGGTGGAAGCTTTGTTATTTGTAGTATTAGCAACATTTTTAGTAATGACTGGTGTGACAATGGCAGCTTGAGTAGCAGAATTTCCAACATTAACATTAGATGTCATCACAGGGTTAGTTGGAATCAAAGGATTTAAAGATTGTCTAAGAAAATCAACTTTCTTTTTCATTTCCAAGGTAGCAGCCTCAACTTCTGCCTTCTCTAATTCTTTAGCAATAACCTCTTGTTCTCTTTTAGCCCTTTCCAAATCATTATCTAACTTGGACAAAGGATCTATTTGGACATTGTCATTTGTAGGCTCACTTATTGTGATTCCTATTAAGATCTATTTTCTTTTATCCTTAGGCTTCCTAACCTAAGGAATGGATTGGATGATAGGTTGTTCATCAACCCCCTTGGGAACTTTCACAAAATTTATAGCCTTCAAGGTTGTCAACTATCTTTTGAGCTGGTCTACCTTTATTTGGGCCTGCCTTATTTTAGTTTCCTTTTCCATTTTCCTCTCCTTCCTAATTGCAATTTGTTCTTAGATATTTATCTCTAAACTATAAACTTCTTCAAAAATATCCTCTAAATCTAGGAGAGTGGTATCAGATTTTGAATCTTTAAACCTAGAATCTATTTGCTGGTCTATAGGATGATTAGGGCTTTGAGAAGAAGGCCCCTGGGTTGGGGGATCATTTCTTCCTTCCAAGCCCTTGCTCTTACTTCTGGACCTTCTAATTTCCCTTTGAGGTTCTACATCTAGGTATACCTTTTTCCTATGATGTACTTCATCATCCTTATGAGAAATAAAGTCCTCATATGCTCCCAAACCTAGATCAACTACCTCCTCATTTTCAGAGGCATTTTCTTCCTGGTAATGAGCAAGTTGGTTATTTCTTTTCATATTTTTCTTATGTCTCCATGCCTGAGACAAATCACCACTACTTTGATTTTTTCTAGGTAAATAAGTCCTAGAAGTGGTTGGAAGTTCACCTTCTAACCTACTTTCTAGGTGATCCTTCATCCAAGCCCCAGTATTTCTTTGAACTGAAAGTATGTGAAACAATTTCTTATTCTTTTATTATCTTTACTCAACACTGCTGCAGAGATTTTCAGAGTCTCCACCAACACAAGTTGGGAAATATTTTCAAACACTTAGCAAATCAAAGTACTCAACACTTGGAAAGTAATCAAAAATAGAAAATATTACAAATAGATGCAAAGCTTAATGAGATTATTAGATTTAGACAGAACCCAAAGCTTGCAAATATTTCTTTGTTCTTCAATGGTACTTACTGGTTCTGACAAATAAGAAGGCCAAGAGTCTAGCTCAACTTGTACCTATGTTATTTGATATTCAAATTTATAACACTAGAGATCTAAAATTCAGATTTATCAAAGTATTTCAATCCCTATTCCCCAGCAAAGTCACCATTTTGTTGGTTCCCAAAATGGACTTTATGCTTTGAAAAGAAACCAACACATCTATAGATTTTTGGGATGGGTTAGATCCAAATATTTAGCTCTAAAGATGATTGGACCAACTATAGGGACAAGACTATCCTCTGCACTTATGGCTCTGCAAAACCAAGGAGGGTGCTCCTAATCCAGTAAAACAAGATTTATTTCACTAATTACTGACTGGATTTAAATGTAACAGATAAATGATAAGAGAAACCTAAATGATAACCATTCATTCATAGATCTTTCACTATCACTAAGTAGTAAACTACTCTGCAAATTGCTGTATTTCAAATAATTTTGACAATTTTATGCTTAAAGATGAAAATAACAGTAGAATCCTTTCAAACACTAATCTCTATGAGAAGAACTCTACTATCAGCCAATGCCTTATTCATTGGGTAACACCTCCACTGCAAGACTATTATACATGAACAAATATATTAAACTTTGAAAGATCTTTACCCTTTGAAAATACTAATCACCCTGTGGTGGATTTTATCAGAGGATTCCTAGATTCACACTAGATACTGATGTATCCTTAAGCAAAAACTTTAAATAATTTATGTTATATTCAAAGCTTATTTAATATGATCTTGGCTCAAAACTAAGAAATATAAACACACACACACACACATAGATTATCCATGCAATGAATTGGAACAATTCATAATTCAAATAAAGATACTCAAGGAGAGATATAAATCTTAGATTCTATTCAAATGTTGTATTATATCATGCTTTTACAAAATTCTTTACAATGCAACCTTCTAAAATTAACTTGAACTGAAAATATTTTTCTTTTATAGAAATATGCCTAAAATACAGTCTATGATATCCCAGACTCAAGAAACTTATCAGTTAAATTGATCAAGTTCTCGATCCTTTTTCACTGATCCTGGTAATCCTTGTATAGAAAATAAGGATTGTAAACAAGCTTCGGATCTTTGTAGAAAAGACAAGAAAGGAGTTCTCATATAGGACAAAAAATGAAAATAGAAACTTTCTTATTACAAATCTTTGATATGAATCGTAAAGATGAGTGCCAAAATCTTGCAAGAGCTCCGAAGGGTAGTTCAACTTCTACCAGGTGTTGTATCCATGCTTATATTAATTGCTTGATGCTTTTACCCCTATTTATCTTGATCTTGAGGGTTTGGAATACTGCCACCTGTTGCTTCTTTATTTGATGCTCCTTCCTCTTCTAAATATTTTGAGGGATAGGTTGACTCCCAAGACATATAGGTCTCTTCACTTGGCCAATAGAAAGTCAAGACTTCATCCCTTTTTGACAATAATTTGTTCCATTTAGAAACTACTTGGTGAACCTCTATTTTTGCATTAGCAAAGCATATTTGGGCATCTTGAAGAAGCTCAATTAGTTGTACAAGGTGGGTATTATCATATGTACCTAAAATGGAATCCATTCTAGACAATACTTTCCCATCTATATGTTCCATCCATTCATCTTTATTTTTAATAACCCCATCTACCTTGATAAGACCTGGAAACATTTGAAAATTATCCTGAAAGTACCTTACCCTTAAGATTTTTGATCTTCTCTATAAACTCTCCCTTTTTATCACAAAATAAAAAAGATCCTTAACAAACCTGTAAGTGTTTGTTAGCTCTATATGCACAATACATTTATCCTTGATTTGAGAAAAAAATGATTTCAAATTATCTCTCCTTGCAGCCCATTTTTCCAAAATCTTGTCCATAGTGGCTACTTCCTTTTGAAAAGGTGTTAAAATCTCTGTCAATTGCTAGGCAGTTTTGTACACTTCTTTAGGTTGCAAATTTGCAACAAAATGTGAAACATCTTTTATCTTCTTTTCAAACTTTTGCTTTACCTTTTGATCAATGTCATCCTCATCCATGGAAGGGGGAAGAGGGGAAGGAGGAAATTCAACAATAGGGCTTGATGAGGAAGGCCCAACAGGGGACAGAGCTATCTGCACTTGTTCTGATATTTGCACTAGGCCATGCTTTCCCAATCTCTTCTTTAAATCTACAATCAAAGTATCTCTTTCAAAAATACCTTGTTTCAACTCACCATAAACCTTCAAAACTATTTCCAACTTTGCAGTGAGTTCCTCTTTCTCCTTGGCCTCTTTTTCTGCCACCCTTGCTATCAATTGTGTTGTGGCCATTACCATACCTAATGCTTCTACCAAAGAAGTATCAGCAACCCTTCTTACAATTAAACTCCCTAAAAGATCATCTCTAACAATTTTTTTTCCCCTATTATTTTCATTCTTTCTTAGGGACCACATTACCAAAGCTTGGTGATTGTCACTGAAGCTGACCCCTTTAATAGCCTATTCTGCTTCTTATCTTGAGTTTTGTGGAAAGGAGTGGTCTATTTTTTGACTGCATCAAGAACTACTACATCAACTATATCCCACTCTAGAAGGATTAGAATTCTTGATACTTTCACCATGTCTCTACCTTGTTCTGGAGTAATTTTTTCAAATTTCACAATCATTTCTTTTCTCACCTCATCCTCTATGGTTTGTAAATCTTTCTCTAGATTTTCTTCATGCCTTTTCTCACAAATTTCTTGAAATTTCTTAATGTTTAATTTCTAAAGAAATTGCATGAAAGCCCTAGTTTTAACAAAAGTATCATCAGCCAAAAAATCTTCACACTCTTGTTTAATTATAAGGTCCAATTCTATGCCTACCAATTCCCCTGTTGTTAGATCCAACTTGGGCTCTTCTAGTGGCTCTGGCACTCCCTCATTTATTTCTTCATAGGTCATTAAGATTTGACCTAGAGCACTTACTTGTTGTACTTGTTCTGCAATCTCTTGGTCATCCAAAATTTTTAGAGGAGACTTGGTGAAGGGTGCTCCCTTTAATACCACAAACACATAACAGAAATAGAGAAACAACAACAATATGCAAGAACTAAAAATTGGCTTCTTATTATCTCCACAAATGTGGAATTACAAACTTTCAGAATTACAATATGCAAAGCCACACGGGCATTCCCTTACAATATTTTGTAGGACAAAGCCTCGAACTATTATCTAGATCTACTACCCAAAACTATTCTGAACTGCCTAAGACAATAATACAGCCTTCCTTATATAGGCAATTTTCCACCACTTGGGAAGGTTCCAAAATTTTAGCCAATAAGGCCAACCAAACTTAGAATATTTTATTTTACATTTTATTACATCATAGTCGGCTCAAGATAACCTTTGAAACTCGAACATAAATTTTGAAGAAAATTATTTTCCGCCATTTTAGGTGGCCCAACTTCCGAAGACCATAAGTCATCACCAGTTGAGTCGATTGGCTATTATAACCCCATTTTGGAAATGCCACTAAGCACTCTATAGGCTTGACCGATGCAAGCACCCATCACCCAAATTTTTGACCTCATCTGGGGCCTCTAAAGCCTACAAAACTCAGTTCAAAGTTTTTGTACCCTGCTGCCAATATAAATTTTTTTTAATATCTTCCAATATACACTTGATCTAGCAATGAAACTTTATTGGTAGACTTATATGACCAAAATGAACCTCCGAGAAAGAAATTAGATCATTCTGAGCACATACAAAAATTACAAAAAATAGTAACTTTCCATAAATAGCAGCTCTGCACAAAATAGTCCTTATTGAATATAAAAACAAAAATATTTTTTTTGGGTGATGCAAGATTGCTCTTACACCCAGGATGCTCCTACATCAGACACCCAAGGTAATTTGAGAAGTGACCCTGTCACGACTCAGGTGTGCAGAGGAAAACCAAGATGGCTAACCTCCTCCTTTGTCAGCCATGATGAATCTTCAACAGGTCATCCTTTCCACTTGACCAGATATTCTTCATATGTCTTGTTCCTTGTGCTTCTACCAACATGACTATCTAGTATATCTTCGATCTCCTTAGTGTCTGAACTAGTTGCTGGAATACTCCACTGTGCTGTTGTGATCTCATCTTCAACACCTCCTTCATGATACTCTATCAAATCTAAAATGTTAAACACTGGTGAAATATTTAGCTCAGTAGGCAATTCTACCTCATATGCATTTCCTGAATCATGTTTCTTTAGTATCCTACATGGTCCAAACTTTTTCATTTTCAGCTTGTTATATGTACCAACTGAAAACTGCTCCTTTCGCAAATGAACTATCACTTCATCACCAATCTGAAATTCCTTATACATCCTTTTCTCATCTACCTTAGCCTTATAGTGTGCATTCATCTTGGTAATATGCTTCCGCACCTCCCCATGGATGTTCTTCAAGTGTTCTGCAAACTCCTCAACTTTAGCACTACTTATTTCTCCTTTATCTATCTTCCTCAATTAAGATGCATTTCTTGGAATACTTCCATATACAATCTGGAATGGTGATTTACCAGTGCTCCTATTGATAGAATTATTGTATGCAAATTCCACCTATGGTAAAATCAAATCCCATCCTGTCGGCTTATCTCCAACCAAACATCTCAACAAATTTCTCAAACTCCTATTCACCACCTCTATCTATCCATCAGTCTGTGGATGATGTGATGAACTGAACTTCAAATCTATCTTCAACTTCTTCCATAATGTACACCTAAAATATCTAACAAACTTAGTGTCCCGATCTGAAACTATGGTCTTTGGCAAACCATGAAGTCTCACTACTTCTCTGAAAAAGAATTCTGCAACATGAACAACATCATTAGTCTTCTTGTAGGGAATGAAATGTGTCATCTTTGAAAATTTATCAACCAACACAAAAATTGAATCATGTCCCTGCTGAGTCATCGGTAAACCAAGAACAAAGTCCATGTTGATATCCTCCCAAGGCTTCTTTGGTATGGGTAATGGTTGATACAACCCTGTATTCTGCTTCACTCATTTTGTCATCTAACATACTCTGCAACTCTGTACAAACTTCTTCACATCTTGCTGCAACTGTGGCCAAAAATAATTTTTACTAACCAAACCAATGGTTTTATCACGATAAAAATGTCCAGCCAATCCTTCGCTATGCTTCTCCTTGATGAGATTCTCCCTCATAGAACTTCATGGATGCACAACTGACTCCCTCTGAATAGCATATCATCCTAGATGATGAAATCCAACCATTTCATCTTGTCTAGAGTAACAGGTTCTGTACAAGCTTTCCAAGCTTCACCAAAATCAGGATCCTCTGGATACAAATTCTTGAGTTTCTTGAACCCAACCACTTCAATCTGCATTTCTATCAATAATAGTTGTCTTCTTCTAAGAGCATCTGCAACCCTATTAGACTTGCCACTCGTGTGTTTCAAAACAAATGTATAACTCTCCAAAAACTCAAACCATTTCAAATGCCTTTGATTTAATTTTCCTTGACTATTCAAATATTGCAAAGCTTGATGATCAGTATACAAAACAAACTCCTTAGGAAGTAGCTAATGTCTCCAATTTTTTAATGCCTGAACTATAGCATAAAATCTTGATCATAAACAGAATATTTTCTCTTGGCATCATTTAACTTCTCACTGAAATAAGCAACAGGTTTACCTTCTTGGCTCATAACAGCTCCTATTACAGTACCACTAGGATCACAATCTACTTGAAACACCTTATTAAAATCTAGAAGTGCTAAAATAGGTTGTTCTGTAACTTTTTGTTTCAACAATTGAAAACTCTTTTCTTCCCCATTAGTCCACTTAAACTTTTTTCTAGCCCCTCTCATTGTTTCAGTCAAGGGTCCACAAATACTGCTAAAATTTCTAATAAACTTTCTGTAAAAGCTAGCTAGACCATGAAAAAATCTTACCTCAGTAATACTCCTTGGAGTAGGCCATTCAAGGAAGCCTATACCTTCCCTGGGTCCATTTTTAGACCTTCTCCTAAAACTAAAAACCCCAAATACACCAACTCTTTCTTCACAAAACTGCACTTCTTCAAATTAATCAACAATTTCTCTTCTCTCAACTTCTCAAATACCATACAAATATGCATCATATGCTCATCCAATGTCTTACTAAAGATCAAAATATCATCTAGGTAAACAATGACAAACTTATCTAGAAATTCTTTCAGAACCTCGTTCATGAGCCGCATGAAAGTTCTCGATGCATTGGTTAGCCCAAAAGGCATGACTAACCACTCATATAGTCCTTCCTTTATCTTGAAGGCAGTCTTCCATTCATCTCTTTCTCTGATCCAAATTTGATGATATCCACTCTTTAGATCTATCTTTGAGAAATACACAGCTCCACTCAAATAGTCCATAATATCATCCATTCGTGGCAATGGAAACCTATACTTGATTGTGATCTTGTTTATTTTCTTAGAATCTGTACACATCCTCCATTCTCCATTCTTCTTTGGTGCTAATACCACTGGTACAACATAGGGACTCAGACTCTCACGGATCAATTCTTTCTATAACAGTTCATGTACTTATCTGTTCAACTCCTCACTTTCTGCAGGTGTCATTCTGTGTGCTACCTTATTCGGCAAAGTCACTCCTGGAATCAAGTCCATCTGATGACTGATCTTTCTGACTAGTGGTAATTTATCAGGCATGTTATCGGATACAATATCCCGAAACTCATTCAATAAATCTACAACTTCTACAGGAACATCTTCTACTTCTTCTTTACCAACTTTTGGAATTAAAGCAAAATATACATGCTCATGCCTCATACCATCTAAAAAATTTCTTCCATCAACAAAAGTTATCATTGCATTACCACATACCTTTTCTTCAGTCTCCTTCAATGGTTTTAGCTTATGTCGGACTCCATCCTTTGTCAGGGAATAGGTATTCACACGACCATCATGTACAACACATCTGTCAAATTGTCATGGTCTACCCAACAACATATGACATGCATCCATAGATATGATATCACACAATACCTCATCTTGGTGTCCACCAATCTTGAACTTCACCAAGCATTGTTCATTGACCATGACCTTGTGGTCATCCTGTACCCAGACAATCTGATATGGATGTGGGTGTTTCTGTCTCTTGAGCTTCAACTTTGTCACCATCTCTTCTGACACCAAATTGTCAGTGCTTCCACTATCAATAATCACATCACAACATTTACCTTCACACTTGCACCTGGTGTGAAACAGGCTCCTCCTTTGCTCAGGTTCATTCTCACCACTGAATATGACTCTTCTATTAATCAATGTTTCTCCTCTTTCAGCATCTTCAGAATTTGATGATCTAACATCTTCATCTACATGTGCAACTCTGGCCTAGCCTTCATTTATCTTATCTATTCTGCCTTGGTGCTGAGGACATTCAAATGCCCTTTGACCTTCTTCTCCACAGTGAAAACATGTTCCATGGAAGCCACCTTTTTTAGATCCTTGTCCTCTTCCTCTTCCTCTCTGATCTCTATTATTCTGATCCTAGAAGTGATTGGAATTATTTCTTTGCTAATTCTGACTGCTACTAGCCTCATCCTTGTTTTTCAGATCTTCATTTCCACCACCCTATGACCATCCACCAGATCGTCCACCGCGACCTCTTCCGTTTTGTCTGCTCTCAAACTTCTTATTCAGCTTTTCCTCTACTTTTAGGGAAAACTGGTATGCCTCTTCAATACTATTCATTCGAACCAAATTCAGCTCCTCCTGAATGCTTGGCCTTAACCCATTAAGGTATCGGGCAACTTTCTCCTTATCAGCTTCTGCATGGCCTGTTCTAATGAGAAGTCGATAGAACTCCTCTATATACTCCTGAACAGATCTTCCCGCTTGCTTCAAACTCTACATTTTCTTCAGTAGATCAAGCTCATAATCAACAGGAATGAACTGTCACATCAATTTATCCACCATCCGATCCCATCTCATGATTTTCTCCTTTCCCCTTCTATTTCGCTCCAACTGAATCTCTTGCCACCATATTTTCGCATGACCTTTTAGTCTGACCTTCACAAATTTGACCCTATCAGGATCCTCAACATCTTCATGCTCAAAATATTCCTCACATTCATTGATCCAGTCGATCAATTCTTCTGGGTTAAGATTTCTAGAAAATGTAGGAACCTCAATCTTAGGTCTTTTCCCAATCTTAGAAATAGCCTGAAAAAGTCTTTCTTCCTCTTGGTTCACATTTTCAACTTCTCCTTCTTGATATTCTTCTTCAACTTCATCCTCGCTTTCATCTCTGACATTAAGATTCATTCCTCTACGAATCTCTTCTTGCAATGCTCACACTTTTCTCTGCAGTGCCCTAACCTCAGGTGTTACAACACTAGCTCTTCTGCAACATTCCCTTCGTGGAGGTATTTTTGTGATGCACGTTGAAACCCTAACCACGGTCTTGGTGCAAACTACCTCACAGTCGGTGATCTATTTACACACTCAGGAACTCTTGCTTTGATATCACTTGATGAAGGGTGCTCCCCTTAATACCACAAACACATAACAGAAATAAAGAAACAACAACAATATGCAAGAACAGAAAATTGGCTTCTTATTATCTCCACAAATGTGGAATTACAAACTTTCAGAATTACAATATGCAAAGCCACATGGGCATTCCCTTACAATATTTTGTATGACAAAGCCTCAAACTATTACCTAGATCTACTACCCAAAATTATTCTGAACTGCCTAAGACAATAATACAGCCTTCCTTATATAGGCAATTTTCCACCACCTGGGAAGGTTCCAGAATTTTAGCCAATAAGGCCGACCAAACTTAAAATATTTTATTTTACATTTTATTACATCATAGTCAGCTCAAGATAACCTTTGAAACCCAAACATAAATTTTGAAGAAAATTATTTTTTGCCATTTCAGGTGGCCCAACTTTTGAAGACCATAAGTCATCACCAGTTGACCCGATCGGCTATTATAACCCCATTTAAGAAATGCCACGAGGTGCTCTACAAGCTTGACCGGTGCATGCACTCGTGACCCAAATTTTTGACCTCATTCGGGGCTTCTAAAGCCTTCAAATTTGAGTTCAAAGTTTGTACCATGCTGCCAATACTGAAAATCTTCAATATCTTCCAATATACACTTGATCTAGCAATGAAACTTTGTTGGCAGACTTATATGACTAAAATGAACCTCCAATAAATAAATCTGATCATTCTGAGAACATACAAAAATTACCAACAATAGTAACTTTCCATAAATAGCATCTCTGCAAAATATAGCCCTTATTGAATATAAAAATATAAAATATTTTTTTTTTGGGTGATGCAAGATTGCTCTTACACCCTGGATGCTCTTGCATGAGACACCCAAGGTAATTTGAGAAGTGACCTTTTCATGACTTAGGTGTGCAGATGAAAACCAAGATAGCTAACATCCTCCTTTGTCAGCCATGATGAACCTTCAACAGGTCATCCTTTCCACTTGACCAGATATTCTTCATATGTCTTGTTCCTTGTGCTTCTGCCAACACGACTGTCCAGTATATCTTCGATCTCCTTAGTGTCTGAACTAGTTAGTAGAATACTCTACTGTGCTGCTGCGATCTCATCTTCAACACCTCCTTCATGATACTCTGTCAGATCTGAAATGTTAAACACTGGTGAAATATTTAGGTCAGTAGGCAATTCTACCTCATATGCGTTTCCTGAATCATGTTTCTTCAGTATGCTACATGGTCCAAACTTCTTCATTTTTAGCTTGTTATATGTACCAATTGGAAACTGCTCCTTTTGCAAATGAATCATGACTTCATCACCAATCTCAAATTCTTTATACCTCCTTTTCTCATCTGCCTTAGCCTTATACTGTGTGTTCATTTTGGTACTATGCTTACTCACCTCCCCATGGATATTTTTCAAGTGTTCTACAAAATCCTCAGCTTCAGCACTACTTATTTCTCCTTTATCTATCTTCCTCAATTTAGATGCATTTCTTGGACTACTTCCATATACAATCTGAAATGGTGATTTACTAGTGCTCCTGTTGACAAAATTATTGTATGCAAATTCCACCTATGGTAAAATCAAATCCCATCCTATTGGCTTATCTCCAATCAAACATCTCAGCAAATTTTCCAAACTCCTATTCACCACCTCTGTCTATCCATCAGTCTATGGATGATGTGATGAACTGACTTTCAAATCTATCTTCAACTTCTTCTACAATGTACACCAGAAATATCTAACAAACTTAGTGTCCCGATCTGAAACTATGGTCTTTGGCAAACCATGAAGTCTCACTACTTCTCTAAAAAATAATTCTGCTACATGAATAGCATCATTAGTCTTGTTGCAGGGAATGAAATGTGCCATCTTTGAAAAATTTTCAACCACCACAAAAATTGAATCATGTCCCCGCTGAGTCCTCGGTAAAACAACAACAAAGTCCATGCTAATATCCTCTCAAGGCTTCTTTGGTACGGGTAATGGTTGATACAACCCTATATTCTGCTTCACTCCTTTCACCATCTAACATACTCTGCAACTCTGTACAAATTTTTTCACATCTTGCTGCAACAGTGGCCAATAATAATTCTTACTAACCAAACCAAGGGTTTTATCATGACTAAAATATTTGGCCAATCCTCCTCTATGCTTCTCCTTGATGAGATTCTCCATCATAGAACTTCATGGAATGCACAACTGACTCCATCTGAATAGCATATCATCCTAGATGATGAAATCCAACCATTTCATCCTGTTTAGAGTAACAGGTTCTGTACAAGCTTTTCAAGCTTCACCAAAATCAGGATCTTCTGGATACAAATTCTTGAGTTTCTTGAACCCAACCACTTCAATCTACATTTCTATCAGCAATAGTTACCTTCTGCTAAGAGCATATACAACCCTATTAGACTTTCAACTCGTGTGTTTCAAAATAATGTATAACTCTGCAAAAACTCAACCCATTTCAAATGTCTTTGATTTAATTTTCCTTGACTATTCAAATATTGCAAAGCTTGATGATCAGTATACAAAACAAACTCTTTAGGAAGTAGATAATGTCTCTAATTCTTTAATGCCTGAACTATAGCATAAAATTTCTGATCATAAACAGAATATTTCCTCTTGGCATTATTTAACTTCTCACTGAAATAAGCAACAAGTTTACCTTCTTGGCTCATAACAACTCCTATTGCAGTACCACTAGCATCAAAATCTATTTGAAACACCTTATTAAAATCTAGAAGTGCTAAAACAGGTTGTTCTGTAACTTTTTGTTTCAACAATTGAAAACTCTTTCTGTCCCATTAGTCCACTTAAACTCTTTTCTATCCCCTCTCATTGTTTCAGTCAAGGATCCACAAATACTACTAAAATTTATGATAAACTTTCTATAAAAGCTAGCTAGACCATGAAAAGATCTTACCTCAGTAGCACTCCTTGGAGTAGGCCATTCAATGATAGCTTGTACCTTCTCTGGGTCTATGTTTAGACCTTCTCCTGAAACTACAAACCCCAAATACACCAACTCTTTCTTCACAAAACTGCACTTTTTCAAATTAATCAATAATTTATCTTCTCTCAACTTCTCAAATACCATACAATTATGCATCATATACTCATCTAATGTCTTACTAAAGATCAAAATATCATCTAGGTAAACAATGACAAACTTACCTAGAAATTCTTTCAGAACGTCATTAATGAGCCGCATGAAAGTGCTCGGTGCATTGGTTAGCCCAAAAGGTATGACTAACCACTCATATAGTCCTTCCTTTGTCTTGAAGATAGTCTTCCATTCATCTCCTTCTCTAATCCAAATCTGATGATATCCACTCTTCAGATCTATCTTTGAGAAATACACAGTTCCACTCAAACAGTCTATAATATCATCCATTTGTGGCAATCAAAATCTGTACTTGATTGTGATCTTGTTTATTGCCCTAGAATCTATACACATCCTCCATTCTCCATTCTTCTTTGGTGCTAATACCACTGGTACAGCACAGGGACTTAGACTCTCATAGATCAATCCTTTCTGTAACAGTTCATGTACTTGTCTGTTCAACTCCTCACTTTTTACAGGTGTCATTCTGTCTGCTGCTTTATTCGGCAAACTCGCTCCTCGAATCAAGTCCATCTGATGATTGATCTTCTTAATTGGTGGTAATTCATCAGGCACATTATCAGATACAATATTTTGAAACTCATTCAACAAATCTGCAACATCTACAGGAATATTTTTTACTTCCTCTTTACTAGCTTTTGGAATTAAAGAAAAACATACATGCTCATGCCTCATACCATATAAGAAATTTCTTCCATCAACAAAAGTTATCCTTGCATTACCACATACATTTTCTTCAGTCTCTTTCAATGGTTTTATCTTATGTTACACTCCATCCTTTGTTAGGAAATAGGTATTCGCACGACCATCATGCATAACACATCTATCAAACTGCCATGGTCTACCCAACAACATATGACATGCATCCATAGATATGATATCACACAATACCTCATCTTGGTATCCGCCAATTTTGAACTTCACCAGGCATTGTTCATTGACCATGACCTTGTGGTCATCCTGTACCCAGGCAATCCGATATGGATGTGGGTGTTTCTATCTCTTGAGCTTCAAATTTGTCACCATCTCTTCTGACACCAAATTGTCAGTGCTTCCACTATCAATAATCACATCATAACAATTACCTTCACACTTGCACCTGGTGCGAAATAGGCTCCTCCTTTGCTCAGGTTCATTCTCACCACTCAACAAGACTCTTCTGTTAATCAACATTTCTCCTCTTTTAGCATCTTCAAAATTTGATGATCTGACATCTTCATCTACATGTGCAACTCTGGCCTGGCCTTCATTTCTCCTATCTGTTCTGCCTTGGTGCTGAGGACATTCAAATGCCCTATGACCTTCTTCTCCAGAGTGAAAACATGTTCCACAAAAGCCACCTCTTCCAGATCCTTGTCCTCTTCCTCTTCCTCTCAGATCTCTATTATTCTGATCTTGGAAGCGATTGGAATTATTTCATTACTAATTCTGATTGCTACTCGCCTCATTCTTCTTTTTTGGATCTTCATTTCGGCCACCATATGACTATCTACTAGATCGTCCACCGTGACCTCTTCCATTTTGTTTGCTCTCAAACTTCTTGTTCAACTTTTCCTCTACTTTTAGGGCAAACTGGTATGCCTCTTCAATACTGTTCATTCGAATGAGATTCAGCTCCTCTTGAATGCTTGGACTTAACCCATTAAGGTATCAGGCATCTTTCTCCTTATCAGCTTCTGCATGGCTTGTTCTGATGAGAAGTCGATAGAACTCCTTTGTAAACTCCTGAACAGATCTTCCTGCTTGCTTCAAACTTTGCATTTTCTTCAATAGGTCAAGCTCATAATCAATAGGCATGAACTATCACTTCAATTTATCAACCATCCGATCCCATCTCGTGATTTTTTCCTTTCGCCTTCTATTTCACTCCAACTTAATCTCTTGCCACCATATCTTCGCATGACCTTTCAGTCTGTCCTTCGCAAATTTGACCCTATCAGGATCCTCAACATCTTCATACTCAAAATATTCCTCACATTCATTGATCCAGTCGATCAATTCTTCTGGGTTAAGATTTGCAAAAAATGTAGGAACCTCAATCTTAGTTCTTTTCCCAATCTTAGAAATGGCCTGAAAAAGTCTTTCTTCCTCTTGGTTCACAATTTTGACTTCTCCTTCTTGATATTCTTCTTCAGCTTCATCCTCGCTTTCATCTCTGACATTAAGATTCATTCCTCTATGAATCTCATCTTGGAATTCTCACACTTGTCTCTGCAGTGCCCTAACCTCAGGTGTTACAACACTAGCTCTTCCACCACGTTCTCTTCGTGGAGGCATTTTTGCGATGCATGCTGAAACCCTAACCACGGTCTTGGTGCAAACTGCCTCACAGTCGGTGATTTGTTTACACACTCAAGAACTCTTTCTCTAATACCACTTGGTTAAGGGTTCTCCCATTAATACCACAAACACATAACAAAAATAGAGAAACAACAACAATATGCAAGAACAGAAAATTGGCTTCTTATTATCTCCACAAATGTGGAATTACAAACTTTCAGAATTACAATATGCAAAGCCACATGGGCATTCCCTTACAATATTCTATAGGACAAAGCCTCGAACTATTACATAGATCTACTACCTAGAACTATTCTGAACTGCCTAAGACAATAATACAGCCTTCCTTATATAGGAAATTTTCCACCGCCTGGGAAGGTTCTAGAATTTTAGCCAATAAGGCCGACCAAACTTAGAATATTTTATTTTATATTTTATTACATCATAGTCAGCTCAAGATAACTTTTGAAACCCGAACATAAATTTTGAAGAAAATTATTTTCCACCATTTCAGGTGGCCCAACTTCCGAAGATAATAAGTCATCTCCAGTTGACCCGTTTGGCTATTATAACCTCATTTCAGAAACACCACGAAGTGCTCTACAGGCTTGACTGGTGCAAGTGCTCATCACCCAAACTTTCAACTTCATTTGGGGCCTCTAAAACCTTCAAAACTGAGTTGGAAGTTTCTGTACCCTGCTGCCAATACCGAAAATCTTCAATATCTTCCAATATACACTTGATCTGGCAATGAAACTTTATTGGTAGACTTATATGACCAAAATGAACCTCCAAGAAAGAAATCAGATCATTCTAAGCACATAAGAAAATGACCAAAAATAGTAACTTTCCATAAATAGTAGCTCTGCATAAAATAGCCCTTATTGAATATAAAAATAGAAATTTTTTTTTTTTGGGTGATGCAAGATTGCTCTTACACCCAGGATGCTCCTGCATCAGACACCCAGGGTAATTTGAGAAGTGACCCTGTCACAACTCAGGTGTGCAGAGGAAAACCAAGATGGCTAACCTCCTCCTTTGTCAACCATGATGAATTTTCAACAAGTCGACCTTTCCACTTGACCAGATATTTTTCATATGTCTTGTTCCTTCTGCTTCTACCAACATGACTGTCTAGTATATCTTCAATCTCTTTAGTGTCTAAACTAGTTGCTGGAATACTCCACTATGCTGCTATGATCTCATCCTCAACACCTCCTTCATGATACTCTGTCAGATCTGAAATGTTAAACACTAGTGAAATATTTAGCTCAGTAGGTAATTCTACCTCATATGCATTTCCTGAATTATGTTTCTTCAGTATCCTACATGGTCCAAACTTCTTCATTCTCAGCTTGTTATATGTACCAACTGGAAACCGCTCCTTCTGCAAATGAACTATGACTTCATCACCAATTTGAAATTCCTTATACCTCCTTTTCTCATCTGCCTTAGCCTTATACTGTGTGTTCATCTTGGTAATGTGCTTCCTCACCTCCCCATAGATGTTCTTCAAGTGTTCTGTAAAATCTTCAACTTCAGCACTACTTATTTCTCCTTTATCTATCTTCATCAATTTAGATGCATTTCTTAGACTACTTCCATATACAATCTGGAATGGTGATTTACCAGTGCTCCTTTTGACAGAATTATTGTATGCAAATTCCACCTGTGGTAAAATCAAATCCCATCCTGTTGGCTTATCTCCAACCAAACATCTTAGCAAATTTCCCAAACTCCTATTCACCACCTCTATCTGTCCATTAGTCTATGGATGATGTGATGACCTGAACTTCAAATCTGTCTTCAACTTCTTCCACAATGTACACCAGAAATATCCAACAAACTTAGTGTCCTGTTCTGAAACTATGGTCTTTGGCAAACCATGAAGTCTCACTACTTCTCTGAAAAATAATTCTGCTACATGAACAACATCGTCAGTCTTCTTGCAGTAAATGAAATTTGTCATCTTAAAAAAATTGTCAACTACCACAAAAATTGAATCACGTCTCCGCTGAGTCCTCCGTAAACCAAGAATAAAGTTCATGCTGATATCCTCCCAAGGCTTCTTTGGTATGGGTAATGGCTGATACAACCTTATATTCTTCTTCACTCCTTTCACCATCTGACATACTCTGCAACTCTGTACAAACTTCTTCATATCTTGCTGCAACTGTGGCCAATAATAATTCTTACTAACCAAACCAAGGGTTTTATCATGACCAAAATATCCAGCCAATCCTCTGCTATGCTTCTCCTTGATGAGATTCTCCCTCATAGAACTTTATGGAATGCACAACTGACTCACTCTGAATAGCATATCATCCTGGATGATGAAATCCAACCATTTCATCCTGTCTAGAGTAATAGATTCTGTACAAGCTTTCGAAGCTTCACCAAAATCAGGATCCTTTGGATACAAATTCTTGAGTTCCTTGAACCCAACCACTTCAATCTGCATTTCTCTCAACAATAGTTTCCTTCTACTAAGAGCATCTGCAATCCTATTAGACTTTCCACTCATGTGTTTCAAAACAAATGTATAACTCTGCAAAAACTCACCCCATTTCAAATGCCTTTGATTCAATTTTCCTTGACTATTCAGATATTGCAAAGCTTGATAATCAATATAAAAAATAAACTCTTTATGAAGTAGATAATGTCTCCACTTGTTTAATGCCTGAAATATAGCATAAAATTTCTGAGCATAAACATAATATTTCCTCTTGGCATCATTTAACTTCTCACTGAAATAAGCAACAGGTTTACCTTCTTGGCTCATAACAACTCCTATTGCAGTACCACTAGCATCACAATCTAGTTGAAACACCTTATTAAAATATGAAAGTGCTAAAATAGGTTGTTCTGTAACTTTTTGTTTCAACAATTGAAAACTCTTTTCTTCCCCATTAGTCCACTTAAACTCTTTTCTATGCCGTCTTATTGTTTCAGTCAAGGGTCCACAAATACTGCTAAAATTTTTGATAAACTTTCTGTAAAAGCTAGCTAGACAATGAAAAGATCTTACCTCAATAGCACTCCTTGGAGTAGGCCATTCAAGGATAGCCTGTACCTTCTCTGGGTCCATTTTTAGACCTTCTCCTGAAACTACAAACTCCAAATACACCAACTCTTTCTCCATAAAACTATACTTCTTCAAATTAATCAACAATTTGTCTTCTCTCAACTTCTCAAATACCATATGAATATGCATCATATGCTCATCCAATGTCTTACTAAAGATCAAAATATCATCTAGGTAAATAATGACAAACTTATCTAAAAATTCTTTCAGAACCGCGTTCATGAGCCGCATGAAAGTGCTTGGTGCATTGGTTAGCCCAAAAGGCATGACTAACCACTCATATAGCCCTTCCTTTGTCTTGAAGGTAGTCTTCCATGCCTCTGCTTCTCTGATCCAAATCTGATGATATCCACTCTTCAGATCTATCTTTGAGAAATACACAGCTCCACTCAAACAGTCCATAATATCATCCATTCGTGGCAATGGAAACCTATACTTGATTGTGATCTTGTTTATTGCCCTAGAATTTGTACACATCCTCCATTCTCCATTTTTCTTTGGTGCTAATACCGCTCGTACAGCACAGGGACTCAGACTCTCATGGATCAATCCTTTCTATAACAGTTCATGTACTTATCTGTTCACCTCCTTACTTTCTATAGGTGTCATTCTGTGTGCTACTTTATTTGGAAAATTCACTCCTGGAATCAAGTCCATCTAATGATTGATCTTCCTGACTGGTGGTAATCTATTAGGCATGTTATCGGTTACAATATCCTGAAACTCATTCAACAAATCTACAACTTCTATAGGAACATCTTCTACTTCCTCTTTACCAGCTTTTGGAATTAAAGAAAAACATACATGCTCATGCCTCATACCATCTAGGAAATTTCTTCCATCAACAAAATTTATGCTTGCATTACCACATACCTTTTCTTCAGTCTCCTTCAATAGTTTTAGCTTATGTTGCACTCCATCCTTTGTCAAGGAATAGGTATTTGCATGACCATCATGTACAACACATCTGTCAAACTACCATGGTCTACCCAACAACTTATGACATGCATCCATAGATATGATATCACACAATACCTCATCTTGGTATCTGCCAATATTGAACTTCATGAGACATTGTTCATTGACCATGACCTTGTGGTCATCTTGTACCCAAGCAATCCGATATGGATGTGGGTGTTTCTATCTCTTGAACTTCAACTTTGTCACCATCTCTTCTGACACCAAATTGTCAATGCTTCCACTATCAATAATCATATCACAACATTTACATTCACACTTGCACCTGGTGTGAAACAAGCTCCTCCTTTGCTCAGGTTCATTCTCACCACTCAACAGGACTCTTCTGTTAATCAACGTTTCTCCTCTTTCAACATCTTCATCTACATGTGCAACTCTGGCCTGGCCTTCATTTCTCCTATCTATTCTACATTGGAACTGAGGACATTCAAATGCCCTATGACCTTCTTCTCCATAGTGAAAACATGTTCCATGGAAGCCACCTCTTCCAGATCCTTGTCCTCTTCCTCTTCCTCTCTGATCTCTATTATTCTAATCTTGGAAGCGATTGGAATTATTTCCTTGCTGATTCTGACTACTACTAGCCTTATCCTTCTTTTTTGGATCTTCATTTCAGCCACCATATGACCATCCACCAAATCATCCATCGTGACCTCTTCCATTTTGTCTTCTCTCAAACTTCTTGTTCAGCTTTTCCTCTACTTTTAGGGCAAACTGGTATGACTCTTCAATACTATTCATTTGAACCAGATTTAGCTACTCCTGAATGTTTGGCCTTAACCCATTAAGGTATCAGGAAACTTTCTCCTTATCAGCTTCTGCATGGCTTGTTTTGATGAGAAGTCGATAGAACTCCTCTGTATACTCCTGAATAGATCTTCCTGCTTGCTTCAAACTCTATATTTTCTTTAGTAGGTCAAGTTCATAATCAACAGGAATGAACTTTCGCTTCAATTTATCCACCATCCGATCCTATCTCATGATTTTTTCCTTTTCCATTCTATTTCGCTCGTACTAAATCTCTTTCCACCATATCTTCGCATGACCTTTTAGTCTGGCCTTCACAAATTTGACCCTATCAAGATCCTCAACATCTTCATACTCAAAATATTCCTCACATTCATTGATCCAGTTGATCAATTCTTTTGGGTTAAGATTTCTAGAAAATGTAGGAATGACATTTTTGTGATGCGCGCTGAAACCCTAACCATGGTCCTAGTACAAACTGTCTCATAGTTGGTGATCTATTTACACACTCAGAAAATCTTGCTCTGATACCACTTGGTGAAGGGTGCTCCCCTTAATACCACAAACACATAACATAAATAGAGAAACAACAACAATATGCAAGAACAAAAAATTGGCTTCTTATTATCTCCACAAATGTGGAATTACAAACTTTCAGAATTATAATATGCAAAGCCACATGGGCATTCCCTTACAATATTCTGTAGGACAAAGCCTCGAACTATTACCTAGATCTACTACCCAGAACTATTCTGAACTGCTTAAGATAATAATACAGTCTTCCTTATATAGGCAATTTTCCACCACTTGGGAAGGTTCCAAAATTTTAGCCAATAAGGCCGACCAAACTTAGAATATTTTATTTTATATTTTATTACATCATAGTCAGCTCAAGATAACCTTTGAAACCTGAACAGAAATTTTGAAAAAAATTATTTTCTGCCATTTCAGGTGGCCCAACTTTCTGAAGACCATAAGTCATCACCAGTTGACCAGATCGGCTATTATAACCCCATTTCAGAAATTCCACGATGCCCTCTATAGGCTTGACCCATGCAACCGCCTGTCATCCAAATTTTTGACCTCATCTGGGGCCTCTAAAGCCTTGAAAACTGAGTTCAAAGTTTCTATACCCTACTGCCAATACCAAAAATTTTCAATATCTTCCAATATACACTTGATCTGGCAATGAAACTTTACTGGCAGACTTATATGACCAAAATGAACCTCCAAAAAAGAAATCAGATCATTCTAAGCACATATGAAAATTATCAAAAATAGTAACTTTTCATAAATAGTAGCTCTACACAAAATAGCCCTTATTGAATATAAAAATATAAATATTTTTTTTTTGGGTGATGCAAGATTGCTCTTACACCCAAGATGCTCCTGCATCAGACAACCAAGGTAATTTGAGAAGTGACCCTATCACGACTCAAGTGTGTAGAGGAAAACCAAGATGGCTAACCTCCTCATTTGTCAGCCATGATGAATCTTCAACAGGTCATCATTTCCACTTGACCAAATTTTCTTCATATGTCTTGTTCCTTGTGCTTTTGCCAACATGACTGTCGAGTATATCTTTGATCTCCTTAGTGTCTGAAATAGTTGCTGGAATACTACACTGTGCTGCTATGATCTCATCTTCGACACTTCCTTCATGATACTTTATCAGATCTAAAATGTTAAACACTAGTGAAATATTTACCTTAGTAGGCAATTCTACCTCATATGCGTTTCTTGAATCATATTTTTTCAGTATCCTACATGGTCCAAACTTTTTCATTTTTAGCTTATTATATGTACCAACTGGAAGCCGCTCCTTCCACAAATGAACCATGACTTCATCACCAATCTAAAATTTCTTATACCTCCTTTTCTCATCTGCCTTAGCCTTATACTATGTGTTCATCTTGGTAATATGCTTCCTCACCTCCCCATGGATGTTCGTCAAGTGTTCTACAAAATTTTTAGCTTTAGCACTACTTATTTATCCTTTATCTATCTTCCTCAATTCAGATGCATTTCTTGGACTACTTCAATATACAATCTGGAATGGTGATTTACCAGTGCTCCTGTTGACAGAATTATTGTATGCAAATTCCACATGTGGTACAATCAAATCCCATCCTATTGGCTTATCTCTAACCAAACATCTTAGCAAATTTCTCAAACTCCTATTCACCACCTTTGTCTATCCATCAGTCTGTGGATGATGTGATGAATTGAACTTCAAATTTGTCTTCAACTTCTTCCACAATGTATACCAGAAATATCCAACAAACTTAGTGTCCCGCTCTAAAACTATGGTCTTTGGCAAACCATAAAGTCTCACTACTTCTCTGAAAAACAATTCTACTACATGAAAAACATCATTAGTCTTCTTGCAGGGAATGAAATGTGTCATCTTTGAAAATTTGTCAACCACCACAAAAATTGAATCATGTCCCCGCTGAGTCCTCGGTAAACCAAGAACAAAGTCCATGCTGATATCATCCCAAGGCTTCTTTGGTATGGGTAATGGCTAATACAACCCTGTATTCTACTTCACTCCTTTCACCATTTGACATACTCTGCAACTCTGTACAAACTTCTTCACATCTTGCTACAACTGTGGCCAATAATAATTCTTACTAACAAAACTAAAGGTTTTATCATGACCAAAATATCCAGCCAATCCTCTGCTATGCTTCTCCTTGATGAGATTCTTGCTCATAGAACTTCATGGAATGCACAACTGACTCCCTTTGAATAGCATATCATCCTGGATGATGAAATCTAACCATTTCGTCCTGTCTAGAGTAATAGGTTCTATATAATCTTTCTAAGCTTCACCAAAATCAGGATCCTCTGGATACAAATTCTTGAGCTGCTTGAACCCAACCACTTCAATCTACATTTCTATCAGCAATAGTTGCCTTATGCTAAGAGCATCTACAACCCTATTAGACTTTCCACTCCTGTGTTTCAAAACAAATGTATAACTCTGCAAAAACTCAACCCATTTCAAATGCCTTTGATTCAATTTTCCCTTACTATTCAAATATTGCAAAGCTTGATGATCAGTATAAAAAATAAAATTTTTAGGAAGTAGATAATATCTCCACTTCTTTAATGCCTGAACTATAGCATAAAATCCTGATCATAAACAAAATATTTCCTCTTGGCATCATTTAACTTCTCACTGAAATAAGCAACAAGTTTACCTTCTTGGCTCATAACAGCTCCTATTGTAGTACCACTCGCATCACAATCTACTTGAAAAACCTTATTAAAATTTGGAAGTGCTAAAATAGTTTGTTCTATAACTTTTTGTTTCAAAAATTGAAAAATTTGTTCTGCCCCATTAGTCCACTTAAACTTTTTTCTATCCCCTCTTATTGTTTCAGTCAGGGGTCCACAAATACTGCTAAATTTTTTGATAAACTTTCTATAAAATCTAGCTAGACCATGAAAATATCTTACCTCAATAGCACTCCTTAGAGTAGGTCATTCAAGGATAGCATGTACCTCCTCTGGGTCTATTTTTAGATCTTCTCCTAAAACTGCAAACCCCAAATACACCAACTCTTTCTTCACAAAACTGCACTTCTTCAAATTAAGCAATAATTTATTTTCTCTCAACTTCTCAAATACCATATGAATATACATCATATGCTCATCCAATGTCTTACTAAAGACCAAAATATCATCTAGGTAAACAATGACAAACTTACCCAAAAATTCTTTCAGAACCTCATTCATGAGCCGCATGAAAGTGCTCGGTGCATTGGTTAGCCCAAAAGGCATGACTAACCACTCATATAGTCCTTCCTTTGTCTTGAAGGTAGTCTTCCATTCATCTCCTTCTCTGATCCGAATCTGATGATATCCATTCTTCAGATCTATCTTTGAGAAATACACAGCTCCACTCAAACAGTCCATAATATCATCCATTCGTGGCAATGAAAACTTGTACTTGATTGTGATATTGTTTATTGACCTAGAATCTATACACATCCTCCATTCTCTATTCTTCTTTAGTTCTAATACCACTGCTACAGCATAGGGACTCAGACTCTCACAGATCAATCCTTTCTGTAACAGTTCATGTACTTGTCTGTTCAACTTCTCACTTTCTACAGGTATCATTCTGTGTGCTGCCTTATTCAACAAACTCGCTCTTGAAATCAAGTCCATCTGATGACTGATCTTCCTAACTAGTGGTAATCCATCAGGCATGTTATTAGATACAATATCTTGAAACTCATTCAACAAATCTACAACTTCTATAGGAACATCTTCTACTTCCTCTCTACCAGCTTTTGGAATTAAAGAAAAACACACATGCTCATGCCTCATACCATCTAAGAAATTTCTTCCATCAACAAAAGTTATCCTTGCATTACTACATACCTTTTCTTCAGTCTCCTTCAATGGTTTTAGCTTATGTCGCACTCCATCCTTTGTCAGGGAATAGGTATTCGCGTGACCATCATGTACAGTACATCTGTCAAACTGCCATGGTCTACCCAACAACATATGACATGCATCCAGATATAGGATATCACACAATACCTCATCTTGGTATACGCCAATCTTGAACTTCACCAGGCATTGTTCATTGACCATGACCTTGTGGTCATCCTGTACCCAGGCAATCCGATATGGATGTGGGTGTTTCTATCTCTTGAGGTTCACCTTTGTCACCATCTCTTCTGACACCAAATTGGCAGTGCTTCCACTATTAATAATCACATCACAACATTTACTTTCACACTTGCACCTGGTGTGAAACAGACTCCTCCTTTGCTCAGGTTCATTCTCAACACTCAACAAGACTCTTCTATTAATCAACATTTCTCCTCTTTCAGCATCTTCAGAATTTGATGATCTAACATCTTCATCTACATGTGCAACTCTAGCCTAGCCTTCATTTCTCCTATATGTTCTGCCTTGGCGCTGAAGACATTCAAATGCCTTATGACCTTTTTCTCCACAGTGAAAACATGTTCCATGGAAGCCACCTCTTCTAGATCCTTGTCCTCTTCCTCTTCCTCTCTGATCTCTATTATTTTGATCCTGGAAGTGATAGGAATTATTTCTACATTAATTCTAATTGCTACTGGCCTCATCCTTCTTTTTCAGATCTTTATTTCAGCCAACATATGACCATCTACCAGATCGTCCACCGCGACCTCTTCCATTTTGTCTTCTCTCAAACTTCTTGTTCAGCTTTTCCTCTACTTTTAGGGCAAACTGGTATGCCTCTTCAATACTATTCATTCGAACTAGATTCAGCTCCTCCTGAATGCTTGGCCTTAACCCATTAAGGTATCAGACAATTTTCTCCTTATCAGCTTCTGCATGGCCTATTCTAATGAGAAGTCGATAGAAATCCTCTGTATACTCCTAAAGAGATCTTCCTGCTTGCTTCAAACTCTGCATTTTATTCAGTAGGTTAAGCTCATAATCAACAGGAATGAACTGTCACTTCAATTTATCCACCATCTGATCCCATCTCATGATTTTCTCATTTCCCCTTCTATTTCGCTCCAACTGAATCTCTTGCCACCATATCTTGGCATGACCTTTCAGTCTGGCCTTTGCAAATTTGACCCTATCAGGATCCTCAACATCTTCATACTTAAAATATTCCTCACATTCATTGATCCAATCGATCAATTATTCTAGGTTAAGATTTTTAGAAAATGTAGGAACCTCAATCTTAGGTCTTTTCCCAATCATAGAAATGGCTCGAAAAAGTCTTTCTTCCTCCTGGTTCACAATTTTGACTTCTCCTTTTTGATATTCTTCTTCAGCTTCATCCTCGCTTTCATCTTTGACATTAAGACTCATTTCTCTATGAATCTCCTCTTGCAATGCTCGCACTTGTCTCTGCAGTGCCCTAATCTCAAGTGTTACAACACCAGCTCTTCCACCACATTCCCTTCGTGGAGGCATTTTTGCGATGCGCACTGAAACCCTAACCACAACCCTGGTGCAAACTACCTGATAGTCAGCGATCTGTTTACACACTTAGGAACTCCTACTTTGATACTACTTGGTGAAGGGTGCTCCTTTTAATACCATAAACACATAACAGAAATAGAGAAACAACAACAATATGTAAGAATAGAAAATTGGCTTTATATTATCTCCATAAATGTGGAATTACAAACTATTAGAATTACAATATGCAAAGCCACATGGGCATTCCCTTACAATATTCTTTAGGGAAAAGCCTCGAAATATTACCTAGATCTACTACCCAGAACTATTCTGAACTACCCAAGACAATAATACAGCCTTCCTTATATAGGCAATTTTCCACCATCTGGGAAGGTTCCAAAATTTTAGCCAATAAGGCCGACCAAACTTAGAATATTTTATTTTACATTTTATTACATCATAGTTAGCTTAAGATAACCTTTGAAACTTGAACATAAATTTTGAAGAAAATTATTTTCCGCCATTTCAGCTTGCCCAACTTCCGAAGACCATAAGTCATCACTAGTTGACCCGATCGGCTATTATAACCTTATTTCGGAAACACCACGAAGTGTTCTATAGGCTTGATCAGTGCAAGCACCTTTCACCCAAATTTTTGACCTCATCTGAGGCCTCTAAAGCTTTCAAACCTGAGTTTGAAGTTTCTGTACCTTGCTGCCAATACCGAAAATCTTTAATATCTTGCAATATACACTTGATCTGACAATGAAACTTTACTGGCAGACTTATATGACCAAAATGAACCTCCAAGAAAGAAATTAGTTCATTCTGGGCACATACAAAAATTACCAAAAATAGTAACTTTCCATAAATAGCAGCTCTGCACAAAATAGCCCTTATTGAATATAAAAATAGAAATATTTTTTTTTGGGGTGATGCAAGATTTCTCTTACACCTAGGATGCTCTTGCATTAGACACCCAGGGTAATTTGAGAAGTGACCCTATCATGACTCAGGTGTGAAGAGGAAAACAAAGACGACTAACCTCCTCCTTTGTCAGCTATGATGAATCTTCAACAGGTCATCCTTTCCACTTGACCAAATATTCTTCATATGTCTTGTTCCTTGTGCTTCTGCCAACATGACTGTCCAGTATATCTTTGATCTCCTTAATATCTGAACTAGTTGCTGGAATACTCCACTGTGCTACTGTGATCTCATCTTCAACACCTCCTTCATGATACTCTGTCAGATCTAAAATGTTAAACACTAGTGAAATATTTAGCTCAGTAGGCAATTCTACCTCATATGCATTTCCTGAATCATATTTCTTCAGTATCCTACATGGTCCAAACTTCTTCATTTTTAGCTTGTTATATGTACAAACTGGAAACCACTCATTCCGCAAATGAACCATGACTTCATCACCAATCTAAACTTCCTTATACCTCCTTTTCTCATCTGCCTTAGCCTTATACTCTGCGTTTATCTTGGTAATATACTTCCTCACCTCCCCATGGATGTTCTTCAAGTGTTCTACAAAATCCTCAGCTTCAGCACGACTTATTTCTCCTTTATCTATCTTTCTCAATTCAGATGCATTTCTTAGACTACTTCCATATACAATCTGGAATGGTGATTTACAAGTGCTCCTATTGACAGAATTATTTTATGCAAATTCCACCTATGGTAAAATCAAATCCCATCTTGTTGGCTTATCTCCAACCAAACATCTCAGCAAATTTTTTAAACTCCTATTCACCACCTCTGTCTATCCATCAGTCTGTGGATGATGTGATGAACTAAACTTCAAATCTATCTTCAACTTCTTCCACAATGTACACCAAAAAATATCTAACAAACTTAGTGTCCCGATCTAAAACTATGGTCTTTGGAAAACTATAAAGTCTCACTACTTCTGTAAAAAACCATTCTGCTACATGAACAACATCATTAGTCTTCTTGCAGGGATGAAATGTGCCATCTTTGAAAATTTATCAACCACCACAAAAATTGAATCATGTCCCCGCTGAGTCCTCAGTAAACCAAGAACAAAGTCCATGCTGATATCCTCCCAAGGCTTCTTTGGTACGGGTAATGGCTGATACAACTTTATATTCTACTTCACTCCTTTCGCCATCTGACATACTCTGCAACTCTGTACAAACTTCTTCACATCTTGCTGCAACTGTGGTCAATAATAATTCTTACTAACCAAACCAACGGTTTTATCACGACCAAAATGTCTTGCCAATCCTCCGCTATGCTTCTCCTTGATGAGATTCTCCATCATAGAACTTCATGGAATGCACAACTGACTCCCTTTGAATAGCATATCATCCTAGATGATGAAATCCAACCATTTCATCCTGTCTAGAGTAACAGGTTCTGTACAAGCTTTCTAAGCTTCACCAAAATCAAGATCCTCTGAATATAAATTCTTGAGTTCTTTGAACCCGACCACTTCAATCTGCATTTCTGTCAGCAATAGTTTCCTTCTGCTAAGAGCATCTGCAACCTTATTAGACTTTCCACTCCTGTGTTTCAAAACAAATGTATAACTCTGCAAAAACTCAACCCATTTCAAATGCCTTTGATTCAATTTTTTTTGACTATTCAAATATTATAAAGCTTGATGATCAGTATACAAAACAAATTCCTTAGTAAGTAGAAAATGTCTCCACTTCTTTAATGCCTAAACTATAGCATAAAATTCTTGATTATAAATAGAATATTTTCTTTTGGCATCATTTAACTTCTCACTGAAATAAGAAACAGGTTTACCTTCTTGGCTCATAACAGTTCCTATTGCAGTACCACTAGCATCACAATCTAGTTGAAACAACTTATTAAAATTTGGAAGTGCTAAAACAGGTTGTTCTGTAACTTTTTGTTTCAACAATTGTAAACTCTTTTCTACCCCATTAGTCTAGTTAAACTTTTTTCTATCCCCTCTCATTGTTTCAGTCAAGGGTCTACAAATACTGCTAAAATTTCTGATAAACTTTCTGTAAAAGCTAGCTAGACTATGAAAAGATCTTACCTTAGTAGCACTTCTTGGAGTAGGCCATTCAAGGATAGCCTGTACCTTCTCTAGGTCCATTTTTAGACCTTCTCCTGAAACTACAAACCCCAAATACACCAACTCTTTCTTCAAAAAACTGCACTTCTTTAAATTAATCAACAATTTCTCTTCTCTCAACTTCTCAAATAGCATACGAATATGCATCATATGCTCATCTAATGTCTTACTAAATATCAAAATATCATCTACATAAACAATGACAAACTTACCCAGAAATTATTTCAAAACCTCATTCATGAGCCGCATGAAAGTGCTCGGTGCATTGGTTAGCCCAAAAGGCATGACTAACCACTCATATAGTCCTTCCTTTATCTTGAAGGCAGTCTTCCATTCATCTCCTTCTCTGATCTGAATCTGATGATATCCACTCTTCAGATCTATCTTTGAGAAATACACAGCTCCACTCAAACAGTCCATAATATCATCCATTCGTGGCAATGGAAACTTGTACTTGATTGTGATCTTGTTTATTGCCCTAGAATCTATACACATCCTCCATTATCCATTCTTCTTTGGTGCTAATACCGTTGATACAGCACAGGGACTTAGACTCTCAGGGATCAATCCTTTCTATAATAGTTCATGTACTTGTCTGTTCAACTCCTCACTCTCTACAAGTGTCATTCTATGTGCTGCCTTATTCAGCAAACTCACTCTTGGAATCAATTCCATCTAATGATTGATCTTCCTAACTGGTGGTATTCCATCAGACACGTTATTGAATACAATATCCTGAAACTCATCCAACAAATCTACAACTTCTACAGGAACATCTTCTACTTCCTCTTTACCATATTTTGGAATTAAAGCAAAACATACATGCTCATGCCTCATACCATCTAGGAAATTTATTCTATCAATAAAAGTTATCCTTGCATTACCACATACTTTTTCTTCAGTCTCCTTCAATGGTTTTAGCTTATGTCGCACTCCATCCTTTGTCAAGGAATAGGTATTCGCATGACCATCATGTATAGCACATCTGTCAAACTACCATAGTCTACCTAACAACATATGACATGCATCCATAGATATGATATCACACAATACCTTATTTTGGTATCCGCCAATCTTGAACTTCACCAGGTATTGTTCATTGACCATGACCTTGTGCTCATCTTGTACCTAGGCAATCCGATATGGATGTGGGTGTTTCTATCGCTTGAGCTTCAACTTTGTCACCATCTTTTCTGACACCAAATTATTAGTGCTTCCACTATCAATAATCACATCACAACATTTACTTTCACACTTGCACTTGGTGCGAAACAGGCACCTCCTTTGCTCAGGTTCATTCTAACCACTCAACAGGACTCTTCTGTTAATCAACATTTCTCCTCTTTTAGCATATTCAAAATTTGATGATCTCGCATCTTCATCTACATGTGCAACTCTGGCCTAGCCTTCATTTCTCATATCTTTTCTACCTTGGTGCTGAGGATATTCAAATGCCCTATGACCTTCTCCATAGTGAAAACATGTTCCACGGAAGCCACCTCTTCCAGATCTTTGTCCTCTTCCTCTTCCTCTCTGATATCTCTATTATTCTGATCCTAGAAGTGATTGAAATTATTTTCTCACTGATTCTGACTGCTACAGGCCTCATCCTTCATTTTTAGATCTTTATTTCGGCCACCATATGACCATCCACCAGATCATCCACCACGACCTCTTCCATTTTGTCTGCTCTCAAACTTCTTGTTCAGCTTTTCCTCTACTTTTAGGGCAAGCTGGTATGCCTCTTCAATACTGTTCATTCGAACCATATTCAGCTCCTCCTGAATGCTTGGCCTTAACCCATTAAGGTATCAGGCAACTTTCTCCTTATCAGCTTCTGCATGGCCTGTTCTGATGAGAAGTCGATAGAACTCCTCTGTATACTCCTGAATAGATCTTCCTGCTTGCTTCAAACTCTATATTTTCTTTAGTAGGTCAAGTTCATAATCAACAGGAATGAACTGTCGCTTCAATTTATCCACCATCCGATCCCATCTCATGATTTTCTCCTTTCCCCTTCTATTTCGCTCCAACTGAATCTCTTGCCACCATATCTTCGCATGACCTTTCAGTGTGGCCTTCACAAATTTGACCCTATCAGGATCCTCAACATCTTCATACTCAAAATATTCCTCACATTCATTGATCCAGTTGATCAATTCTTCTGAGTTAAGATTTCTAGAAAATGTAGGAACCTCAATCTTAGGTCTTTTCCCAATCTTAGAAATGGCCTGACAAAGTCTTTCTTCCTCTTGGTTCACAATTTTGACTTCTCCTTCTTGATATTCTTCTTCAACTTCATACTCTCTTTCATCTCTGACATTAAGATTCATTTCTCTATGAATCTCTTTTTGCAATGCTCGTACTTGTCTATGCAGTGCCCTAACCTCAGGTGTTACAACACCAGCTCTTCCACCACATTCCCTTCATGGAGGCATTTTTGTGATGCATGTTGAAACCCTAACCACGGTCCTGGTGCAAATAGCATCACAGTAGGTGATTTGTTTACACACTCAAGAACTCCTGCTCTGATACCACTTGGTGAAGGGTGCTCCCCTTAATACCACAAACACATAACAGAAATAGAGAAACAACAAAAATATGCAAGAACAGAAAATTGGCTTCTTATTATCTCCACAAATGTGGAATTACAAACTTTCAGAATTACAATATGCAAAGCCACATGGGCATTCCCTTACAATATTCTGTAGGAAAAAGTCTTGAACTATTACCCAGATCTACTACCCAGAACTATTCTGAACTGCCTAAGACAATAATATAGCCTTCCTTATATAGGCAATTTTCCACCACCTGGGAAGGTTCCAGAATTTTAGCCAATAATGCCGACCAAACTTACAATATTTTATTTTACATTTTATTACATCATAGTCAGCTCAAGATAACCTTTGACACCCGAACAAAATTTTTGAAGAAAATTATTTTCTGCCATTTCAGGTGGCCCAACTTCTGAAGACCATAAGTCATCACTAGTTGACCCGATCGGCTATTATAACCCCATTTCGGAAATGCCACGAAGTGCTCTACAAGCTTAATTGGCGCAAGTGCTTGCCAACCATATTTTTGACCTCATCTGGGGCCTCTAAAGCCTTCAAAACTGAGTTCAAAGTTTTTGTACCCTGCTGCCAATACCGAAAATCTTCAATATCTTCTAATATACACTTGATCTGGCAATGAAACTTTACTGGCAGACTTATATGACCAAAATGAACCTCCAAGAAAAAAATTAAATTATTCTAAGGACATACAAAAATTACCAAAAATAGTAACTTTTCATAAATAGCAGCTCTGCACAAAATAGCCCTTATTGAATATAAAAATAGAAATATTTTTTTTTGGGTGATGCAAGATTGCTCTTACACCCAGGATGCTCTTGCATCAGACAGCTAGGGTAATTTGAGAAGTCCCCCTGTCACGACTCAGGTGTGCAGAGGAAAACCAAAATGGCTTACCTCCTTTGTTAGCCATGATGAATCTTCAATAGGTCATCCTTTCCACTTGACTAGATATTCTTCATATGTCCTGTTCCTTGTGCTTCTGCCAACATGACTATCTAGTATATCTTCAATCCCGTTAGTGTCTGAACTAGTTGCTGGAATACTCCACTGTGCTGTAGTGATCTCATCTTCACCACCTCCTTCATGATACTCTGTCAGATCTAAAATGTTAAACACTAGTGAAATATTTAGCTCAGTAACCAATTCTATCTCATATGCATTTCCTAAATTATGTTTCTTCAGTATCTTGCATGGTACAAACTTCTTCATTTTCAGCTTGTTATCTGTACCAACTGGAAACCGCTCCTTCCGCAAATGAACCATGACTTCATTACCAATCTAAAATTTCTTATACCTCCTTTTCTCATCTGCCTTAGCCTTATACTATGCATTCATCTTGGTAATACACTTCCTCACCTCCCCATAGATGTTCTTCAAGTGTTCTACAAAATCCTCAGCTTCAGCACTACTGATTTCTCCTTTATCTATCTTTCTCAATTCAGATGCATTTCTTGGACTACTTCCATATACAATCTGGAATGGTGATTTACAAGTGCTCTTGTTGATAGAATTATTGTATGCAAAGTCCACCTGTGGTAAAATCAAATCCCATCCTATTGGCTTATCTCCAACCAAACATCTTAGCAAATTTTCCAAACTCCTATTCACCACCTCTATCTGTCTATCAGTCTGTGGATGATGTGATGAACTGAACTTCAAATCTATTTTCAACTTCTTCCACATTGTACACTAGAAGTATCTAACAAACTTAGTGTCCCGATCTGAAACTATGGTCTTTGGAAAACCATGAAGTCTCACTACTCTGAAAAATAATTTTGCTACATGAACAACATCATTAGTCTTCTTGCAAGGAATGAAATGTGTCATCTTTGAAAATTTGTCAACCACCACAAAAATTGAATCATGTCCCCACTGAGTCCTCGGTAAACCAAGAACAAAGTCCATGCTGATATTCTCCTAAGGCTTCTTCGGTATGGGTAATGGCTGATACAACCCTATATTCTGCTTCACTCCTTTCACCATCTGGCATACTCTGCAACTCTGTACAAACTTCTTCACATCTTGCTGCAACTGTGGCCAATAATAATTCTTACTAACCAAACCAAGGGTTTTATCATGACCAAAATGTCTTGCCAATCCTCCGCTATGCTTCTCCTTGATGAAATTCTCCCTCATAGAACTTCATGGAATGCACAACTGACTCCCTCTGAATAGCATATCATCTTGGATGATGAAATCCAACCATTTCATCCTGTCTAGAGTAACAGGTTTTGTACAAGCTTTCCAAGCTTCACCAAAATTAGGATCCTTTGGATACAAATTCTTGAGTTCCTTGAACCCAACCACTTCAATCTACATTTCTGTCAGCAATAGTTGCCTTCTGCTAAGAGCATCTGCAACCCTATTAGACTTTCCACTCCTGTGTTTCAAAAAAAATGTATAACTCTGCAAAAACTCAACCCATTTCAAATGCCTTTGATTCAATTTTCTTAGACTATACAAATATTGCAAAGCTTGATGATCAGTATACAAAACAAACTCCTTAGGAAGTAGATAATGTCTTCACTTCTTTAATGCTTGAACTATAGCATAAAATTCTTGATCATAAATAGAATATTTCCTCTTGGCATCATTTAACTTCTCACTGAAATAAGCAATAGGTTTACCTTCTTGGCAAATAATAGCTCCTATTGTAGTACCACTAGCATCACAATCTACTTGAAACACCTTATTAAAATCTGGAAGTGCTAAAATAGGTTATTCTGTAACTTTTTATTTCAACAATTGAAAACTCTTTTCTGCCCCATTAGTCCACTTAAACACTTTTCTATCCCCTCTCATTGTTTCAGTCAAGGGTCCACAAATACTACAAAAATTTCTGATAAACTTTTTGTAAAAGCTAGCTAGACCATGAAAAGATCTTACCTCAGTAGCACTCCTTGGAGTAGGCCATTCAAGGATAGCCTGTACCTTCTCTGGGTCCATTTTTAGACCTTCTCCTGAAACTATAAACCCCAAATACACCAACTCTTTCTTCACAAAACTGCACTTCTTCAAATTAATCAACAATTTCTCTTCTCTCAACTTCTCAAATACCATATGAATATGCATCATATGCTTATCCAATGTATTACTAAACATCAAAATATCATCTAGGTAAACAATGACAAACTTACCTAGAAATTTTGTCAAAAGCTCATTCATGAGCCGCATGAAATTGCTCGGTGCATTGGTTAGCCCAAAAGGCATGACTAACCACTCATATAGTCCTTCCTTTGTCTTGAAGGTAGTCTTCCAGTCATCTCCTTCTCTGATCTGAATCTAATGATATCCACTCTTCAGATCTATCTTTAAGAAATACACAGCTCCACTCAAATAGTCTATAATATCATCTATTCATGGCAATGAAAACCTGTACTTGATTGTGATCTTGTTTATTTCCCTAGAATCTGTACACATCCTCTATTCTCCATTCTTCTTTGGTGCTAATACCACTAGTATAGCATAGGGACTCAGACTCTCATGGATCAATCCTTTCTATAATAGTTCATGTACTTGTCTGTTCAACTCCTCACTTTCTATAGGTGTCATTCTATGTGCTACCTTATCTGGAAAACTTGCTCCTGGAATCAAGTCCATCTGATGACTGATCTTCCTGACTGGTGGTAATCCATCAGGCACGTTATCGGATACAATATCTTGAAACTCATTCAACAAATTTGCAATTTCTATAGGAACATCTTCTACTTCCTCTTTACCAGCTTTTGGAATTAAAGCAAAACATACATGCTCATGCCTCATACCATCTAGGAAATTTCTTCCGTCAACAAAAGTTATCCTTGCATTACCACATACCTTTTCTTCAGTCTCCTTCAATGGTTTTAGCTTATGTTGCACTCCATCCTTTGTCAAGGAATAGGTATTCGCATGACCATCATGTAGAACACATCTGTCAAACTGCCATGGTCTACCCAACAACATATGACATGCATCCATAGATATGATATCACACAATACCTCATCTTGGTATCCGCCAATCTTGAACTTCACGAGGCATTATTCATTGCCATGACCTTATGGTCATCCTCTACCCAGGCAATCCGATATGGATGTGAGTGTTTTTGTCTCTTGAGCTTCAACTTTGTCACTATCTCTTCTGACACCAAATTATTAGTACTTCCACTATCAATAATCAAATCACAACATTTGCCTTCACACTTGCACCTAGTGAGAAATAGGCTTATCGTTTGCTCAGGTTCATTCTCACCACTCAACAGGACTCTTTTGTTAATCAATGTTTCTCCTCTTTTAGCATCTTCAAAATTTGATGATCTGACATCTTCATCTACATGTGCAACTCTGGCCTGGCCTTTATTTCTCCTATCTATTCTGCCTTGGTGCTGAGGAAATTCAAATGCCCTATGACCTTCTTCTCCATAGTGAAAACATGTTCCATGGAAGCCACCTCTTCCAGATCCTTGGCCTCTTCCTCTTCCTCTCTGATCTCTATTATTCTGATCCTGGAAGTGATTAGAATTATTTCCTCACTGATTCTGACTGCTACTGGCCTCATCCTTCTTTTTTGGATCTTCATTTCGGCCACCATATGACCGTCCACTAGATCGTCCACCGTGACCTCTTCCATTTTCTCTGCTCTCAAACTTCTTGTTTAGCTTTTCCTCTACTTTTAGGGCAAATTGGTATGCCTCTTCAATACTATTCATTCAAACCAGATTCAGCTCCTCCTAAATGCTTGGCCTTAACCCATTAAGGTATCGGGCAACTTTCTGCTTATCAGCTTCTGCATGGCCTGTTCTGATGAGAAGTCAATAGAACTCATCTGTATACTCCTGAATAGATCTTCCTGCTTGCTTCAAACTCTGCATTTTCTTCAGTAGGTCAAGCTCATAATCAATAGGAATGAACTGTCACTTCAATTTATCCACTATCCGATTGCATCTCGTGATTTTCTCCTGTCCCCTTCTATTTCGCTCCAACTGAATCTTTTGCCACCATATCTTTGCATGACCTTTCAGTCTGGCCTTCGCAAATTTGACCCTATCAGGATCCTCAACATCTTTATACTCAAAATATTCCTCACATTCATTGATCTAGTCGATCAATTCTTCTGGGTTAAGATTTCCAAAAAATGTAGGAACCTCAATCTTAGGTCTTTTCCCAATCTTAGAAATGGCCCGAAAAAGTCTTTCTTCCTCTTGGTTCACAATTTCAACTTCTCCTTCTTGATATTCTTCTTCAGCTTCATCCTTGCTTTCATTTCTAACATTAAGATTCATTCCTCTACGAATCTCTTCTTGCAATGCTCGTACTTGTCTCTGCAATGCCCTAACCTCAAGTGTTACAACACCAGCTCTTTTGCCACGTTCCCTTCATGGAGGCATTTTTGTGATACGCACTGAAACCCTAACCACGGTCCTGGTGCAAACTGCCTCATAGTCCGTGATCTATTTACACACTCAGGAACTCCTACTTTGATACCGCTTGGTGAAGGTTGCTCCCCTTAATACCACAAACACATAACAGAAATAGGGAAATAATAACAATATGCAAGAATAAAAAATTAGCTTCTTATTATCTCCACAAATGTGGAATTACAAACTTTTAGAATTACAATATGCAAAGCCACATGGGCATTCCCTTACAATATTCTATAGGACAAAGCCTCGAACTATTACCTAGATCTACTACCCAGAACTATTCTTAACTGCCTAAGACAATAATACAGCCTTCCTTATATAGCCAATTTTCCACCGCCTGTGAAGGTTTCAGAATTTTAGCCAATAAGGCAGACCAAACATAGAATATTTTATTTTACATTTTATTACATCATAGTCAGCTCAAGATAACCTTTGAAACTCGAACATAAATTTTGAAGAAAATTATTTTCTACCATTTTAGGTGGCCCAACTTCCGAAGACCATAAGTCATCACTAGTTGACCCGATCAGCTATTATAACCCCATTTCAGAAATGCCACGAAGCGCTTTACAAGCTTGAGCATGGCAAGTGCCCATCATGCAAATTTTTGGCCTCATCCGGGGCCTCTAAAGCCTTCAAAACTAAGTTTGAAGTTTCTGTACCCTGCTGCCAGTACCGAAAATCTTCAATATCTTCCAATATACACTTGATCTGGCAATGAAACTTTACTGGTAGACTTTTTATGACCAAAATGAACCTCCAAGAAAGAAATCAGATCATTCTGAGCACATACAAAAATTACCAAAAATAATAACTTTCCATAAATAGCAACTCTGCACAAAATAGTCCTTATTGAATATAAAAATAGAAATATTTGTTTTTTTGGTGATGCAAGATTGCTCTTACACCCAGGATGCTACTGCATCAAGAATGTGATGGAGAATAGTCCTTCTCAACATGAACAGGTCTTTCTTGCATTCATTGTTTCTTTGATGAGGGAGGAGAGTCAATTACATCTTCAGAAGCTTGAAGATGAAGAGAATCAGGGACCTCTACAACCTCCTTTTGTTTCTCAATCTATTGTGAAGTATATGGGACATCCCTTTTATCCATTTTACCTTCTTGGCTTTGCTCTGGTACCACAACATTGTAACCAATCCTCTTTTGCACCATGTACTTCCCTGGGGGTAACCCTTTTGCAAATCCAAGTTTTCTTAATAACTTTTTAGCCCTTTCTGGGTCATCCTTCATTACTTTTTCTTTCTTTTCATTTAGGGTTTGAAAGATACCCTAGAAATAGTTCATGAGAGTATCTATTTTCTTGCCCATTGGAGTTATGCTTTTTAGGGGATCCCATCCAAAATCAAATTATCAGATAAAATCTAATGTCTTTTTGTACACCAGCCATTTCTCTTTCCTAACCTCTTGATCCTACAACTTTGGGATATTTTTGACAATATCTTCAGGAAAGTTAAAAATGTGGTTAATCATGGCACATTTGGCTCTCTTAAATATTTCTTTTTAGAACCCCTCAAGGTTTGATATTCTAGCAATTGTAGTGGCCATATGATATGGAGCCAAGATTTTATCTATGTGAACCCATCCACCCTTGGTAATTATGAATTTTTGGGCAATGGTAACATTTGGGAATAGAGTTCCCTTGCCTTTTCTAGTGAGGGCAGACTCTTCAATATTGCCCAATTGTCTAAGAAACTCTGCAATTCCAATACTAAGGGTTACATGATAAGGCAATATAAAAGGGGTTCCCCTGAAGCCATACAACCCAATGATAGTTGATACATGGTAGAAAAAGACATCTTCCCAATTGTGTACAATATTCAAGCTCTAAGAAAACTTCTTTGGCCTAATGAGCTGTGCCAATGCTATTGGGATTCTTGGGTTGTCTAGGACAAACAACATCTTGAGTCTGGCTACAAAACATTTATCAAAATTTGTAAAACTATTATCCTTTCTATCCTAGGTCATTGTGAGGCTCCATAACTAGATTGGCATATATTCACCATCCTTCTGTCTCGTCAATTCAATTTCTTACTCAAAATAGCTTGCACCTTTAAACAAAAACATGTACATCATGAAAGAATACTAGAAAAAGTGCCTGTCATCCTCACTGTTTTGGATCCTCACTAATCCATTATGGATTAATTTAGAAATGAATGCAGCAAAATCAAATGTAATGGACAGGTGTGAATGTAGAATTTGGATCATCATGCACATTAAATGTATCAGCATCCTCTCATTTACATCCTCTCTAAAAGCCTGACATAGTGCCCAATATGCACCCTTAGCTCTAGGGTCAAACTACTCTACTTTAAAAGGCTCCTATGTATTTTGTCCCATAATAACCATCTTCCCAATTTTTGTGCAGAAGTCCTTCAATAATTTTCCCCTAAGATAATTCCTTTGTGCATCATATACTTGCCTTACCTCTTCAAAATTAATACTCTCTAAGTTGTTTGAGGGTTCACTTAAATTGAAAACCTTCCTGATTTCTTCAGCAGAGATTTTTATCAACAATATTCCCTTCGCATCCCTAATCTCCCTAGTGATTGGGTCATAACTCTTTGCCACTTGGATCATCAAATCAATATCTATAAAAACATCGGGCACCACAAGTTTTCCAAGGTCAGACTACTATATATTGCTTGCAGGGTGAGGGGCATTTCTCTGACTAAATCCTACTTTGAATAATGCTAGACTAGTGATATTAGAGTCACCATTGGCATTGATTTTACCAATTTTAGCCTCTCTGATATAACTTGCAGTGTCATATAATCCATCTTCTATCTTTATCCTAGGGTTTTTGGGAGTTATACTCTTGGATTTCACTAGGTTAGTTGTAGAATCGGGAAGCACCTATAACAACTCTTCACGTAAACTACTTTCACTATATTCAGTTTTGCCAGACAATTCTTTCCTCGGTGCCATTTTAGGGTTTTCTTCTAAAACCTTTGCAAGATAGAAAAACTACAGAACTATGACTATTAATAGGGAAACAATTTGTTCAAGTATTTCACCAACCTTGCTTAAGAAAATCTCCAGAAGATGAGAGCTAGTCTATGTAATTCTTTATGCTCGAGTCTCTGCAATTTTTTTATCTCCTTGTGCTTCTGAGGATGCGATAAACTTTGGTGTATTAGTACTTAAGAATAGTCATTTCAGCAATTTATTCAGTATGATTCAACCATTACTTCTCTGAAATAATGAACTGTCACTTCACAATGGGAAACTTCAAAATTGTGTCATTTTTAACTCTAGTTTGAATTAAAACTATCGATTCCCTATTTTAAGAATCTAACGATTCTCCTTTTAAACAAAAGAAGAACCCACTTGACAATTTTGCAATGATAATATCACATCAACAACTGTCACATGATCACATGGGTTGGAAAGATTATATGTGATCATATGACCACCATTAGATCTTTTCCTTGTTATTGATATCTTTAAAACCTTGGACCCAATCGATTCATCCAACCATAAAATGCCACATCAAAATTTACCCAACAGGCCTGTAAACCCTTTTCCATATAACACCAATACTCACTGATATTTTCCACATCAATGTGAAATTCAACCAATCAAAAGCAGCCACAAGTGCACAACTGGCAACTAGACCCACTTTCTTTTGTCACCTAAAAAGGGAAATCAACAGCTATCGCATGATCGCATAGCTTGGAAAGATTCTATGCGATCATATGACAAGTGTTGATCTTCCCTTCATTATTGACATCTTTTCAAATTCTTCTGGCAATGGTCCCACTGAGATTAACCAATTAGGAACTTCCATGTCAACACAAACATCGGGTAGCCATACAATAATAATTTCTCAATGTGAGAAAAGACTTGACGCCAGTTTCCATGTTAGCAAAACTATAACCAATGAACACTTGACACATGTGTATATCTGTCATCGGCCCCACTTGACAACCACAATATGCTCTATTGTAGGATCAACGGTCGTCACATGATGACATAGCTTGGAAAGATTCTATGCGATCATACGACCATCGTCAGATCTTTTCAAATATTCAAAACCCAAAATAAAACTAGAATATTAGAACATAAGGTTTTTAATAATTTAGACACATTATTAATCACCGGGCCCTTAGACTTAGGAAAAATTAAAGAAATGACCCCGACGTGGTAATACAAATAAACACATGATTTTTTAGGAACTTAAGTGACTCAGAAAAGTAACACTCAATTAGATCATGAAAAGAGTGACTTAGGGTTTGTTTAAAAGGTGACAAATACTTAGGGTTTGTCTCAAGTTCAAACTTCTAACTAGGGCTGACCATGTATTGAGGAAAAAATGATAATTTTGCAAGATTTTTTGTGGGTTTTGGGTAGCAAAATTGTCTCAATTCAATGAACATCTATAAACACTTCAAATTTATAAAAATTTTATAGGATTTATGTACTAAAAAATTTGAAGTGCCAACACTCTGCTAGTCATAAGGATGAATGGCCTTTTCCTTATCTTGGTTAAAACCTCTTGAGAGCACATTCAAATCCTCTTCCATATGATTAGGAATGTGGACAATCATACATGCCCTAACTAGGTTTAAGGATAATGGGGAGCACATCCTCTTCCTGACCTCATTTTCATCAACCGCATTTGCCCAAAAGTATTCAAGGTGAGATTTTTGTTGATGCCTCATCCCTGCCACTACTATAATCTTATTATATGGGTCAAAATCTAGCCTTCCTAGATAGAGTGGTACACAGAAGAGTTTTAGCTCATCAGATGACCTCTTAGCTACAGGTAGACAAGGAAAATCTTCAACTATATCACTTCTAATGGAAAGTGGGAATTACATTCCCAGCTTCTTCTTCTTCTTTAGGACTTTTTATATGCTGTCAACTGTCGGGTGACTTCTAACAGGATCATTTTATCAGTAGGGTACTATAGAAGCTTGAACAAATTCTTTGAAAACCTCGCAATCTGATATAAGAGGAGGGAAAATGAATGAACCATGCTCCAAATTCCTCCACCAGCTTCATTTCCTCAAAAGACAATCTTATATGCAATCCCTTCTACAAGCCCCTCACGATGCACATTGAAAACACATCATTAACTTGGGTGTAGTTATCTATTGCCTATAGATGCAGCTACGGGTAATAGTCATAGACCCTTAACCTTGGATTCCCACTTCCAAGGACTCCCTTGTACCTCAGTCTTGTATACCTCTTATTTCATGCTAGGATATATATCACATATAAGCTCATGAAGAACTTCTTCGTATGATCCAAATTCCTTAGCTTCTCATTGAGGTTGTCACTAATCAACCCATCTCAATCTATGTGATTTAACTCCTCTACTACCTATTGAACAAAGTACCACATCCATGTCTTGAACATGTAAGAGTGGGGTAAGATAAATATCATGTTGAGAGTTATTATTAGATCACTATATTCATGGTGGAAATCCATCCACACAAGCTCCTTGGGTAACTTGGAGTAGTGAGATTTATTCCTCCTCATCCATTTGTTGTTGATGATCTCCTCAAAGTGTTGACTCCTATCATGTAGAATTTCTGCACCTATTCCTTTGTCTTCAAGACCAACCTTTGAGATGAAGGGATCCCAAATGCTTTAGTAATAGCTCATGGAGAGAGATCTACAATGGTATTCCTGTTTGAGTCCATGATCGTTCTATCACTGGATAGATAATGTTTTGCACATTCTATGATCAACTCAAGATGATGAAATGCAAGAGGGAATCCAGTTGCATCTACAATTTTGTTGTTCACAATCCAGGTAGCTAGGTGTGTTGTGTGTCGGGTCATGATCTTTGTAGCAAAAAATCCTCCTTTGGAACTCACTCAAATTAAGGCATCCAAGATTCATGTCCTTCACTTCAATCCACTATGAGATAATTTTTTAGTCTAGGTATAATTCTCTCTATTCATTCTTGATCAATTTCCCCCTACTGACACTTGTTCCTCTAGGCTCCACCATTTGCAAAATACAAAATAAAATTATAAGAGAACGAAAAAGCAGAAAAAAGCATTTTTTCCCAAAATTAAGAAATTTTTTCAGAATTTCTCCATCCTTCTCAACATTGACTTTACTCTCTCCTCATGGAACTTCATGCCTCTTATTGACTTACTAAAGAAAATATGAAAATTTCACAAATTTCTTCACACTCTTCAAGAAATCATTCTTTTCTTTACCCAAAAACTTCACGCCTTCAAGAAGAACAATCTTCTCTCTCCTCTCAAGAATTCTCTGAAGTTTTCTCTTCTCAAATTATGTGATAATGAAATAAGAGAGGCCCTCTATTATAGAGTTGTGAAACCTGAAAAGATGCTTTAAAGACTGCAGGCTAATTTGGGAAACTACTTTACTTGTCTCCCAAGATTGCAATTTTGAAGAGATTCTCTACCACTTGTTTGAGTTTTTTTTCCTGCTTTTTAGAACTTGCCAATTTGAGCACTTTTGTCTTCATCAAGAAGTGTCATCCATTTCTCAATTTCTCAATTTTGATTTTATCAATTTTTTTGTTTTATTTTTATTTTTTGAAGTTAATTAATTAAATATTAATAAAATCAATATTTAATCAATTTCAAAATTTAAAATTTAAAATAAAAAAATCTTTTAAAGCAATTTCCAATTTTTGTGAATTTTTATTTTTTATTATATCAATTTTTGTGTTTTAATTAAATATTGATAAAAATCAATATTTAATTAATTATTTCATTTAAATCTAGAATTGATTTAATTCAAGTTTATTTCACAATTTTATTTTTTGATTTTTTGAAGTTTAATTAAACAAATATTAATAAAAAATAAATATTTAATCAATTAAATAAAATTGAAATGTAAAATAAAAAGAAAATTGATTATTTCAATTTTGGAAATTGTTGTTCGAATCGATTTATTCTCACAAATTTAATATTTAGTTGATTTTTTAAAATCTAGCACCAAAATAGTCTTGATTTCCCATCTTGACATGAATCCTATTATTGTTCATCGATTCCATCATGGCTCAAGATTGCTTGTCGTCAAACATCTTCAAAATTCTATGATCACCAAGGTCCCGAGCATAAAAAAGTCACTTTTCAAAATTTATTAACCTTATTCTATTGTTTTTTTTGATTCCTTGTTAATGCTTAATTTTCTTCTTTAGGCATGTTCTGTGACCCCCTTGTATTTGCACTTGATCATATGTCAAGGGAGATTCTGGTGGGATGGGGGATTATGTCCTTTGGACTAATTCCTTCATCTTGGATTAATCCTTTACAAATTTAGAATTGCGTTTGAAGGTGAGAACAAGCAAGATTTTGGGGTGGTTACAGATTTTATCCTTAACACACATTTTGTAACCAGCTTGTTTATGTGCTCGAGAGGGGTCTCAAGCGAGATTCTTAGTGCATGCTAGATTTTTTCCTCAGCACACATTCCATTGCTAAGGTGGAAATGTTCTTCATCATTCATGGGGGCACAATTTGAGAGCAGTCTTGGATTATGATCATTGAAGACTCCATATTCTATGAGGCTCACTTTGTGTAGGCTTTATCTCCTCTTCCCTTGTTTTGTGACTCCATTATTTTGGGGAGGTAGTGTTTGGAGCATGATTTATTAACCTTGAGAGACTGCCACTGACACAACATTGGGACAGAAAAAAAAGGCCCAAGATGGAACGGGGAGAGTGGGGTCTGATTAGTGATGGGTGATGTGTGGAAAAGAGGTCACAACATCCAGCAACTCCATGGGTGAAATGATGAAAACATTTCAAGGATAAAAAATCCACTTTGAATGCATATTCCTTGGTCAATAAACTTACATTGTCATGAAGAGGAAAAACATAACTCCAAAGGTGAGGAGAATCATATATTGGATCAAGACACTGCCATCCTTCAATTACCTATGTGTGTGCAAATGCATTAATTCCCACTCAACAATACCACACAGAAACCCTAAGATCTATCATGACAAGCTATATATTCCTATCAACTCCAAAAGCATCCCAGACATTGCCCCTCTGGCAGTCAAGCATCTATAGCCCTGAAGGAGTTGTCACTATAAAACCAATAGAGATTGCTCTACTTCTGGTGAATTATTCTTTCAAAGGCCTATGGAGATTTTCATATACCCCTAGTAGCCAATTATTTCATCTTCTCCTTTATTTCCTCTTTTATCCTTTTCAATTGATATTGCATTTCCTTTTCTTTTGGCTTGTGAGAAATGAAACTCACTATGGGTTTAGGAATTACAGTGGCGCTGAAGGAAGATTTTAAAATTTTCACAAGCCATGACCTCTCCTAAAGAAACTATGATGGACTCAGACCAATAGTTAGGCTTGAAATATATAGAAATCTCATAGTTCAAGTGTCAAGACATAGTGAATGATTAGCCTCCCGAGTCAAGTATGTGTTCTAACCTAATGATAAACATAAGAAGGACAACCTTAGTTCCTAAGGATATTCATAAATAGTTATCCAAGAAATGAGATAAACAAGTCATGACAGACTCTTTAGATGTTGTTCAAAATCACACTATGTCTTCACACAAATGAGAACACCCAAATCTTGAGGCCACTTGGAAAAATAAAAACAAAAACAAAAAACAAAAGAAAACCATAAACTAACTACCAAACTATGGGAAAACCAAAACAACCTAAACTATAGAAAGCCAAAATCCCATCAATGAGAAAGAAACATCGGGAAATGAATCAGGGGAAGAAAACCAAAATCCCCTCTAACCTAAAAGAAAACCAACAAAAGCGCGAAGGAAAAGGAAACCCAAAACTAAAGAAAGGAAGGGAAAACCTATACTAACTATGTACATAGTAGGCTTCTAGAAGGAAACCTATGGGCTGAAATAATGCTTGAGGCATTTCCCATTGATGGGCATCGGGAATTCCTTTCTTGTTAGAGTTCTCATCTTGAATGCATTATCCCCCAGTATCTCATAAATTTGAAAAGGCCCCATCTGTAGATTGTCAAACTTCTCATGATCACCTTTCTTTTCATCACCTTATCCTAGCAAAGTACTAGATCTAAAATTAAAAAATCCTTAACTATGGCCATTTCATCGAACCATCTCTTTACCACATCTTGGTGTCTTTCAAACTTTTCTAGTGTTTGAACTCTTTTCTTTTATAGAAGAAGCAATTGTGTCAAATGTGTATGTGTTATTCCTTCACCATCCATGTATTCCTGCATAAACTACAATGTCGGGATACTCAACTAATGAGAAAAATTGGATCTTGTCCATAAAATAAATGATAGGGAGACATCCCTATAGAGCTCTTGATTTTTATTCTATCTCCCCAAAGTGAAAATCTCAGCTGCGTATGCCACTCCCTTAGATTTTTATCCAACAACTTCTTGATAGCACTTAACAGATTCTTAATTATTGACTCAGCTAACCCATTTCCTTGTGGATAGTAATTTTATGAGAACTTCATGGTGATCCCATAATCAAATGCCCAATTGAAACATTAAGATATTTAAATGCAATAACATTGTCAGATACAAGACCATGTGGATATTTGAATGTTGTGACAATATTTTCTTCAAGGAATTTGATGACAACTTTTCTCATGTAATTATTTAGTGCTTGAGCTTCTGACAAATGAGTGCAATAGTCTGTAGCATCTAGGATGTACTTGTGTTGTCTTGAGGAGGGTTGATTAATTGGACCAATAAAGTCTAACCCCCATTTCACAAAAGGTCTTACTTCAATAATAGGTTTCAAAGGCATTTCAGGATTCCTCTCACATGTCACAACTACTTGACAAGTGTGACAGGTTTTTACATGTTCGTAGGTATCTTTAAAAAATGTGGGCCAGTAATATCTTTCTCTTGAAATCTAGTGGGACATACAGAGACTACTTATGTGACTAGTTCCATACTTGCTATGAAATGTTCAAGGATCTACTTCACTTCTTCTTTACCGATGCATCTCAAATAGATTCCATCATGATTCTTCTTCTATAGAACTACTCCTTGAAGAAAAAATTATTGACTTTTCATTCTCAAGGCATGCTTTTGGACAAAATTTAGGTGCATAGGAGACTTATGATTTTGTGGGTAGTAAACAATGTCATCGTACCATTCATCTAGTGATACTTCTTCCATCACATTTACTTTTTGAACCAATCTAGGATCAATTATTGCAATTGTTTCTATCAAAGCTTGTCCTTGAACTAGCTTCATAGGTCATATCTCCATGTTGTATTCTTGAATTATAGACATCCATTTTCCTCTTCTTTCTCCCAATTCATTTTGCATCAATGATTTTTTCACTTCCGCATCTAGGAAAATTTCATAGACCTTGCTTCTCAAAATAAATGCTGAAATTTGTTGATTGCCTTCACCAAAGCATATGCTTTATTTTCTATGTTTGGATATTTTAATTCTACATCTTTCAATGGTGAGCTCATAAAGGCAATAGGATTCTCATCTTTCTCCTCTATTATGTGTGTGAGGATAGCTATACAAGTATGCTTTGATGCAAATGAATATATGTAGAATGGCCTAGTGTAGTTTGGACTGATCAAAACAAGATCATCCATGATTTCTTTCTTTATCTCTTTGAAGGCTCTCTTTGAGGCATGTGTACAGTCTATCTTTGCACCTTTTTTCAACATGTCATTTAGTGTGTTGAGTATTTCTACAAATCTTGATATGAACTTCCTTATGAAGTTAATTTTTCTGAAGAATGACTTTAACTCTTTTTGACTAGCTAGCAACCCCATCTTTGAAATTGCTTTGATGTGTTCATGATCAATTGAGATTCCATGTTTTACAACTACATGTCCTAGAAATTTTCCATCAGTGACCATGAACATGCATTTCTTTGAGTTTAGTGAAATTCCATGTCTCCTGCGTCTCTGAAAGATTATTTTTAAATCAATTATATGATCCTCTCTACACTGAGAAAACACACCGAGATCATCCATATACATAATAATGCATTTCCCAGCCAAATCCTTGAAAGCATAATCCATGGCTCTCTGAAAAGTAGCTCCAGTGTTAATCAAACCAAAGGGCATTCTCCTATATGAAAATGTGCCCCACTTAGTGGTGAATGTGGTTTTCAATCTGTCTTCTTCTTCTACCATTATCTAGTTATACCTAGAATAACCATCTAAAAATGACATCATTTTGGACCTATTTACAACTTGTATTACTTCATCTAGTGATGACACTAGATAATTGTCCTTTTCTGAAATTTGTTAAGATTATGAAAATCAACACACAATATTATTTCTTCTCTTTTTTATAATAGCAACCAATTTGGCGACCCACGTCGAGTGTCTAAATCAAAAAATTATTCTAGCATAAAGAAATTTCTTCACTTCTTGATGGATTGGTGGCTCTAATAGGGGATTCATCAGTCTCTACCTTTGTCAGAATGGTTTACTATTTAGCTTTAGTGGAATTGTGTGTGTATGAGGGAGGTATCACAAGTCTTCAAGTAGTCACATCTTTGAATTCCCCCATAAGCTTCATAATATCTTCCTTTTGCTAAGGCATACAAAATTTTCCAATAAAAAAATTCTTCATACTCTTGTTAGTTCCTAAGTTCACTTTTTCACATACCCCTCCTTCGATTGTATGATACTTGAGGAAACTCAATCTGTCTAAATAAAAAATTCTCTCTAGCTCAATCATTCCCGTAGGAATAGTAGTTGTCCTTAAATTCATAATCTCATCTATTTCAAACTGAGCTTGTTTTTGTTCTCCTTCATTAATGACCTGCACTTCAAAAAATCTTGAACTTGTCAGGAAATCAAGGATATGCTTATCATATTCAAATACTTGGAAGTTTTTTATGTTGTCTAGATTAGATGGCACTAAAGTAAATTCAACTCTAAGCTTCTTCACATAATCCATGGCTAATGGTTCCAAAGAATTTGCAGATTGAGCCATTGAATTTGCGACTAGATTGCATGTTCGATTTATTATTTTAATGTTGAAGGAAAAAAGACTTTCAATCAAATCCCAAACTTTGTTGTGATAATGACCCAATCTCTTATCATGACATCCATACTATTTTTGAACTTATCCAACCACAATGTTTGAATCTCCATGTACATGCAAGATCTTGGAACCCTTTTAGATAGAAAGGATCAATCCAATAACCAACAATTCATACTCAGCCACATTATTTGTGCAAGGAAACTACAATTTGTGTGCTACGAGATAGGCTTCTCCTATTGGGATAATAAGTTCAACACCAACTCCACTTCATTTCTTTGATTTCAATCCATAAAATGATAAAGTCCAGACTTGATCATTGACTTAAGTACGGTAAGGTTCACCTTTTTATTTCTTGACTTGTTTCCCATGTTCTTCAAAATAATTCTTCTCATCTTTTTTAACTTCTTTATACTGTGGTTCTGAGGTTGCTACTTGACTTGGATATTTCACATTGACAAATTCTTCAAAATTTTGTGCCACCGATACTTGTGGGACCATCTTTGAAACTTGTGCAACTACATCTCTGTACATTGTGCATGATATTTCAGAGTTAAAAGCATTATGCATTCTGCACTAATTAGGCAGCATGAGATTCTGAATACGAGCATATTTCCCTAGCTCAACTTCTTACTTGACACTTTTCAAGACAAAATTCTTGAAAGTTTTGAACATTTATTCAGTTATTGATGATTATGAATTATCATCAATTGGTACCTCTACAAACTTGGGTATTATGTTTGGGCATACTCCTTGATTATAACCTTGTAACATCAAAATTTCCCCAGTTTTAGGTGCATAAGATCCAAGAATTATTTCCATAAACAAGAGCTCATTATCTTCTCCATGTTTGGTTATCAACAATCAAAGCCTTGGTGTGCTCTCAATCCTTATCTGATTTGAGATTCCTCTCCATGGAAGCCACATGTGTGAAAATTTAGTTGCTATGTATCCATTCAATTTCCTTGCCCAATATCTTCTTAAAAGCATGCCATATCCATTTGGAATGTCCACAATTGATATATCAATACAAATGTGAACTCATGGATCTAAAGCTAACTGCATATTAATATTATTTAGTTCTCCCACAATTGGGACTTCTATCTTATCTAGCTGAGTCACCTTCTTATCTTTTTGTAATGGGACTAACCTAAATTTTCTACACATGTCAAGGGGAATTACATTACTTGATGCTCCAGAATCAATTAGACAGTTATGCAACATTTTTCAAAAATCCAGACTGACACAAGGAAAGAGGTAGACTCTTCTTTTCCTTGGTAGAAAAGTATGGTTTTTTATGCTCCAGGATTAAATTCCCCATTTTTCACATTCTATAGTGTGTTTCTCCCATTCTCAATAGTAGTTTTGGTTTGTTCTACAAGAGTGGTGGGATCTTTGATTGTTTCTTCTCCATGAAGTGAAAGATCAGTTTGCAAGATTCCTTCCTCAAAAAATTTTTGCACCATCCCAATGAAGCTTGAACTTTGTGAGATTCTAGGTGCACTTGTCTATATATTTTCAACAAAATTCATGTTTTGGTAAAAACTAGATTGATGATTATTAGGGGGGCCTCTGGGTGGATATGAAGTATTCTATGAGATGACTTTGCAGGTGCATCATTCAAACTACCCAATAATGTGTCTCTTATCTCAAGCATTTTCATGAGTTCATACAATGGTAGACTTACCTTTATCTTCTTAAATTCCTCCAGTACACAAGAGCTCAACCTCTTGAATTCCTCCCTTAGAGGATTTTCTTTCTACCCTTGTTCTAGATTTTGTTTTTTTTCTTTATGTTGTATAGTAGACTGCACCACAAGTTTCCATTTCTTATTTTGTGGATCATTAGTCACAACAAACTGTCCTCTTTCTCCTTGTGCACTACAAGGTTGTTTAGACTTGGATGAATCCCTGAGGGGACTCAGAGTATTACTTGCATTGGGATGTAGGAGATTTTTAAAGTTGTTTGTAGGAGTTAATGTTGTCAATGGCTCATGATTCTTCTAATTTCTCTAATAAGTCTTAAGTGCAGCATTTCTAGATGTCTGTTGAAAAGCTTTAACTTTACTTACTCCTTCCACTAGAACACTATTTTAAAGTGGAGGGAAAATAAATTCATCTCTCTGCAGTGGCTCATTTAGAGAAATAGGTGGAGGTTGATTCTTTGGTGGAACCTGATATCGTGGCACCTCCACAAGACCATTTACTGATGTAGGTGTAAATTTATGATTAGTTTGTATAGGTATGTAATCTTGAGAATCAGGAAGAGGAAACTTGAAATCATCAAAGACCAATGCCTGGTCATATCTAGGAGTAGGTACTAGTTCCTAGCTTGTAGGTGGAGGATTTTCAAGTGTTGTAGTGTTTCTATTTTCTCCTTTGAAGATATTGGTTTCTCTTTGAAACTCTTGGCATTGTAACTCAGAGTGTTGATTAGTTTCATGTGACCTACACCATCTGGACAATGTTTCTTATACTTGGAAGACTTTGTTAGTAGATCGGATTTCAAAAGTTGGTGGATTGTCCAATTGTGAAAGAACTCTGCCATTGTTTGGATTTGTATTTGTTGGAAACTGAAATTGAAGCAATTGTGGGAGATTGTTGGAAACTACAATTGAAGAAATTATTGTATTGTCATTGATGTCAAACCTTAATTGGTAAGACTATTGCTATTTAAGAAAGTACTATATCTATTTGAGTGTTGCTAAGGGGATAGGCAAGGTTGGTAACAATAGAACCTAAGGAAAGGTTGATTTATCTTGATACTTCAATGAGTACTTGATTATGTGGTACAATGATAAGACAATGTATTGTTTATCTTAGTAAGAATGAAGAGTAAATTTGTAGTCGTAACCAAGCATAAGTGAAGAAATCTAGTTTAAGCCAAGTGTTGTTTGTGTCAACTAAGCTAGTGAATGATGAGTAAAAATAGTGTTGACCGAATACCAGTTAATTGTTGAGGAAGACAATGTTAGCTGAGGGATTAGTTTATGTGGTGACCAAGATTTCTAGAGAAGACCAAGAAGTTGGACACAGTATTGACCGAGCATCAGTATTTTGCATTTGTTGAAGAATTCAGATTTCTAGCCGACATCATTGAATTATTTAATTATGTAAAATGTGTTGACTTTATTTATTGATTGTATGAAAGCATTTAATGCACTGTAAAACATTTTATTGTAAATCTTTAAGAGATTTAAGATATTTCAATGATAAGCCAAAGAAAATAATGTAGGATGGATTCAATGAATCTGAACTAACCCTAAGATCTATGAAGGAGATTAAGTGGAAAAAGATGTATTGACCTAATAGAGGTAGTATTAAGGAAACCTAAGCGAGAGGTTGAATGTGGAGATGGAAAGAAGTGAATGCTGGAAGTATTGTTATTGACTGTCTAAGTAGAAAAGGATAAAGGAGAAGTGTTGTGATTTCTTGAAGGGTTTTGAGAAGATTAGTGATGGAGATGGAAAATGTTCATAGTCAGTAAGCCAGCATATGTGTATAGAATTGGATCTAATATCTACAAAGTGAGTTGTATGTTTCTCAGATCAATATTACTGCTACTTTCTAACCATTGTAATAGTCAAAATCCTTTTAATAGAGGTTGACGTAATAGTCATAGGTATAAATCTTTTGAACAAGGTTGCATTCTAATGGATTGTATGTAAGACCTATAACAAGGCACACTTTTAACAGAGTGATTGAAATCCTTTAACCGGGTCACACTTGACAGTGTGTTTATAACCTTTGATAGGGTTGGCTTTTCACCAAGCTCACTTTAGAAGAGTGAACGTAATAGTAACATGTTACAAAGTGGTTTCACCCAAATTGGGTTTCCACTCAAAATCCTGGTGTTGATACTTGTGTGAATGTTTTGGTTTGAACATTTCTATGTTTTACAAGTTAGATGCTTTTGGATAAGAGTACTGCACTGTTATATGTTTCTATTATGTAATTAGTAATGACTGAGTAGGTGTTGGTTATTAGATCTAATTTGTTGAAGAGTTTGAAAGATTTTTTTATACATCTAGACCTAAGAACAACTGATTCACCCCCCTCTCTATTGTTCTAAATCATATTAACAATTGGTATCAAAGCTGTTGGTGCTTACAGAGAACAAGTTTGAAGGTACTTGAATCAAATGATCAAGATGTATAAGGAGGTACCTAAGCTGAATAAGGAAAACTTTCCTGCATGGCAAAGTTTGATGAAGCTGAATCTAGTCGATATTGGTGATTCTAGCAAGCATTACATTAAACATGACTATGTCACACCTACTACACCTCGCACTGCCAAGGAAATGAAATCTAAATAGGAGCACAACCAAGCAATGTTGGAGATTGCATCTGCCCTAAGCTATCCAAAATTTGAAGACATCAAAGACTATAGTATCGCAAAGAAAATGTGGGACACCCTTGCAAGCATTTATGGAAGTGATGTGAATGTGTTGAGAGAAAAAGCTGAGAGCCTAAGAGGTAAATTTGATGAAATTAGAATGCAAGAAGGTGAGAATACTGCACAATATTGTGGTAGAATAAAGAAGTTGTAAATGCTATTAGAGGAGAAAATGTAACTATTGAGGATGAAACTATAATAGGAAAAGTATTGAGAACTCTATGTCCTATCTATGCAATCAAAATTTCTGCAATCCAGGAATCTAGATGTAACTCTCCTAATGTCCTTACTTTAGAAAGTTTGGTCAGCAAGCTTACTTTTGAACTTTCTAACTATGATAACTTCACTATTGGTAGTTGTAGACATGGAAAATTGGCCAAAGGCTTAAATCAATCAAAAGGTGCATCAAATCATCAAAAATAGCACTAAAAATTGATAAATGGAACAAAGGCAATTCGAATCAAAGGAAAATTCAATTAAATGATTAAATGATTAAATAAAGCTTGAAAAGGGGAAAAACACTACAAAATTGATTAAATTCAATTAATGACATAGTTGTTGAAAGCAAAAATCAAAATGAACCTCTTACCCTTCATGGCTAAATTTAATTACTTTAATTAATTAATAAATATGAAATTCTCTCAACAAAGGAAAAAAGGAGACAAAATGGACACAAATCACTCACTTTTCTTGAAATGGTCCAGCCTTTTGAAACCATTTAAATGTTTGTCCCCCAATTTAGGGACAAAGCAAAGCCAATTGACCTTACCCAAGCATAACCATGGTTATCTCACTCTACCCCCTACCCTTGGGAAAATCTTATAAATAGAAGGCATTTTGAGGCATTATTCATCCACTCCATATCTTTGAATTGCAGCAAAGCTCTTGCAATTTGCATCCACACCACTCACTTAGCATTTTCATTGATAATTAGCTTAAATTGTTGATCATTTTAGAGATTTTCTTATCAAATAGAGCTAGAATTTGATAATTAGATCTAGTTTTCATATCATTCTTAGTTCAATTCTCATAATTAGAGTGTCACTAGTGAGGATTTGCAGCTAAGAGCCTCACTTACTACTTCAATTTAGAGAACCATGAGATATTTAGATTAATTGTGCATTATTTAGATTAGTTTTCTTTGAATAGTGTAAATTCTCTTTAAATCTTGTTATTTCATGAAGGTGTAAATCACTCACACACAAATGGTGCCCACCGTGGGGCTCTAGGCCTCAAATTTATCATAATTTCCATGTTATTTGCAAAATTTAGGCTAGAATTGCATGATTTTGCTCACTGTTTGCAGGTTACAGGAAAGAAATCATGCCTACAGTTAAAGAAATCATGCCTATAGTAAAGAGATGTCACTCGCGGTAATTAAAATGTCACCTGGAGTCTGAACGATCACGCTTTTCAGCCTGTAGAGTCACGCTTCTGGAGAAAAAAATCACGCCTGCAGAAATTAAATTCTCACCTCACGGACAAGCAGCTGATGCATTTGGCTATTTAGATGTCGCCTTGAAAGAATTAAAAGCTGCGGCCGAGGAATGATTTTCCGCCTAGTGCAAAGGGAGTTTACTGCCTTTCGCATTTCTTTTGTCTCTTTGAGTATTTTAAATGTCGCTTTCAATTAATTAAATGTCGCTTCTCTAAGTTAGTTTGTCACTTGAAATAAAGAGTTCACATGTTCATTTAATTTGATATCGCACTTAATTACTTTAATCTCGCTTGAGCCCCTTTTGGTGACGCTCGCGGTTAAAGTAATTACATCTTTATTAAATTAGATCTCGCCTTTAGCATGGACAATGTCGCCTGGTTTAGCATTGATATTGTATCAGAATAATTACTGTTGTCACATGTATTAAAGATTTCACGCGTTTGCAAAATTTAATATCGCACTTGTCTATTTTAATCTCGCTTGAGCCCCTTTTGGTGATGCTGGCGGTTAAAGTAGTCATGTCTTTATTAAATTTAATCTCACCTATAGTCTGGATGATGTCGCCTGACTGTATTTTCTCTGTTTTGTCAAAATAAGGACTGTATGCTAACTTCACTGTCATTTTTTTTGTTTCAGGAGCATGGTCTGTCATAAGAAAGTGCAAAAACCAGAGAGAAGGCACAACTTAGAGGAAAAATTGATCTGTAAAAGGATAAGGAAAGAAAACCGGGTACATTCTACCTTTGTTCTCAACAATGATTTAGAGAAAGAAGTAGAATTATATGCTAAATACATTGCTATTGTAGATGCTTACAAATGAAAATATGTCTCATTAAATTGGGAATTTAGTCCTTAAATTTGTAAGAATTTTGCAAGTATTTTGGTTAAAAAAAGAATCAAAAGCATAATCAATTATATCATTTTTAGCTTTGATTTTGGTTTCCCCTCACTTTGTTTGTATTGTGCTGACTAACTTGTTGGTGGAGGGAACGTTTTGCCAAGGTAAGAGAAGGATTTGGAGAGAAAAATGAAAAATCTACTACTTAAAAATGCGCCTAGCCTTTGCTAGCATCGTTTGAGGTATTTTTCTCATCAAGCTTGCACTTCCCTTAAATTGTGGCATTTCAAAGTTCAAAACATAGTTTAATCATAAAAGGAAAAAATAAACACTTCAATTCTAAGAATCCCTTTGTCACGGGGTTGAAAAAGAACCAAATTGATTGTGAGTGTTTGGGATAAGGGAAAAGCAATAGGGATATGCTCTTCACTCTTTGAGTGAATCAAATTCCCAAACTTGCTCTACCAAATCCACTTTTCATGCTTTCAAATGAACATGTTTAAAACTTAGTGGGCTCGCCTCCCGAGATTGCCTTAGAAGGGTCAGTGAGAGGGACAGCCCAAAGTGGGATACACTTGCTTTTGCTGCGAGAATCTGACCCACTATAAAATGAAATGCGGGTATCCTTAATGGGGTACACGACAAAAGGATTTTAGCTCTTTCAAACTTCCTCTAGTAGTCCTAACGGATTGTGCAAAATCATGCTTTTGTGCGTGTGGGAAGCCCCTTAACATAGTTGGGGGATGAAAAGCTAAGATCTCTTTTGAACGGAAAACTTATTACATAACGGTAAAATAGCAAAACTACCTATTAGAGCCATGTTTACGAACCAATTATGTGCTAGGTAGATTGTGTGGAAGCTATTCTTGTGTTAAACCTGTGAAAACGTTCAAAAATATACACATTAGAGCATTCTAGGGATATGATACCCAATTGATGTGTGTGTTGAGATTGTTTTTATTTTCAAACAAGATATTCCAAAGTTATTGATCAAAACACCATTAAAATTTTAAACCATTTAAAATTGATCAAAAACTTTTACCTTATTCCAAAAATAGCTTATCAAGAGAAGAAAGTCAACATACCCTTAAAGTTTGTTCATGCCTGTTATTACAAGGTCACTCTCTATAAGAAAAGCATTACAAATAGATGGGACCTACAATGGAGAAGAACTCCCATTTCCAAAGAACACTTTCATTACTTCATGAGTGACTGAAAAACCCGCTAAGGCAAAGGACATTAACAAGATGTTTAGTGGTACCCTAGGAAATATTGATCCCAACAACCAAGGGAACAACATGAATGGGGGTATAGATCCTAACAACAATCAAGGGAACAACATGAATGGGGGTATGGATCTTAACAACAATCAAGGAAATTCTAATAATGGAGGAAGAGATCCTAATTCTCAAGAGGCAAATTCACAAGGCAACAACTTATTTCCTCCTCATAATACAAACTTACCCCCAACTGTAGAAGAAGCAATGATTGAAAGAGCATTAGAGGCAAGACAATGTCCTTATTTCATAGAACTAATGAAAAAGACCATGCTTATGGATAAAGAAAAACACTTCATGGACTTAATACAAATGGGGGTAAAGCTACCTAAAGATTTTGACATAGAGAAATTAAAGCCCAAGGAAATAGAAGACCCTATGGAAGCAATGAGGGAACAATTCAAGGCATTACAAATGGAAATTGACAGTTTGAAACAAAATGGGGCTCCTAAGCCTTTCTCTATTGAAACCTTATGTCCTTTTCCATTCGATAAGAGTTTGGTCATGGTGCCTTTTCCCATTAATGTAACATTTCCTAAATATGAGAGGTATGAAGGAACATCTGACCCACATGATCATCTTCGGGGGTTTTGTGCATTAAGTCTTGAATTCATGCATGAATCAACCTATTTAATGAGACTATTCCCAAGAAGCTTGGGAGGAACAGCCATGGATTGGTTTTCAAAACTACCATCCAGCATAAAATCCTTTGAAGAGTTAGCATCTAAATTCGTGACTCATTACTCTTATAACATCAAACATGAGGTCACAATGATAACATTATGTAACATGAAGCAACAAGATGGAGAAGCCTTTCTCACATTCTTGCAAAGATGGAGGATTGCATTTGCTAGATATCCAAGAAGTGTACCGGAGAAAGAAAAAATGGATATCTTTATTAACGGTTTAAGAAGCGAGCTGAATTATAGACTAAGGATGCAATGTCCTAAAACTTTTCAAGATTTGATTGATAACAGAATTACAATGGAAGAAGTGTTGATTAAGAGTGGAGAGTTGAAATTGTACAAGGAAAATAAGAATAACTCTAACTCCAACAACAACAATACCAACAATAACAACAATCCAAATAAAAGTTGGTACAACAACAATAGCCATTATGCTGCAAAGAATAACAACAAAGGCATTGTTAATGATGGTGTAGTAGAATCCAGCAACTTGAAGGTGATTCCATTTGCCCTTACAAAGACACAAAATCAAGTGAATAATGCTAATCAAGCATATAATGCACCTTCCAACAACAACAACAATGCCAACAAGAATAATCAAGGAAACAAGGATCAAAACAACAAGTATGATAAGTATTTGAAGCCCACTCCTGCAAGACACTTTACACCCTTGGGAGAATCACTTGAAACTGCATTAAAGGCTCTCATAGCTAACAATGTTATTACATTACCCGCTATTAAGCCTTATGAACCAGACCACAAGCTAGGTTGGTGGGATGCTAAGCATCATTGTGAATATCATAGGATTTAGGGGCACACTACAAATGAATGTCTACAATTAAAGAATGTGGTGCAGGACTTGATAGATAATAACATAATCACTGTTGATGGACCCCAAAATAATGAAGATCATACGGCCTTCAAACAACCTTTTTACAAACATGATAAAGGTGAGTCATCAAATGGCAAGAAACAAAGTGCCAATAATCTCAACTTTGTGCCATCATATGATCATATTGTTAATGCTATCATCATTAATGAACAGCCTCAAAAGGAAGCAACTAATGTCATTACAAGAGGGAAGAATTCTAGAATGACTTTACAAGGGATAGTCCCTCAAAACACCAATATCCCACCATCCAACATTGTGGTCAAACAACCTCCTACAGCAGCAAGGCCTTATAGTTTGGTGGACCAATTGCAACGTACTCTAGCACAAATCTCAATCTTAGAGTTATTGAAGTTGTCACCAAATCATAAAGAGATTTTGGAAAAAGCTTTGGAAGAGACACATGTTTCTACTACCCTAGGGGAAGAAAAATTTCAAAATATGGTAGGACATCTTGTGGCTCCCCATTGTCTTTCATTTTTCGATCAAGATGACATGTCTATAACTCATCCTCAAAATTTTCCATTACATATAGAGGTTTTGATCGAAAGGCATAGAGTCAAAAGAGCCCTTATTGATGGAGGGGCTGGCCTTAACATATGCACATTGAGTCTTGTAAAGTCCTTAGGTTTATCCGAGTCTTGCATTGACCCTACAAAGAAAATCACCATAAAAGCTTATGATGAAGCTGAAAGAGCTTCTAAAGGCATGATTGTGTTGCCCATCCAAGTGGGACCAGTCAAGAAGGAAACCAAATGTCAAGTGTTGGACATGAAATTAACCTATAACATCTTATTGGGAAGACCCTGGATTCATGAGATGCAAGCTGTCCCCTCCACATACCACCAATGCATCAAGTTCCCATACATGGGTGAAGAAATCACAGTTGGAGGAGACTCAAATCCATTTCAATATTGTAATGCACTCAAACCCTTGCATGAATTATACATTCCACATAATCATGAAGGAGTTGTTCCAAGAATCACCAATGAAGATGCACAAAATCCTCTTCAAGCTAGCTCAACTACATCAACTAAGGGTAAGGAAAAAGTGAGCTACGAGGGTCCAAATGTGATGGAAAGTCCATATGTGGCACCTAAATTGGAGACAGTGATCTACAAACCTACTAAAGAGGAAAAAGAACAAGCTAAAGTAGATCATTATCAATACATGAGTGAGATGATGAACAAATTTGACAAACAATGCAAGATTAGTTCAAAAGGGGTAGGAGAATATTCAGTTTCTCTATTTGACATGCCCATGTCTCCCAAATCACATGGAAAACCCTCAAAAGAACATCTTCCACATAAGTATAATTCTTATTTTGTGAGGGAAGATAGCAAAGAAACATGGGATAAGGAAGAGGATGATGTCCTCCAATGGCTTTATCATGATGAGGATGGTACCCTAGACACTCCCATGGAAAGAATTCAGCATGTCAATATACAAACAAAACAATATGGGAAAGGATTTGATATTATGCAAAAGATGGGATACAAAGGAAGAGGACCCCTAGGCCAAAGAAATAGAGGATTATTAGAACCTATTGAACCTATTTGGAGGGCAAGTCATGAAAAATCTGGAGTAGGTTTTCAATATAAGGGAGAAAGTTCAAGTCCAATGCATGATTTTCATCCTCAAATAAATTAATTAGAATCTGAAGGAGATAGTGATGACTCTAGGGATTATGAATGGGATACTCTATCAGATGAGTCATGTAAAGATAAAGAAGTCATTGCTATACATACTTATGCAAAAATCCCAAAAGAAGATGCTCCAATTAATGAAGAATCTTCTATTCAAAGGCCTAATATAGAACAAGCATCTAGTAGTGGAGCATGGATAGAAACATTTTGGACACCTTCAGAGGAGGGAAATTCAAATGTTAGTTTTAACCCGCTTGTGGCTTTTCCCACATTGTTTCCCGTAGAGGTCGACGAGGATTCAAGTGAAGGGGACTTTGACCCTGCTTCCATGGATCATCTTGAGGAAGCGCACATCATAGATCTAAATGATACAATGTATGAACCCTCAAACGAAGTCATGTCCATAAATCCTATTGATGATACCTTACCCAATAAATCCTTAATTTTGATACATCCAAACCTCATTGATTGGGATCAAACTGAACCACATGACTTACTTTACTTCCCAAATGACCAAGCAACAAACCAATACCTCAATGCGGTTGAACCCTCTTTCACCAATGAACTCAATATAGACATGATGACAACAGCAAGGGTCCAATCTCTTAGTCAAAAAGAAAAAATGAAAAAAAATAAAAAAATGAGAAGTTCAATTGGTGAAAACCTAACTGTGGCACCATTAGAACCAAAAACAATGAAAATAAAAGACGTTTCTTTTGGTGAAAACCCAACTGTGGCACCATTAGAAGAGAGATTGGACACTTTGCCTAAACATGAAGAAGAACGGTCATCTATTCTTATAGAACCAATAAAAAAAGTTAACATTGGTATAGAACTAGAGCCAAAGGTTGTACACTTGGCTGCATCACTTACGTCTCTTGAAAGAGAGGACTTTATCAAATTCTTCCAAGAACAACAAGTAAATTTTGCATGGTCATATGCCGATATGCCTGGATTGGATCCTGATTTCATAATGCATCATCTGAATGTTAGACCCAGAGTTAAACCTATGAAGCAAAAACTAAGGAAAATGCACCCACATGTGGCTCTCTTAGTCAAGGCAGAATTGGAAAAATTGTTAAAGGTGGGATTCATAAGAACAATAGCATATGCTGATTGGATCTCTAACATTGTGCTGGTTACTAAGCATGATAAATCTATCCGTGTGTGTATGGATTTCAGAGATTTAAACCTTGCATGTCCCAAAGATGACTTCCCATTGCCAAGCATTAATACCATAGTGGATTTGACAGTAGGTCATGCAATGTACTCATTAATGGATGGATTTAGTGGCTACAACCAAATCAAGATTGCTCCTGAAGACCAAGAAAAGACAACATTTACTTGCCCTTGGGGTACTTTTTGTTGGAATGTCATGCCCTTCGGTTTAAAAAATGCTGGAGCTACATATCAAAGGGCCATGATAACTATTTTCCATGATACGATGCACACTTTCTTAGAAGATTATGTGGATGACATTCTAGCAAAATCCCACAATAGAGAAGAGCATTTACAAATCCTAAGAAAAATATTCATTCGGTTAGAACAATTCAAAGTTAGATTAAACCCAAAGAAGTGTGCCTTTGGTGTCCAATCCGGCAAGTTATTGGGTTATATAGTGTCAGAAAAAGGCATTGAAGTTGATCCTGAAAAAGTACAAGCCATTCTAGAAATGGAGATTCCAAGAAATATTAGCCAAATGAGGTCACTACAAGGAAAGATTCAATCAATAAGGAGATTTATCTCTCAATTAGCAGAAAAGTGACACTCCTTCCCCAGATTGTTACACAAGGACACTACATTTATGTGGGATGAAGAATGTGATAAGGCCTTTGCTACTTTGAAGACTTATTTGATAAACCCACCTATTCTTATGTCACCTATCAAGGGTAAAGAACTGTTGTTATACATATCAGCCACAGAAAGGTCTCTAGGCATATTGTTGGCACAAGAAGATGAGCAAGGAAAAGAAAGGGCAATCTACTATCTTAGTAGAACCTTAATAAAATATGAACTCAATTATTCATTCATGGAAAGAGCATGTCTAGTAGTGGTTTTTGCATCTCAAAAACTAAGACATTATATGTTGATGCATAAGATCAAATTAATTGCCAAGATTGATCCTCTCAAATACTTGCTAAGTAAAACTGCCTTAACAGGTAGAATAGAAAAATGGGTCATGATCCTAAGTGAATTTGACATTGAATATGTTGATAGAAGAGAAATTAAAGGACAAGTCATAGCAGATCACTTAGCAGATAACCTAATGGAGTCTACACAAACCATGCAAATTGAATTTCCAGATGCAGAAATTGTCAACATAGAAGCAAAGACATGGAAATTATATTTTGATGGATCTTACACACAAGGAGGTTTTGGAGTAGGTATATTATTGGTTACTCAAGGATACACCATTCCAAAGTCCTATAAACTCTTATTTCCATGCACCCATAACATAGCGGAATATGAGGCATTAGTCATTGGCATTAAAATGGCTTTAGAATGGAATATTGCAGAATTACAAGTGTATGGAGATTCCCAACTCATAATCAATCAGGTTAATAATGAATACAATACTAAAGACATAACATTGACGAAATATAAAACCTTGATTGATGGATGGAAGAAGTACTTTGCTTTGATCACATTTGAACAAATTCCAAGAGAAAAGAATAGAGCAGCAGATGCCATGGCTACCTTGGCTTCATTGTTACAAAAACCAAATCAAAATGAGAAGTATGAGTTCTTGGTGGAAGAGTTGGTAAAACCAGCATTTAACCTTCCTGACACCCAAATTGTTGCTCTTTTACATGGACATGACTCTCCTTGGTATGGACCCATCTATACTTACCTTAAAGACCAAGTACTCCCCATAGACCAAACTCGTGCCCAAAAATGTAACTTCATATGCCAAGTCACCCGTTACCTAATCCTTTCAGACACATTGTATCATAAGGGTCTTGATGGGATGTTACTTAGATGTCTAGAGGAAGAAGAGTCTAAGTTAGCTTTACGTGAGGTCCATGAAGGCATTTGCGGGTCACACTCAAGCGGTCTTAATCTAGCTAAGAAAATCCTTCGTTTAGGGTACTTTTGGACAACATTAGAAAAGGATGCTTGGCAATTTGTGAAGAAATGCAACAAATGTCAATATCATGGTAATATGATACATGCACCAGCTCAAGAATTACACCCATTCATTACACCATGGCCTTTTTATCAATGGGGTTTTGACTTGATTGGAATCATATATCCTCCATCTTCAAACGGACACAAGTATATCATCACAGCAATAGAATACTTCACCAAATGGGTGGAAGCAGTTCCATTAACAACAACAACCGACAAACAAATTTCAATGTTCATTTTGAACCACATAATTTGCTGCTATGGCATTCCACACGCCATTATCACAGATAATGGGAAACAATTCAAAAATCAGGATATTGATGAACTTTGCTTGACATTTCACATTACACATCATTCATCATCCATTTATTATCCACAAGGCAATGGACAAGCTGAAGCAACAAACAAAAATATCCTCAAAATATTAAAAAGATCAGTTAACAAATCAGGAAGAGATTGGCATGTGCAAATAAATCCCGCACTATGGGCTTACAGAACTAGTATTAGAACACCTACAGGAGCCACCCCATTCTCTTTAGTCTATGGAACCGAAGCAGTTCTACCATTAGAAGTTGAAATTCCATCTCTACGGGTTTCATTAAGAGGATTAATCACTGATGAGGATTATAGGATTGCTAGACTACAACAATTGGAATTGTTAGAGGAACACCAAACTCAAGCTTATGAGCATTTAAAAGTTTATCAAAATAAGATTGCACACAATTACAACAAACACATCAAACCAAGAACTTTTCAAGGAGGAGACTTGGTACTAAGAGAAAATCCCAAAAATCAAGCTGAAAGGGAAAAGAAAGGAAAGTGGGAAGCTAATTGGATAGGCCCATTTGTGATAGTGTCATCCTTTGGAACTGGAACATATAAGTTATCAGATTGTAATGGTGAAGAATTACAAGAACCCATAAATAGCATTCATTTGAAGAGATTCTACACCTAAAGCAGATGAAAGAGTATAAAGAGTATCAGATGAGAGAGCATCATAATTATTGTACATAGTTGAAAAGGGATCTTGAAAATACCAAAAACATTTGAAAATGGAAAATCCAAAAACATTGGAAAAGAAGAAAGATCAAAAACAGTGGAAAATTGAGCCTGAAGAAAGCAAAAACATTTGAAAAACTATCTCTTGGTGAAAACCTAGCAAATAGGCGCCAAGGTGATAAAGAAAAATACAAAAAAGGAAAAAAAGGAAAAATACAAAAAAAGAAAAATACAAAAATACAAAAAAAAAGAAAAAAGAAAAATACAAAAAAAATGAAAAAAGAGAAAAGGTGCCTTGGTGAAAACCTAGCAAATAGGCACCTCGGTAGCAAAAAAAAAAAGAGAATACCCAAAGGTGAAAACTTGGCAACAAGCACTTTTGGTTCCCTTAAGTCATTTCCTTCCTAGTCACATGTGTACATAATGCATCTCATCATCCCATTTGTCTAAACCTTCATTGCATCCGTCATTTGTACATAGTCATAATAACAGTTTGTAGCATCATCCTTTGCATTGTCCAAAGTTGTCAAAATTGATACATCAAATACTTGGGGGCAGCATAAACGGATTGGAAAGTGGGTACCTCAAAAAGGATTCAAATGAGCAACATTCAGTCACAAGCAGAAAGGGATCAACATTTTCAGAAGAGAGATCAAATTTTTGTAAACCTTTGATTGATATCATTGTTTACTAACCAAGAGGTTGACTACCACAACAAAATCCTTGAGCCTAAATTGACTTATTATTCAGGATTAAAAAATCAAACATCATTTCATGATCAAACACTTGGAAATATTTTGTTGAAGATCAGAAAACAATGCAAAACACTTAGATAGATTCTTTTGAAAAGTTGGTTAAAAATCTGTTTACTTACATTAATTCAATTTATATCAAGTCTTTTTAGCTAATCAATGATGTTTTGACTAGATTGGCAATGAGGGAGACATGATATTTTTCTTGCCTATGAAGTGACTATTTGGAGGAAGATTCATTGCCTTATGAGAATTCATCTAAAGACATGGTCATCAAAGAACCATCGAGGATTATCTTATAAAACAATGAGTTAACCTTTGTTTGTTTACGCAACCGGATACCTTGGATATTTAGATTCTTCATATCTAAATGACAAAATCCACTTGCAACATAGAATCTGACAAAATCGGTATTCGTACTCTCATGATTGTTTGTAATCAGTGATAGTCGTATCGATGAGACCGATGGGAAAGCAAAACGGAGGTTACCATATGAGAAGTAAATAAAAAGTGATATTCATATCATCATGTCAGTGGGCAGTGGTGATTGTATCAACTTTTCGGTCCCAAGTGCTCAATGATGAAAATATATTCTCAAGGCATTTATTTGCTAAAAGCTAGTGACACTTAGCTGCATTCATAAAAAGGTTAAATGCATTCTCATGTTAGATTAATTGCACATGCATTTTTCCCAAGGGTTTCATTTTTACATCAAAAAGGGGGTACATAACATCATTAACAGGGTTAAATCAGCAAGGACAACATCACTTCAATATCATCTTTTCGTACAATAAAAACATGAGATTATACTTTTTGCATTCATTCCATATCATTAATCATTACATAGATATATTATCAAAGAAAAGAATGAAATAATCATTTACATGTGCATACATACAGATTGCATACATGCGAAATAACATATCAAAACTACATCCATACATGAGAAAGAAATGCATCCATCTATCTATATCATACATAAGATACGTTGCATCCATAGACACCATCCATCCAAAAACAAATGCATTAGATAAACACATATAACAGCATCTAAAGGAAATCTCATATATCATCAAGTAAAAGTAGGAAAGATCATAAATGTCCTCATATCACATGTCTACTCATAACTCAATACATCAAGTATAACAATGATATCATAAGATCAACTCTATAATTGCCCATCAACAGGGGCATCAATGTCAAATAAGTGTCAAAATAACTGGAAAGGTGACACCAAGGTCACAAGACTATGGTACAATATCAAGTATCTCAGCATCAATACATAAATGATCAATAAGAGCACTCATAGCTCAACTCTCATCACCACTGGGAGGAGGTCCTGGAGGAGGCTGTGGAGGAGGCTGTGATGGAGGCTGCTGAGGCGGCTGAGGAGGCGTCTGACCAACCATAGCAACAAGGAGAGGAACCAATGGAGCCAAACTTGATACTAACTACTGCATCATAGATGACATCTATGACACCTCTATCCGTAATGCTCCCACATCTGCTCGTAGCTGGGTAGTACTAGAACTCTCCCCAACCTCATAGGTACTCTGAGGATCACTTGTATCTATAGGAGCTTTTCCCCGATCACGGGAAAAAGCTGCTGGCATCTGCTGTGCACCTGTATCCTGACCATCCACGGTAGCCTGCTATAATCCTGCTCCTGTATCCTATCCTGTACCTAGATCCTGTCTAGCAGCCCTCACATGATCCTGACGATCTATCCTCTGTCTCTGTGCTACTGCAGGATGAGGAGGAGGAGGTGGTGCCTATACCTGTGCATCTCTCGCTCGTCCTCTGAGCCTAATTACTGCCCTACCTCATGGTCTACCTCTGCATCTCCTCCCACCACCGACATCATCACCATCATCATCTCGCCCAGGCACTAGCTCTGCAGGGTCTGTAAATCAAGGCATCAGATGCTCCATCAACCAAGCTAGATACTCCTGCGTGACTCTGGCATCTCTGATGTGTAACCTCATGTCCCAATCCATATAACCCAGTAATGATATCTGCTCTATAGCATCATCATATGAAGGCATGTGACCCCAAGTAGCTTGCTCTGCACTAGAATGAGCATATACTATAGATCCCTGAGGCATAGGCTGAATCCGCCCAAACTGCCGTAGCACTCTCCCTGCCAAGAATCTCTCAAGAACAGAGTCGATCCTGCCAATCATCCATCGAGGAGCAAACATATATGGTAACTCCAAGCTATCATCTCTCCAATCCTCGACCTTAATGTATGGTCTCCAATAGACCTCATCCATGTCATCAATCTGATGTCGCCAATACTCCAAGTGACCTAAGTGATGCTGTGTCACCATACCAGTATACTACCATGCAAAAGGATATCCTAGAGGATGATCTCGATCTGATATAGGATGACTGACTGGTAAGTGCTCCCATATCCACATCTGCAAAATGTGAATCCTAGCAGATAATGAAGCTGATCTCCTGTAAACCACCTCATGAAGATCGTGATAAAGCTGTGCTAGCACACATGATCCCCAGTCAAAGCATCGAGGCTGATGTAGCAAATCCTCGATAATCCTGCCCCATCCCACTAAAAATCTATGACCTCACTGATCAGGTAATAAAACACCACCAATGATAGCACCTAATAATGCTGGTAAAATAGGAAATGAGGAAAACTAAGGCCATAGGATGCAATCATCACCTATAGATGGATCTCCGAATACTCATCGACAATATATCCCATCATAGACTTCATCATAATATACTATCTCTCCATGAGTCAAGATCCGTAGCAATCTGTAAACATCCTCAGGTGTAATAGTCATCTCACCCATTGGTAGCCAAAATGTGTTTGTCTCAGAGTGCCAATGCTCTGTGACAGTGGTAATCAAACCTCGGTTCATCTGGAACGGAGGAAGCTCTAGTACACATAATAAACCGCAACACCTAATGACTCACCTCTCAGCGTCAGTCAATTGCGCCCTAAGCTCCATCACCTAGTGTGGTATAGTCCAAAGGTACAGAACAGGGACATCCTCCTGTTTAATCAAAACAAGGGAATCACATGAGTAACTTACTATCAGGAAATCAAATAATCAATCTAGTCATCAATTTAAATATACCTATCAGACCTACCAATCCTAACTCTAAGCATTGAGGAAGGATGATCCTAGTTTTATGTCTCTAAGCATTTGAGCATAAAATGAATGGACATTTAGATCCATGACCTATCATTCGTGATGAAGATTGATTAACCTTATTCTTCGATATTATAGTTACCTATTTCCTAATTCATTGTTGAAATCAAACAAAGGGAACACCCTAACTGAACATTTGATTGAATTCATTGACGTGATCGATATCAATCAAGTTGATGCAATCGAGCAATCAGACGTCCTAGAAAAGTCTCAAATAAACAAAAAATTTTTTACTTACACGACTTTTCTTTCTGGCGTCATTTCTTTTACCAGAGGTGACATTTCTTTCTTCATACGCGTGATTTTATTCATCCACGTGACTTAATTTCATGGAGGCGGTATTAGATTTTCCGCAGGTGACATTTTATTATCACGCGATACACAATTAAAATGATTAAAACCCTAAGCGATATTAAATTATCCTTAGGTGATAAAAGACTTTCTAAATGCGTGAGAAAACCTAAGGGAGGCGACATCAAATTTACCAAAGGTGACATTTTAACTTTTCAGGTGATATTAAAAGGCACGGAGGCGACATTTCTTTTCACAAATGCAGAGTTAAAATTTTTAAATGCATTAAATGAGGTCATAAATGCAACTTTAAAGACATGAGGAAAATTTGAATGACATACCGGAGGACCATCGGTCGCTCTCCGACTGAACCGGTGTGCTCTCTCAAACTGATGCTCACGATGTGGGACCACCATCGTCTCAAAAAGGCTAAAATTAGAGCTCAAATCTCAAGAAGGAATGGTGCAAATGAATAGTAAAATGAGGGGTTTTACCCTATTTAAGGTGAAATTGGTCCTAATAAACACTTAAAAAATGCACTTTGGACCTATTATAGGACATTTCCATTAATCGGGGCATGAATAAAACTTGATTGTTTCTTTCAAACGGTATCAGAAATCAAAACATATTCCAAATACTCAAAATCATTCAAATCAAAGAATTAATATGTTTTATTTCTGAGGGGGCATCAGAGTATCAAATGGGCATCACATCAAAACATTTATTAGTGGGGCATATCATATCATATCAGTATCATATCAATATCAGTATCATATCATATCATATCAAGTATCATATCAGGAGGCAAATCAATTGCATATCAGTTTCATATCAAATCTTTCATCATATCAAAAATATCAACATATCAGGAATCAATCAACCCAAGACCTTTATCAATTAACCCAAGACCTTTATCAATCAACCCATGACCTTTATCAGTAAATCCAGGACCTTTATTAGTGAACCCAGGACCTATCACCATATCAGATCAGTATCATATCATAGGCATCAGAATCATATTAGCACCATCATATCAGAGGCACATCATCGTCATCAGGAAGTACATTAATCAGAACGATCAGAGGCATATCAGAACTAGGACCTAAATCAGATCATCATACTAAGGGAATCTTTGAATCGGTGTTCTTCACACATCGACTCAAAGAGGGGCATTTGTAGACATGGAAAATTGGCCAAAGGCTTAAATCAATCAAAAGGTGCATCAAATCATCAAAAATAGCACTAAAATTTGATAAATGGAACAAAGGCAATTCGAATCAAAGGAAAATTCAATTAAATGATTAAATGATTAAATAAAGCTTGAAAAGGGGAAAAACACTACAAAATTGATTAAATTCAATTAATGACATAGTTGTTGAAAGCAAAAATCAAAATGAACCTCTTACCCTTCATGGCTAAATTTAATTACTTTAATTAATTAATAAATATGAAATTCTCTCAACAAAGGAAAAAAGGAGACAAAATGGACACAAATCACTCACTTTTCTTGAAATGGTCCAGCCTTTTGAAACCATTTAAATGTTTGTCCCCCAATTTAGGGACAAAGCAAAGCCAATTGACCTTACCCAAGCATAACCATGGTTATCTCACTCTACCCCCTACCCTTGGGAAAATCTTATAAATAGAAGGCATTTTGAGGCATTATTCATCCACTCCATATCTTTGAATTGCAGCAAAGCTCTTGCAATTTGCATCCACACCACTCACTTAGCATTTTCATTGATAATTAGCTTAAATTGTTGATGATTTTAGAGATTTTCTTATCAAATAGAGCTAGAATTTGATAATTAGATCTAGTTTTCATATCATTCTTAGTTCAATTCTCATAATTAGAGTGTCACTAGTGAGGATTTGCAGTTAAGAGCCTCACTTACTACTTCAATTTAGAGAACCATGAGATATTTAGATTAATTGTGCATTATTTAGATTAGTTTTCTTTGAATAGTGTAAATTCTTTTTAAATCTTGTTATTTCATGAAGGTGTAAATCACTCACACATAGTAGTATTGAATTTGCTTTTAAGTCTCAGATGGTTTTGAATAAGTTAAAGAAGGAAAAAGAAAGATGCATTTGTGAAAGTGAAAGTGAAAGTGATAGTGATAGTGGCACATCTAATGAAGAACTTGAGGATCTAGAAGCTCTTATGTCTAGAAGAATGAAAAGGGGAAAACGAAGGTAAAAATGTAAAATCCCTATTATATGTCTTTCATGTAATAAAGTTGGTCATATAGTTGCTAGATGTCCTGACAGGGATAATAAGGATGAAGAAAGAGACAATAAGAAAAAATAAAAAAGAGAAGATAGAGGTTACCAAATATACAAAGACTACAAAGGGAAACGTAAGAAATCCTGCTACATTACTGAAGAAGAGACTGACACTGATAGTGATGATTTTGAAATTGAAGTTGTCTATGTTGCAATGAAAGATGAATCTAATGAGGATGAGAAAACTACATTAATATCTTATGTAAACAAAAATGATAAGTGGATTATTGACAGAGGTTGTTCACATCATATGATTGGAGATAAGAGTAAGTTTGATACCTTAAACCATTATGAAGGTAGGAGTGTAAAGTTTGGAAATGATGCACCATGTCCTGTTAGAGGAAAAGGATTGATTAAGCTGACTGATAAGATCTCTTGTGAAAATTCTTATTAGGTTTAGGGTCTTAATTATAATCTGGTGAGTGTTGTACAACTTAATAGCACTAGCTACTAAGTGAAATTTCATCATAGGAAGGCCAAAATATTTGATGCCATAGGTGAACTGATTGGAAGTGGAGAACAGACAAGATGTAATTTTTTCTATCTAGACCTATCTGAAGAAACATGTATGATTGCATAACTTGATGATATTTGGTTATGGCATAAGCGGCTATGTCATGTTAACTTTGATAATTTGGTAGAAATTAGCAAGAAAAAGAAAGTGAGAGGTCTACCTAGATTGAAGAAAGATGAGAATGTAATGTGCAATGAATGTCAATTGGGTAAGATGACTAAGTCTAGTTTCAAGAGCAAAACCTTTACTTCTGAGAATGTCTTAGATTTGGTTCATACTAACCTTTGTGGAATGATGGGTGTATAAAGCTATTATGGTTCTAGATATTTTATCCTATTTGTTGATGATTATACTAGAATGATGCATGTAATGTTCTTAAAAGAAAAATATGATTCTTTTCAAATTTTTAAGTGGTATGTGGCCAAGGTTGAAAAAGAGATAGGTAAAAACCTGAAGTGTCTGAGATCTAACTGAGGTGGAGAATTCACATCAAATGAGTTCAATCTCTTTTGCAATGATAGATGGATTAAAAGACATATGTCTACACCTAGAACTCCTCCACATAACAGTATAGCAGAGAGAAGGAATAGATCTATCTTGGACTGTGCATGGACATTAATGATTGAAAATAATGTTGCACAAAATTATTGGAAATAAGCTATAAGTACAACTATTTATACACTTAACTGAGTACAGATAAAAAAAGGTACAAATCTAACACCTTATGAATTATGGCATGGGTATGCAGCGAATGTAGAATACTTTAGAATCTTTGGAAGTAAGTGCTACATATTGAAGGATAGTAGGAATGGAAAATTTGATGCTAAAAGTGATGAGGGTATATTCCAAGGCTATTCCATAAAAAGTAAAGATTATAAGTGTCTGAATTCTAACACTAATAAACTTGTGGAAAGTGTAAATGTCAAAGTTGATGAGTATGTAGAGAAAAATGAAGCTGACAATAATAAGGTACTAGAAGATTACATATCTTTTGTGTATATAGAGGAAGAAGAGGCAAGTGACAGACCTGCACCTGATGCTGAGTCTCGGGTGAGCAATACCAAGCATCAGGATAACAATACTGAGAGAGAAGAAGAATGTGTCAAGTGATAGGAAGAAGTTGTCGAGTATCAGGATGAGGTTGTGTTAGAATAACTGAGAGGGGGGTGAATCAGTTATCTAGTGTCCCAATTCAAAATGTATAATTCAAAACAATTTCTTCTATTTTTTCTTGTTGGTAAACACTAAATACTTTCATTGTCTGTACTTTTACCGATTACCAATCTAATACTAAAATAGTTACCGATCAAATCTAACATGTAACATGTAAAGAATGATAACAAACAAATATCACAATCAACACATGACACAAGAGATTTAATGTGGAAACCTTGTAAATAGAAAAACCACCTAGGACCGGCAACCCAAAAATGTTCACTCTTCTGAAGTGAGGTTGCTTAAGACCCAACCCTGTTAAAGGTTACAAACACACTGTAAGGTGTGACTTTGTTAGAGGATTTTAGACTAGAAGTTATCATCCAACCAGCATTCACTATGGGGTTGATAGGATAACAATGTTCATTCTATGAATGATACATCATAAGACTTTCAGAGTCCACTTGGTTAAGATATTTTAACTATATACAATGGTTAAATATGTAATAGTAAATGACCTACCTTAATACAACTTCAATTGCAGATTACAAATCAATATTTAGTCCATACAAATCCTTCTGATCAATATTTCACTTCAGATTCAATACTGTATCAACTTACTATCCGTCAGTAATTGCTCTATGTAGCTCAGTTCTTACTAACTAGTATGATCAAAATACATGAAAACCTTGTTCATGCGATATTCCTGCAACTTCTTCTTCTTCTAACATTTTTCATAAAGAAAATCTATTCTCTTATATAGATGAATAAATCATTTTCTTCTCCACCATCAAATTTTGTTGCTTAACGTCATTCATAGATTTTTCTACTTCAAAATTTCTTGGTACTTGTGTCAATAACACATTTCTATCTTCTTTGTTAGATCTTCCCTAAATTTTGCCAGCCATCAATCTATGTAACAAACATTATCTGTTACCTCCATGTTATACTCTTGCCAGCTCATCAATCTTATTGGCTAAACTAATCATTTAATACATTCTATTCCACTTGGTTAACAAAGAAATGCATCAGTGAATACGGCTCGGTTAATACTGCGATCGGTATACACTACACTCTTTCGGTGTATACTAGAAATGCTTCATTTACCGACAACATTGCTTTGTGTCTTTCAGCTTTATACTACATCATAGATGAATGCAACATAATAAAGTCAATATCATCAAGTCATAGACTCATCAATAAGTTACTCAATGTATTCCTTATCCTCATCTATCATGTACATCTTTTCTCATGTAGATTTCTCTATTCTTCATCTATTTCACCTTTATTCAGATGTCTCAGTATAGTAACTTACAAGATAAGTGTTATCAAACTAGTTTACATCAATGACAACATAATACTAATTTAATCATATTATATATCTAATCAACAACTCCTTAGTGATCTTGCAACTATAGATTCTTCAATCAGATTCCAAATCAATTGTAGTGTAACAATCTCTCCCTTTGGCATTGATGGCAACTCAAGTAATATGAAATGTACCATACACATACCAAACATACATTCTACAACTTTGTGAACAAATTTTTTAAGTCAAATAGACTTAACATGTTTAATCACTACGTTACTAAACCAACATTAAATAATACAACTTTACCATTTTGCAGTTGTGATCTTTTCAGTTCTCCTATTCCTGCTTTTGTTCTCTGTAACTGATCTTCAATGCTCTGTCTCATTCAGATTGTCTCTCTCTTAGATAATTCTCATTGATGCTTGTTACTTTTCATATTGTTTATCTCTCCCTTTGACCACAATGCCAAAGAAACAAATAAACAAACAATTATGTCTTCCTCTGTATCTCTGAATACTGATATTCCAATCAGTTCAAGTTTTCAAACTTAATCACAACCTTGAGCATGATTCAAAGTGTGAACTATGTTGCATCAACATGAATGATCTTCTAATAAAAGTAGGCTGATGCAACAACCAGATCACCTTAGTGACCGATAGATAGGGGATAGACCCCAAGTCTAGTCCTCAAGTATTCAAATGTGTCCTTCGGTAGGGGCTTTGTAAAAATATCTGCAAGTTGTTCTTTAGATGTGACAAATTCTAACTTTACTTGCTTCTCTTGCACTTGTTCTTTTAAGTAATGATACTTAATAGATATATGCTTTGTCTTAGAGTGAATCACAAGATTTTTTGAAATATTAATAGCACTAGTGTTGTCGCAGTATATAATTACTGGATCAGTGATTACCGCATTCATTCCTTCCAACACTTGTTTGATATATGTAATGTTTGAATAGTTAGTAGTAGTAGCAACATATTCTACTTTAGCTATAGACTGAGAAATACAAGCTTGCTTTTTACTTGTCTAGGTTACAAGTCTTTCACCAAAGAAGAATGCTCCTCCGGTGGTGCTTTTTCTATCATCCACATTTCCAGCCCAATTAGCATCGGTGTAAACTTTTAGTTCAAACTTCCCTTCCTTAGGACACCATAATCCAAAATTCTCTATTTTCTTCATGTATCTTAAGATCCTTTTTGTAGCTATCATGTGTGATTCTCTAGGATTAGCAGAAAACCTTGTAACAATTCCCACAACATGTGCTATATCTGGTCTACTATGAACTACATACATTAACTTACCAATCATGGATTGGTAGAGTGTCTGGTTTACCTCTATAGTTTCATCCTCCTTTGTCAATTTGCATCCAGTAGCCATTGGTGTTCCCACAAGTATAGCATCTTCCATGCCAAATGTCTTCAGTACTTCCTTTATGTATTTAGATTGTGTGATGAATATCTCATCACTCTGTTGAATCACTTGTAATCCAAGAAAGAACTTAATCTCTCTAAACATAGAAATTTCAAATTCCTTTTTCATTTCATCAGAAAATGCCTTGTAGACAAGATCTAAGCCTCTAAAGATAATGTCATCAACAAATATTTCAGCAATGATAATAGTATCATCAGTATCACCTTTCACATATAGATTATTGTTTTCACTTGTTCTAACAAATCCAATACTTAACAAGTAAGTATGAAATCTTTCATACCATGCTCTCGGTGCTTGCTTCAATCCATATAATGCTTTATGTAGTCTACATACCATGTCTTTATTGTCAGGATCAACAAATCCTTCAGGTTTTTCAATGTAGACCTCTTCTTCAAGTATACCATTCAAAAATGCTGACTTCACATCCATTTGATAGACTTTGAATTTCTTATGTGCAGCATATACAAGTAGCATTCTAACTCCTTCTAATCTAGAAACAGGTGAAAATGTTTCACCATACTCAATGCCTTCTTCCTATGCATATCCCTTGCATACTAATCTAGCTTTATTTCTTGTGACTTCACCATTTTCATTCAATTTATTCCTGTATATCCACTTAGTACCGATAACATTTTTATCTTTTGGTCAGGGTACTAAAGACCAGGTTTTGTTCTTCTCTATTTTCTCTATTTCCTCCTTCATTGCATTAACCCATTCTTCATTCTCTAATGCAAATTTCATAGTTTTAGGTTCAAATTCACAAATTAAACAAGTACCTTGTCTTGTTTTGCTTCTAGTTTGCATTCCAGCATGTCTATCTCTAATGATTTGTGTCTCAGGATGATGTCTTCTAACAAAACTAGCTAAAACTTGACACCATAATCCAAAATTCTCTATTTTCTTCATGTATCTTAAGATCCTACTTGACACCATAATCCTTAGGACACCATAATCCAAAATTCTCTATTTTCTTCATGTATCTTAAGATCCTTTTTGTAGCTATCATGTGTGATTCTCTAGGATTAGCAGAAAACCTTGTAACAATTCCCACAACATGTGCTATATCTGGTCTACTATGAACTACATACATTAACTTACCAATCATGGATCGGTAGAGTGTCTGGTTTACCTCTGTAGTTTCATCCTCCTTTGTCAATTTGCATCCAGTAGCCATTGGTGTTCCCACAAGTATAGCATCTTCCATGCCAAATGTCTTCAGTACTTCCTTTATGTATTTAGATTGTGTGATGAATATCCCATCACTCTGTTGAATCACTTGTAATCCAAGAAAGAACTTAATCTCTCTAAACATAGAAATTTCAAATTCCTTTTGCATTTCATCAGAAAATACCTTGTAGACAAGATCTGAGCCTCTAAAGATAATTTCATCAACAAATATTTCAGCAATGATAATACTATCATCAGTATCACCTTTCACATATAGATTGTTGTTTTCACTTGTTCTAACAAATCCAATACTTAACAAGTAAGTATGAAATCTTTCATACCATGCTCTCGGTGCTTGCTTCAATCCATATAATGCTTTATGTAGTCTACATACCATGTCTTTATTGTCAGGATCAACAAATCCTTCAGGTTGTTCAATGTAGACCTCTTCTTCAAGTATACCATTCAAAAATGCTGACTTCACATCCATTTGATAGACTTTGAATTTCTTATGTGCAGCATATACAAGTAGCATTCTAACTCCTTCTAATCTAGAAATAGGTGAAAATGTTTCACCATACTCAATGCCTTCTTCCTGTGCATATCCCTTGCATACTAATCTAGCTTTATTTCTTGTGACTTCACCATTTTCATTCAATTTATTCCTATATATCCACTTAGTACCGATAACATTTTTATCTTTTGGTCAGGGTACTAAGGACCAAGTTTTGTTCTTCTCTATTTTCTCTATTTCCTCCTTCATTGCATTAACCCATTCTTCATTCTCTAATGCAAATTTCATAGTTTTAGGTTCAAATTCACAAATTAAACAAGTACCTTGTCTTGTTTTGCTTCTAGTTTGCATTCCAGCATGTCTATCTCTAATGATTTGTGTCTCAGGATGATGTCTTCTAACAAAACTAGCCAAAACTTGATTTCTCCTTTCTTGTTCATCCTGCTCAGGGTCATTTTCTTGCTCAGTAGCTCCATCTTGTTCCTCAGTTTGTGTTGCCTGTTGTCCTGCATTGTTTTCCTGCTGACTAGTTGTCACAGTTTGCAGTGTCGGTAGATACTCTGGATGTTCAATATAAGTGAATCTACCATAGTCTTCTGGTTCATTTTTACTTTCCTCTATGTACTTTTCATCAAACTCATCAACATGAACATTATTACTTTCAACTATCTTATTTATAGCCTTATTCAAACATTTGTATGCTTTACTTGAAGTGGAATATCCCAAAAATATTCCTTCATCTCCTTTAGAATCAAATTTTCCATTTCTCTCATCTTTCAAAATAAAGCATTTACTTCCAAAAATTCTGAAATAACTTATAGTAGGTTTGTGTCCAAACCATAGTTCATAAGGTGTTTGGTTTGAGTCCTTTAGTTGTACTCGGTTAAGAACATACACAACTGTATTGACAACTTCCCTCTAGTATGTCTGAGCAACATTCTTCTGTATCATCAATGTTTTAGCACAGTCAATAATAGACCTATTCCTCCTTTTAGCAATGCCATTTTGCTGAGGTGTCCTTGGTGTGGATACCTACTTTTTGATTCCATGCTCATTACAAAAATTAGTAAATTCATCAGAGATAAATTCACCTCCTCTATCAGATCTTAAACATTTTATTTATTTTCTAGTTAATTTCTCTACCTTAGATTTATACCACTTAAACATTTTGAAAGCTTCAAATTTCTCTTTCAAGAACATAATAGTCATCAGTCTAGTATAATCATCAACAAAAAGAATAAAATATCTATCACTAGAATCGCTCTAAGTTCTCATAGGACCACATAGGTTGGTATGAACCAACTTAAGTATCTTCTTTGTTGAATAGTCTTTACTTTTAAAACTAGAATTAGTCATCTTACCTTTCTGACATTCATGGCACATGGCATGATCAGGTTTTGTCAAGTTAGGCAATCCTCTAACTCTTCTCTTTCTACTAATTTTGATAATGTTGTCAAAGTTCACATGGCATAGCCTTTTGTGCCACAACCAAGAATCTTCATCCTTTATTAACAAACAAGAAGACTGATCCATATCAAGATAGAATAGATTACCTCTGGATTGTGTGCCAATTCCAACAAGTCTTCCTCCATCATCATAGATTTTCACCTTTTTGCTCTCAAAATCCAATTGTTGGACTAAATTGTTTACCTGAGCCACACTTAACAAATTATAGTTTAGTCTATCTACCTAGTATGCATTTTCACATTGTAGTCTATCATTAATCACCAATGAACCTTTACCTCTTACCATACAAGGTGCATCATTTCTCATTCTCACAAATCCTCCATTATATTCAACAAGATGATCAAACTTCTCTACATCATCGGTCATATGATGTGTACAACCACTGTCTATTATCCATGTATCATTTCTACTTACTTTAGAGATCAGTGTTGTCTCTTCATGTTTCTCTTCTTCTTCTGAGTCATCTTTCATAGCAACAAATACAAGTTCTATATCATCATCAGAATCAAATTCAATTTCAATATCTTCAGCTATGTAACATACCTTTTTTCCTTTTTCATCTCGGTTGTCTCTGTTGTAGTGTCAGTAGCCTTTTTTGACTCTTCTTCCATAGCTTCCTTCAGATCGGTCTTTGGATCTATCATCATCTTTCTTCTGAGGACATGTAGCAGTGATGTGACCAACTTCTTTACAGTTAAAGCATGCTAAAGGTAGCTTACCTCTATAGCTTCCTTTTCCTTTGGGAAATCTTCTAGCCATAAGTGCTTCAAGCTCATCAAGTTCATCATCGGTATTGTCATCATTATCATAATTTTTACTATTCCTGCAAGACTTTCTAATCTTCAAAGAAGACATGAAAGTGGATTCAACAGAAGGAACAATACTATTATCAAAATTGTTTAATTCAAAGGTTGTAATTTTACCAATCAGAGTGTCAAGAGTAAGGTTGGATGTAGCTCTTGTTTCATGAATTGCAGAAATCCTGATTGCATAAACTAGTTGCAAAGTTCTGAGAATCTTGCTTATCATAGTTTCATCATTAGTCACTCCATTAGATGCTCTAATAGCATGTACTAACTCTTTGAGTCTATTTGAATATTGGACAATTTTCTCTCCTTTCACTCTCATATCATCAAATCTACCTCTCAGACTTTTAGCTAGGGCTCTTTTGACATTCAGATCTCCACTGTATATTTGTCATAATTTATCCCACATTCCTTTGGCAGTCGTGCATGTCTTGATATCTTCAAATTTAGTGTTGGTACAAGAAGCAACAAGTTCCATCATAGTAACATTATGTTCATGCTTTTCCTTCAATTGATCAAGAGTTAAGGGACTAGTGGGTGGTTGCATGTAGCCATTCTCCATCAACTCTAGTGCAGAGTTCCCAATTCTAGATATATGTAGTTTCAATTTGCTTTGCCATACTATGAAGTTCTCTTTGTTTAGTTTTGGTACTTCCCTCTTATACATCTTGAGACCTTTATGCTTAAGTCCTTAAAACTCTGTTCCAAGCAACCAGTGCTTTGATACCAATTGTTAGAATAACTGATAGGGGGGTGAATTAGTTATCCAGTGTCTGAATTCAAAATGTATAATTCAAAACAATTTCTTCTGTTTCTACTATTCAGTAAACACTAAATACTTTCACTGTCTGTACTTTTACCGATTACTAGTCTAGTACTAAAATAGTTACTGATCAAATCTAACATGTAACATGTATAGAATGATAACAAACAAATATCACAACCAAAGACATAGCACAAGAGATTTAACATGGAAACCTTGTAAAGGAAAAAACCACTTGGGACCGGCAACCCAAAAATGTTCACTCTTCTGAAGTGAGGTCGGTTAAGACCCAACCCTATTAAAGGTTACAAACACACTGTAAGTTGTGACCTTGTTAGAAGATTTTAGACTAGAATTTATCATCCAACCAACATTCACTATGGGATTGACAGGATAACAATGTTCATTCTATGAATGATACATCATAAAACTTTTAGAGTCTACTCGGTTAAGAGATTTTGATTGTATACAATGGTTAAATATGTACCAGTAAATGACCTACCTTAATACAACTTCAATTGTAGATTATAGATCAATACTTAGTCCATACAAATCCTTCTAATCAATATTTCACTTCAAATTCAATACTGTATCAACTTACTATCCGTCGGTAATTGCTCTTTGTAGCTTGATAATCATTCTGCAGCTTGGTTCTTACTAACCAGTATGATCAGCATACATGAAAACCTTGTTCATGCGATATTCCTGCAGCTTCTTCTTCTTCCATCATTTTTCATAAAGAAAATTTGTTCTCTTATATAGATGAGTAAATTATTTTCTTCTCTACCATCAAATTTTTCCACTTAACCTCATTCATAGATTTTGTCACTTCAAACTTTCTCAATACTTGTGTCAATAACATGTTTCTATCTTCTCCATTAGATCTTCCCTAAATTTTGTCAGCTATCAATCTATGTAACAAACATTATCTGTTACCTCAATGTTATACTCTTGCCAACTCATCAATCTTATCAGCTAAACTAATCATTTAATACATTTTTTTCCACTCGATTAACACAAAAATACATCGGTAATACTACTCAGTTAATACTATGATCGGTATACACTACACTTCGTCAGTGTATACTAGAAATGCTTCATTTACTAACAACACTACTTTGTGTCTTTTAGCTCTATACTTCATCATAGATGAATGCAACATAATAAAGTCAATATCATCAAGTCATAGACTCATTAGCAAGTTACTCAATGTATTCCTTAACCTCATCTGTCATGTACATCTTTTCTCATGTAGATTTCTTTGTTCTTCATCTCTTTCACCTTTCTTTAGATGTCTCAGTATAGTAACTTACAAGATAAGTGATGTGAAACTAGTTGACATCAATGACAACATAATACTGATTTAATCATATTACATATCTAATCAGCAACTCCTTAGTGATCTTGCAATCATAGATTCTTCAATCAGATTCTAAATTAGTTGTAGTGAAACAGGTTGCTGAGCATTCAGAAGCTAAATCTGACAATCTTGTTGGAGAACCTGATGAGCCAAATGAAAGAAGAGAAGTTGTTCTAGCACAATATGTAAGGAGACATCACAAGCTTGAACAAACTATTGGAGATAAAGATACTAGAATTTAGACAAGAAGCAAGGTAAGAGATCCAACATGTTTACTATGTGAATATAAGCCTAAGAAAATAAAGGAAGCATTAGAAAATGAAGACTAGATAGAATAAATGAATGAAGAGATTGACCAGATAGAGAAGAATGATACTTGGACTCTGGTGCCAAGACCAGAAGATAAGTATGTTATTGGGACAAAGTGGGTTTTTTGTAATAAGCTAAATGAACATGGTCAAATCACAAGAAACAAGGCTAGGCTGGTATGCAAAGGCTACGCACAAGAAGGAATAGATAATGGGGAAACATTTTCCCCTATAGAAAGATCGGAAGGAGTTAGAACTCTGCTTGCATATGTTGCCTATAAAATTTTTAAGGTATACCAAATGGATGTCTAGTCTACATTTTTAAATGGTATACTAGAAGAAGTATATATTGAACAGCTAGAAGGATTTTTCTATCCAAACAAAAGACACATGGTTTGCAAACTGAATAAAGCACTATATGGATTAAAGCAAGCTCCCAGAGCATGGTATGCAATGTTACACAACTACATAATATAGATTGGATTCTCAAGGAAAAATGACACAAGCAGTCTATACATGAAAGATGAAGAAGGTAAAGAAATCCTATCAGCCAAAATCTTTGTAGATGATATTATATTTGGTGGACAAGATGCCTTGTGTAAGAAATTATCAAATGAAATGCAAACTGAATTTCAAATGAGTATGTTTGTGGAGATCAAATTTTTTGTTGGTTTGCAAGTATATCAAATGGAGAAAGGAATCTTCATCACCCAATCTAAATATGTTCATGAGATACTGAAAACCTTTGGTATGTGTACACACCTAAAAATCCTTTAGAAAATAAATTATTTTTATTTTTTAAAAAATCCCTGATGACATCATCATTTATTAATTAATTAATTTATTTATTTTTATGTCATTAAATCCCTTTATCTTAATTAAAAATACTTAATTAACAAATCCCTCCCAAAAATGTTTAAATCTTATTTAAACATTATCTCCTTATTTATTAATTATTTAATTAATAAATTGACCAAAAATATCAAAATAAATAATGTATTTATTTTTTGCCCAAAACTTGGCCAATTTTCTTAAGACCACTAACCTCTTCAAGAATCTTCTAATCCTTCTTTAATTTCGATTAAAAGCTAATCTCATCATTTCCTAACCCTAATCTCAACTCAAAATATTTAATTAAGGTTAAATATTTATTCCTCATATTTATTAAATTCATTTTTAATAAATATTCTCAAACCTAAACCATGGAAATAAATAAATCTTTATTTATTTCCTAAAATCCATATTTATCCTAAGGAAATTCTAGACTCTTCTAGAAAGTCCTAATCCTAAATCCTAATCTTAATCCCCCTCCCCTAATCCTGTCACATTCCCTAACCAAGGTTAGCCAACTCCTAAGCTTAACCCAAAGTCAACAAACTTCTAGAGACTTCTCTTACATGCATTAAGTGCATTTAAGGCCTCCTTATCCCTCTTACATGCATTTATGGTGCATTTAAGAAGCCCCTCACCCCTTTCTTACACCTTTTGACCTTAGGCACATTTTCCAAATTGTGCACATCCCTCCCATATTTCAACCCAATGCCCTTGTGACACTTGTCACAAGGAGGTGGCCCTAAACTAGCACAATCCATGTGCTCCCCTTTGAATGAATCTTGGCCTCTCTTAAGGATTTTGATCCTGGCCACTCATTCCTCCTTCCCAAATCCTATAAATGCTCCTCATTTCTAAGAGAAAAACATCCATTCACCTTTCATTTCAAGCATTGTTATCATACCCATTTAGCTCTAGACTTAGCATAATCATCCTAAGTTAGCTTACTTTCAAAAGCATTTTAGCTCATCTTAATTCAGTAATAATAGATTAACATAGTTTATTTAATTGTTTTACATAGCATATCATCATATCACATCTCTACTTGGCTTAAAATCAATCTTAGCATAAACATCATGTAGCTTAATCTTCATTTCAGCATCATTTGATCCTTGAGGCCTTAGGGGAAAATCAAGTGTTCTATACCTATTTTGTGTCATTTTGGGGGTTTTCATGGATGTCAATCCATCCTAAAAAGTATAAGGAACATGCTCCAAGTGCTTAGAGAGCACACCCACATCCCCTTAATCAAGAGAAAATCAAACAGTTCTTGGGTGCACCTATTTTAGCTCAATCTGAGGTGGCTTAGTTTAGAGTTTTACTTGTTTTGGATTGATTTCATGCTAGACTAACATCTAATCTTTGTTTGGCTTGAGTCTTTCAAAACAGGTATTCTCAAAAGCCTTGTCCACATTCTGGCACGCCCGGTGGGACCCAAACCCACAATCACTTGATTATATTGTACTTTGTATTCTCATATTTGTAGGAAACAAATGAAATGTCACCTACACAAGGTTCAGTCATGCCTCAGCATAGTTTAGTCATGCCTACAAATAGTTTGATCACGCCTACGAGCTCTATATCGACGCCCATGTTCTAAAGATTTCCATGCTTGATAACTTCTATTCTGTCTAAACTTCTTTTCTGTCACCTGTAACGGAAATAATCATGCTTGTAAAATAAACATTCACGCCTCGGTGTACAGAAGTCTCACGTATAATCATTACATTATCACCTATCGGCATTTTCCTTATCACCTGTAACAATTTCATTGTCACTTATGCCTATTTAAATGTTGCCTAGGAACATTTCACTATCGCCTATGGGTTTTTAAGTGTCGCCTAGGCATTCTTTTTTCACTATCACCTATGGATTTTTAAGTGTCGCCGTGCATTCTCATTTCGCTATTTGCCTTTTGACCATTTCATTATCGCTTACTGGCATTTCCATTATCGCATGTGCACTTTTGATTGTCGCTTGTGCATGATTAAGTGTCTCCTATGCACATTTAAGTGTCACCTGGGCTTGTTTAAGTGTCACCTAAGATCATTTCATTGTCGCTTGGCCAAATTTTTACTATTGCCTATACACAACCTGTTGTCGTGTATGCTAATTTCAGTATCACCAATGGTTTTTTTAAAAAGTGTCACCTGTGCTAGATTTTAGTGTCACGTAGGCATGTTTGGGTGTCACCTGGGCATTTTTAATTATCGCCTATAAACAGTCTGCTACCGCATGGGATTCTTTTTTGTGTCACCTCCGCAGATTTCTATGTCACCTTTTAATCATCCTTTGTCACCCGGAAAACATTTCTCTGCCATGTTGAATCATTTCTCTATCGCTTGGCTAGATTTTCTCTGTCACATGTACGCATTTAACTATCACCTGAGAGCTTTTTGGTGTCACATGTGCATTTTCCAGCATCACGTATTAGCTAGACAATGTCGCCACCGACTATGTTTTTGCCTTAAATTTGTTCTCAGATTCATAAAAAGCAAAGGTCAAACAAATCTTGAATGAAAACTAAGGAAAAGAACTTAGGTCCTAAAAGTCATTATCATTTTGAAAATCAAACACAATCTTGAATGATCTAAATTGGAAAGAACAAGCATCTCTATTCCCTCCTTTTCAATTCAAGCAAAGCACAAACTCAATCTTGAATGATCTAAAGGATAAAACAAAGCTCTTTTCAAAGTTCTAAATCAACACGCACATCTCAATCTTGAATGCTCAAAGGAAAGAACTTGTAATCACTCAAATCATTTACCTTTTGGAGAAAGAACAAATCAAACCTTAAGCACTTGTGTCTTCAATTTCAAAGTTCAATCAAACTTAAATCAATTTGGGGAAAAAGAACAACTTGCTTGATGTGCATTTAGGAGTTTTTCAAATTCTTGCAAAATCCTATTAAAGTAAGCAACGTAGAACATTTTGGACTTGGACAAGTTCACTTGTTCTACTTTTAGCAAGGCCTATCTAGGGAGAAAAATGCTTCCTCCTCGAAGAACGACCTCAAACCGGTATCCTCCCTGGCTGATATATAAATAAAGTGAAGGAAAAAAGTACTCACTTATATCTCCTAATCCACAGATGTTTTGTGCCAAATGCAAATGTCTGGGGACAGGTAAATATTCCTCCCCCAGCATTGTTGGCTAGGCTCTTAAGTGAATCACAAGTGGTTAGCATAACCGGGTATGGAGACTCCATGGAACTATTAAAAACTTGATAAAATAGAGGCTACCCTATCTACATCTGAAATTATCAAAATCCTTGTGCACGGACCGATTCCAAGGGGTTTACCAGGTCGCCTCAAGATTACTCACCATTTGTATTCCCTTTTGGGGAGTACCAAGCTGTGGGCAAGTGATTTTGATACTCAGCTTCCTTAGGTAGATCTGTTTGAAGTTCTTGACAGTCAATACTCCATGAAAACATTGTTGGAACATACACTTTCGAAGCTTTATCAGAGTCAGTTATCTTGTTTGTATCCCACAAGGTTGCTTTGTCCCTTGTGGAGATTGCATTTCCAAAAATCTTTGTTGAAATCTATCCTTTGCCATTGGGAAACATCAAATTGATCAACAAACCCAGTTCGAGATACTAAGACTTTTTGTAGAGAAACCCTTGGAATCAGATATCCAAAGAACCTTTTTTATCTCAAACCAACTTATCAAAATTTCCCCAAGTTATGCAAAATTTGATCAAACCTCTGAAAGCTAAGCTGGCCAAATCCAAAGCTTATCAAGAGAAGAAAGTTGTAGAAAGAAACCTTAAGAGCCATCAATCCTCTATCCAAGCAACCCAAGTAGAAGAAAATATCAAGAAAAGCTTGATAATATCACCTATAATGCAAGAGTCAAAAATTTTGCCTATTGATTCTGAGTGAACCATCACTACATTAATCTTGAAAGAGAAGATTAGATAGGATCCATCACATGTCCATTCTACCTTCAGATCTCAAAATCCTATCTTGGTAGTCCTTCATCCTAGTTTCATCCTAGTTCCATCCTTGCATCATCATCAAATCCTTAGTTGCATTCTAGAGTCTTTAGTTGCATTCATCATCATCTTCCTAGTAGCATCATAGATCATCCATCCCAGTTGCATTTGCATCATCCTTTTAGAAAAAGCATTGTTCCATCATCCTTCACCATCTTTCCATCAACAATCCACAATCAGAGTCCCATATCCTTCATCCAAATCTAGCATCCATTATCCAAAACAAAATTCACCATCCTTTGCACCAAATCCAGAGATCCACATCCACAAGTACTTAGTGTTCAAAACCTTTGAGTTGTTTCCATCCCTTATCCCAAATCAGAAATCATCCCCTTTTTGACAGAGCATTGTCTAAAGGAAATCCAACTTGTCCTTGCATAGCCTCATCATCTCGAGCAAGAGATTGGCTTGTATTGATAAAAATCCAATTGACTGAAGATCATTAGTCTATCCTCAGTTAGCCAAATCCTATCACTGATCCTCCATTGGGAAAAATACCAGCTCATTGTTGACACTTAGTAGTCTTCCACCAGCATCCCACCAATCCTCCACCCAATCTTGACCCAAATCAGAGCATCCCATCAAGCCTCCATCATCACCAAGCTTTTTTACCAATCTGCCACCATCTCCCATCAATCTTCCACCATCCTTGATATAAATCCAAGCATTTCACCAATCCTTGCATTGCATTCTAGAAATTCATCATCCTTAGAAGTTCCTTAAGCTTGCATCCATCATTCTTTAGAATCTTTTAGGAAACATCTTGCATCCATCTAAGTATCTGCATCTCCATGCCTATCGAGACAAGATCCAGATCTAGAAAAAGAAGGAACATGAATCCTTATCCAATTACTAGTTCATCTGATCCCAACATTTTTACCAGTGCAATGATAGCCTATGATCCCCAAATACAAACTGGAAATACATGGGATGATCCCAATATCCCCTCAGCTCCTCTGGCAATAGAAACATTTGTGAATCATCCAGAGAATCCACTAGTAGTCAATACACTCATGGCCCAAAATCAGCAAAGCATGTTCACTAACTTTGCACAAACGTAGACTTCCATTCCACCATCTCTCCATCCTTGCATTCCCATAAGTACTATCCAAATCCTAGCACAAGTATACTCTCCATTCATGTAACCATTCCTTGATCCAACCTTGCAAACATCTCAAGCAACCTCCATTCCTCTTCTTTTGCAAGAAAGCTTCACTAGTCCTGTAACACAAGCTATAACATCATCTACCCCATACCCTATCACAAGTACTTCATCATCTACAATGGTTGCTCAAGCTCTTGCACAAATCCAACGCTTGTCCCAGAATCAACTTCCACCTCTTACAAAAACCTTTGCACAAGAAGTCCCACCATCTTCCATAGGCCAAGCAGCACCTTTCACTCCGAGAGGGATGCAATCATCCTTCCCCTTCACTTCAAAAGCTTCCACATCCACACCTTTTGTGCCAGGAGGGACGCAATTGTCTTTCCCTTTTACTCCACATACTTCCGCATCCATACCATATTTTCCAGGGTCAATGCAATCATTTCCCTCTTTCTCCCAACAAGCCTCCACATCAACATCATCTACTTTGGGGGCAGTGCAATCATTCCCCTTTCAAAATTAGCAAACTTCCACATCAACCTTTTCATGGGGAACGCAAGCGTTCTCTTCATTTCCCCCCCAACAAGCATCTACCCAGGCACAAGCCCAACAAAATGCCTTCACCATAGGAATGCCTTCCATGGGTTTTTCAAAACCACCATTTATGTCCCAAACTCCCATCACATCTACCTTCCTAGAATCTGCTACCCCACAATTCCCACCTCACACTAGTCCTCATTGGGGTCTCACTCAAGAAGACATGAAAGCCTTTGGAATACCAACTCACTCTCCTACATCCGTATTTGCAAACCAACAAGCCACCTTCTCACAAGCAGCACAACAATAACCATCCCAACCTCCACCAACCTCTATTAGGAATGAATGCAAAGTGTTTTGGCAGTCATTCTATAGCAGTTGTTGTTGCATTCATGACTTGGATTGTCATTGATGTCAACACAGTGATATTCTGGATATTAGTAGGAAAGTAGGTATAGTTTTGTTTTGCACACATGTTATATTGTAGATTGGCTTTTGCAAAGTTGATGGTATGTTCTTTGGTGTGTTATTAACCTATGGTTAACAACACAAAAAGAAATTCATTCATTTGTAAGAGTTCTGAGCATTTTGGTGAAAGTAGTGTTTGGACAGTGTTTCTATGTAGCGATGTTCAAAAATTGGAGAATATCTCTTAGCTGGGATGGAATCTGATTTTGTGCAGTTAAAGGGATGTTGGAGACTCATTAATGATGATGTGGTTCACAGTGCAAACTTTGAGGATATGTTTGGAGAAAGTTACAATAACTGGAAGCTGACAGTTTTATGTGAATTTTGTGTAGCATGTAGAATTTATTATTTTGTAATTGAGGACCAACTCATTTGTAATTATTTGAGTTTGGTGTATGAGAAGGAATGTTTTCCTTATTGTAATGTGTACTATGAATATTGAGATGTGAATATATGCATAAAGTGAAGAAAAGAGCTAATTCAGTGATGAAGGAAGACTTGTGAGTACAGAGATCTGAAATTGTGATCTTGTGTAGCAGAGAGTGGAGTTTTGGCACAGTGTGAAGGAGGTAATATATTTCATATTATTCTATTGAATAATTCTAAGATCTTTTGGATAGTGGGTTTAGAGATCTTGCCTTGAAGTTGTTTGGGTAGTGGGTCCTTTTGTCTTCCATAAACTCTTAATCGGGTTAGAATCTTTTAATAGGGATTCAAAATCTCCTAATAGAGATTTATATGTACTAAATGTATTTCATAAGACTCCTAATAGGGTCCATCTTCTGATAAGGAACTTTCATATTAGTGCATCATTTTGTGGGCATCATTCCCACTAGGGTTTACTCTTTTCAAGAGGTTCCCTAATTAACATATCTTGTGTTATTGCCCAATTGTGTATGGTTATCTTTCTATGGTTGATCAGTACATTGATTATATTTTTTAAAGCTATTGAATGGATAAATTATTTGATAATTGATTCACCCCCCTCTCTTAGCTATCTTGGGGATCTTTACTTTCTAACAATTGGTATCAGAGTAGCAGGTCCTTGAAAGAAAAGTTTAACAACTTAAGGAGATCCATGGTGAATTTCAGAAAAGAAAGCCCTAAGTTTGATGGAGTAAATTTTGACAGTTGGAAAGAAAAGATGAAGACACGTCTATTGTGTTTAGGACCAAGTTATTGGTTGATTACAAAGAATGAGAAGAATATCATTGAGGAAGATAATCTAGAGGTAGGAACTAAAGATGAACTAGATCTATTCATGTGTAACATACTTGCAAGAGAAGCACTTTTGTCAGCACTACCGAAGAATGAATATAGTCAGGTAAGATGTTTGAAAACATCTCATGTAATTTGGAAAGCTTTACATTCTACTTTTGAAGGTGATGAACATGCAAAGAAGGCTAGATTACATAATTGGATTTGTGCATTTGAAGATATCAGAATGATGGAAGATGAATCTATTAGAAGTTATATTGGTAGGATGTTTGAGATTATGACAGGAATAAAGTCTTATGGAGGTGATAAGACAGAGAATGAAGTGATATGGAAAATTCTGAGAACTTTGACACCAGTATTTAAGTAGACAACACTGATGATTGAACAAGTGATACCTTGTACATCAAACTTTTCAAGAGAGACTCTTCTTGGAAGATTAGAAACAATAGAGATGAACTTGAGATTATCAGGAGAGCTACCTAGAATGGAAACAACATTCAGTGCTCTTAGCATTAGACCTACAAGAAGTACTAGTGTGAATGGAGATTATGCCAACAGTAGCAGATTTGAGGAAGATAAGAAGATTGAAGAAGGTATTGCATTACTTGTAAAAAGAGAACCAGATGGTAAGAAAATCTTTAAATGTTGGACTTGTCAAGAATATGGTCATTTTGCATCTAAATATCCTAAAAGAGTTAAGAAGTATAGAAGAAAGTTTAAACCTAGGAGATCTAAAGAATGTTATTATGCAAATGATGAAGATTTTGAAGCAGGAATTAAAAAACATTTAAGTGACAGTGATAATGATAACTTTGAGGAAATAGGATTTGTAGCAATTAAAGAAGAAAGTTTTGAGTCTATTAAAAGGGAAGAAAAAGCATTAGTTTCACAAGTTGAAAAGAAATCTGATTGGATTATAGACAGTGGTTGTTCACATCACATGACTGGAGATAAAAGAAAGTTTGTTAAGTTAGATAATTATGATGGAGGAATTGTTAGGGTTGTTAACAATGCACCTTGTTTGATTAAGGGTATATGATATATTACTCTTGATGGAAAGACTAACACTGATGATGTTTACTTTGTTGATGGATTAAGACATAATCTACTAAGCGTTGGACAATTGGCTGATAAGGGTTATCAAGTTTGGTTTTCTGAGAAAACTTGTGTGATAAAAGATAAAGATGGAAATCTGATTGGAAAAGGATCTAGAACTAGAGGTAATGTATTTCAATTGAATCCTACTAAGATGACATGTTTGATAACTAGGATTGATGACAGTTGGTTATGGCATAAAAGGTTTTTTCATATAAACTTTGATAATATTGTCAAGGTGAGCACTACACTTGCGGTAAGAGATTTACCTAGAATTATGAAACCTACTAACATGATTTGCAAAGAATGTATGATGGCAAAGAAGAAAAGGAGTTCATTTACCAATAAGAAGTTCACTTCGGTAGAGAAGTTGGAGATTGTTCATACAAACTTGAGTGGTCCTACTAGGACTAGAGGATTCTATGGTGAAAGACAACTTTTAGCCCCTAGAACACCAGAACAAAATGGTATTGCAGAAAGAAGAAACAGGTCAATAACTGAAGCAACAAGAGCTATGTTGTTTGAAAATGATTTGGCTAAAACTTTTTGAAGAGAAGCAGTGAACATAGCAGTATACACTATGAATAGAGTACAAATTAGAGTAGATACAAACAAGACACCTTATGAATTATGGTTTGGACATACACCCTCAGTTAAGTATTTTAGAATTTTTGGAAGTAAATGTTATATAAAGAGAGATGATGATATAGGAAAGTTTGATCCTAGAAGTGATGAAGGAATGTTTCTTGGATATTCTTTAAAAAGAAAAGCATATAGATGTTATAACAAAAGAACTAAGACTATTTTTGAAAGTGCAAATTTAAAAGTTGATGAGAAGTTTAAAATTTAGGAAAGAATGCTTGATTATGAATCTGATGGAGAAGCACAACCTCAGCCTAGCATTGAGAATGCAAAATTATTTTTTGAAACTAACAGTGATTTTCTAAATGAATGTCATACTGAAGAAGACAAAGAAGAAATAGAGAAGAAAATAGAGAAGAAAGCAGAGAAGAATCTACAATTGGAACAAGATCAGTAACTATGACACCTAACAGGTATACTTCAAGACATCACCATGTTGAGAAAGTTATTGGAAGTTTAGATAGAGGATTTTTGACTTAGAATAATGTACATTTATGTTTGATTTCTCAAATTGAACCTAAGACTACTAATGAAGCTTGTGAAGATGAACATTGGATCAATGCTATGAAAGAAGAACTAGAGCAGGTTGAAAAAAACAAGACATGGGAATTGCTCCCTAGACCTAAAGACAAGAATGTGATTGGAACAAAGTGGGTATTTAGAAATAAGATGAATGAACAAGGAGAAGTGATAAGAAACAAAGCAAGATTGGTATGTAAAGGATATTCACAACAAGAAGGAATTGACTATGAAGAAACTTTTGCACCTGTGGCCAGACTTGAAGCAGTGAGAATGTTTCTAGCATATGCAACTTACAAGAAATTCAGAGTGTATTAGATGGATGTGAAGTCAACATTTTTGAATGGTGAATTGGAAGAAGAAGTCTACATTGAGCAGCCTGAAGGTTTTCCTTTGACACAAGAAGGAGATATGTTATGTAAGTTAAAGAAAGCTTTATATGGATTAAAACAAGCACCTAGAACCTGGTATGCAAGATTGGATAAGTATTTATTAAAATTGGGATTTATAAAAGGAACATCAGATAGTAAATTATACACAAAAGAAATTGAGAATGGTTTGTTGGTTATAGTTATACTTGTTGATGATATTATCTTTGGAGGAGAAGATGAAGCTAGTGACAGATTTGCAAATAAAATGAAGACTAAATTTGAGATGAGCATGATTGGAGAAATGAAATATTATTTGGGATTATAGATAACACAAAGAAAGGAAGGTATATTTGTAAGTCAGACTAAGTATTTAAATGAATTATTGAAAATATTTGGAATGGAAGATTCTAAACCTATTGGAACACCTATGGTAATCGGACATAAGTTATCTAGCAAAGATGAGACACCAGCAGTTGAGCAGAAAAAGTACAGATCTATGATTGGAGGATTGCAGTACTTGACACATATAAGACTTGATATAGCACATTCAGTGGGGATTGTAGCAAGATTTCAAGCAGAACCTAGAGAATCACATTATGCAATAGTAAAGAGGATACTAAGATATCTAAAAGGAACAATGGATTATGGATTATGGTATGAGAATTCTGATGATTTTACCTTATGTGCCTATACTGATGTAGATTGGGGAGGTAGTGTTGATGACAAGAAAAGCACCAGTGGTGGAGCCTTTTTTCTTGGAGGAAAATTGGTCTCTAGGCTAAGTAAGAAGTAGAATTGTACTTCACAAAGCACAACAGAAGCAGAATATGTTGCAGCAACAAATAATTGTAATCAGATTATTTAGATGAAGCAAATGTTAAAATATATTGGAATAAAGTTTGATGAGCCTGTTGTTATATATTGTGATAACACCAGTACAGTGAGTATGTCAAAAAATTCTATTTTACATTCTAAGACTAAACATATTGAGATCAAGTATCATGTTGTAAGAGAGAAAGTTGTAGAAAAAGAAGTAAGATTGGAGTACATAAGTACAAAGGAGCAGATAGAAGATATATGTACAAAGCCTTTACCTAAGGACACATTTTTCTATTTGAGAGGTATGCTTGGGGTTATGCCCCAACCTATTTTTGAGAATTGATGCAGATGATTGCATCCGTCTAGTGGTATATGAGCCCTATCTTTCTTCTGGATTGGATGTTGGAACTTCCTCTATGGGGGAGTTTATGAGCTGAGTCATGAGGACTCTTGTTATTGTATTCTTCTAAAAAGTGTCTTTTGACATTAAGTTGTTGTTGAATTAGTGATGGAATTTTTTTCATTGATGTCAATGGGGGAGAGATATACATTAAAAACTTTGTGGATTGTATGAGAGAGCTGAATAGGAAAATGAAGCAAGATTTGATTTGATATTTTGCAGTGATGTTGCAGTATTGGATTTTTGGAACATTGGATGTTTTTCATCTATGTTGCCATCAATTCCAATGGGGGAGATTGTTAGGAATGAATGAAAAGTGTTTTGGCAGTCATTCTATAATAGTTGTTGTTGCATTCATGACTTGGATTGTCATTGATGTCAACACAGTGATATTCTGGATATTAGCAGGAAAGCAGGTATAGTTTTGTTTTGTGCACATGTTATATTGAAGATTGGCTTTTGCGTAGTTGATGGTATGTTCTTTGGTGTGTTATTAACCTATGGTTAACAATGCAAAAAGAAATTCATTCATTTGTAAGAGTTATGAGCATTTTGGTGAAACCAGTGTTTGGACAGTGTTTCTATGTAGCGATGTTTGAAAATCGGAGGTATCTCTTAGCTGGGATGGAATCTGATTTTTTAGAGTTAAAGGGATGTTGGAGACTCATTAATGATGACATGGTTCATAGCGTAAACTTTGAGGATATGTTTGGAGAAAGTTACAATAACTGGAAGCCGATAGTTTTATGTGAATTCTGTGTGTAGCATGTAGAATTTATTATTTTGTAATTGAGGACTGACTCATTTGTAATTATTTGAGTTTGGTATATAAGAAGGAATTTTTTCCTTATTTTAATGTGTACTATGAAGATTGAGATGTGAATATATGCATGAAGTGAAGAAAAGAGCTAATTCAGTGATGAAGGAAGACTTGTGAGTACAAAGATCTAGAATTGTGATCTTCTGTAGCAAAGAGTGTAGTTTTGGCACAGTGTGAAGGAGGTAATATATTTCATATTATTCTATTGAATAATTCTACGATCTTTTGGATAGTGGGTTTAGAGATCTTGCCTTGAAGCTGTTTGGGCAGTGGGTCCTTCTGTCTTCCATAGACTCTTAACCAGGTTAGAATCTTTTAACAGGGATTCAAAATCTCCTAACAGGGATTTATATGTACTGAATGTATTTCATAAGACTCCTAATAGGGTCCATCCTCTAACAAGGAACTTTCATATTAGTGCATCATTTTGTGGGCATCATTCCCACCGGGGTTTACTCTTTTCAAGAGGTTCCCTAGTTAACATATGTTGTGTTATTGTGCAATTATGTATGGTTATCTTTCTATGGTTGATCAGTACATTGATTATATTGTTTAAAGCTATTAAATGGATAAATTATCTGATAACTGATTCACCCCCCATTCTTAGTTATCTTGGGGATCTTTACTTTCTAACAACCTCATCCTTCATGAGCTATCCATTCCCAACACCCAGTGTCTTTTAGCAAGTGCCTCCACCTTAGCAGCAAAGTTCATCCCAGTTTGCAAGTTATCTTGCCCAGCCATCCTTTTCTTTAGGCTTCCCTACATCAGTTCCACCCTTAAGCAATATGGGAATGCACCTGACCTATATCGGTCAACCATAGAGCCAAGTTCAACAAGGACCATCTTACCAACAAGCTACATCATTCCACTAGCCACCCCCACATTAACCATACTTCTAGTCATAGCAACAAACCCCCATCATTCCCCAATAGCAACAAGTTTCCTCCTATCAGTCATAGTAGAAAGTCCCAGTCATCCCACAACACTAGCAAGCAGTCTCATATCCACCACTGCAATATCCCCCTGTGCTGCATCAACAATATCCCCAGCAAACATCAGTCCAAAATCCACTCCAATCTACCTATCTCGCTGGGCCATCTCCATATCCCACTCAACAATACCAACCTCAAATGGGAGTACCCACTCAAACACTAATCAATGTTGAATGGGAAGCCATGAAGAACACTCTTAAAGAGCTTCAAACTGGTACTAAGAACAAAACTTACAAGTTTGAGGAGGTGTGTCCTTATCCATTTGACCGGTCCATTGCCACTATACCTTTCTCCAAGCACTTTGAGACACCTAAGTTTGATAAATATCAAGGGAAAGGAGATCCAGTCAATCATATTAAAAAAATTTATATGGCATGCCAAGAAGTGGCTTATAGTGATAACTATCTCTTACACCTATTCCCCAAAAGCTTGGGAGGAACTATTGTTGAGTGGTTCTACAAAATACCCTGTGGGACTATCACAACCTTTGCCAAACTTTCTAAGAAGTTCATTGCCCACTATGCCCACAATGTTGAGAATGAGTTGAACTTGTTAGATCTCTACAACTCAAAATAGAAAGGTGGAGAAAGCCTAGCAGAATACTTGCAATGATGGTAGAACCTTACTACCAGGTTATCATACCAGCCACCTGAAAAACATTTGACCAAAATCTTTATTGATAATTTGCATTCTAAGCTATCCCACTTCATGTGGATGAATTGTCTCCAAACCTATCAAGATATCAAGAGCAAGGGGATAGGTATTGAAAAGGCCCTCCTAGATGAAGGCACAATCTGACACTTCAAAAATGATGCCCAAAAACCTAGCAATGATAAATCCTGTTACTGGAATCATAACAAAAATGTTGTTACTGATGGAGCCACTGATACCAAGCATGTCCAATTTTTTGTGGCTAGTCCTTTGTCAAATCTTTCATACCAACAACAACAAGTGCCCATCCATTAGCAGCCTCCTCAAGTCCATCAGCAACCCACACAACAATATCATTCTCAGAATTATCAGTAGAATTATCAGCAACTAGCCCATCAAGCTTATCAAGGTAATCCAAACAATCAAGTCAATGCCGTCAATATTGCTCCTAAGCAGAACAAACCCAGAGCTCAAAATTATCCAAAGAAGACCTTCACACTACTAGGTGAACCTTTGGATGTTATATTTCATCGAATGGCCAAGGCCAACTTGATTACATATCCACCAATTCAGCCAGTTGATGATACCACTCCCAAGCCTGATTGGTACAAAGATCACAATTACTGTGATTATCATCATGTCAAAGGACACACTACTTTGAAATGTATGAGACTGAAAAATTATATCCAAGATCTCATTGATCAAAAAGAGATTCAAATAGATACACCCACTCAAGCCTCACCAAATGCCAATTTGCAAATTTATCAGGATGTGTTCCCACAATACAATGTTGGGAACAACCAAACCAAAGCCAATCATCCCTAGAACCATGGAAAAGGCAAGCAAGAAGATCATACTACTACCTATATCAATTATGACAATATTGTTGGATGTATAACCCAAGTTGAGTCTACAGTCAATACCATCCATGTCAGAGGAGCAGACAGTCAATGTGCTGTTACCACCTGTAGAGGTCAGATAACTATTGCTGGTGCCCATCCAAGGCCAATACACAATGCACAGTATAACCTCATAGAACATCTTGGGAACACACCAGCCCAAATATCCATCTTGGACCTTCTCCGCACTTCACCTCTCCATCAGGAGATCCTTAACCGAGCTCTCAAAGGACATGTCCCCATAGACATTAACACCACCTAGTTTGAGACCCTTGTGGGACATCTATTTGAAACCTATGCTTTATCCTTCAAACCATCTGACATGCCAGACATTTCACCTGACCATACTCTCCCTCTCTGCATTGCCATCATGGTCAGAGACTTTGCCATCAAACAGGTCTTAATAGACAATGGCTCAACCCTAAACTTGTGTACTTTGAAATTCATTCAGCAGATTGGGTTCACCCAGGCCCATATAGCACATGAAGTAATCACTATCAAAGCCTATGACAACTTGGAGCATACCTCTGAAGGTACCATTACTTTGCCCATTCAGCTAGGCCCAACAACATAGGATACTATTTTCCATGTTGTTGATCTTGACCTACCATTTAATATCCTCCTAGGCCAACCATGGATTCATTCCATTAAGGCTGTACCATCTACATACCATCAGTGCATCAAATTTCCACATCAAGGCATTGAGGTTACCATCCATGCTGACCCCCACCCCTTTGCATACTATCATGCGATGGAAGCATCATTCCCTCACTCCACTCATTATCCTAGAACTGACATTGGTACTTCTATTGCCTGCTCATCCCAATCCCATTACGATCCATAAACCATCCTCGCCTCCACCCTTGCTTCCATCAAGATCGATAACCAGGGTTGTGGTGAATATAACCTACATGATGCATTTTCCATAGGGGTCGTGCCGTGTGATCCACATACCCAAGGGTGCCCCAGTCACCAAAGCAAGCCTATTGAAGAGCATCATGAAATCAAAAGAATGGGACCTATGAATTTTGAATCCCATGGTACATTAAACAGTCAAGAAATGGATCTTGACATTAATAGGTGGTTGTACAAAGATCCCCCACCACCTGACAAACAACTTCTTGGCTACTTCAAAGATAAATACCCACAATCACACAAGTACACTACTGAACAATGGAACTACCAAGGTGGTGGTCTAGGACCACAAGAAGGTGGAAGCAAAGACCCAATTACAACATCCAAGAATGCACACCATTAAGATCTTGGCTTTAATACCCCTTTCCTACATGTACAAGGGCCCAATACCACAACTGGGGGCACCAACATGATTAGCGTTCCCCTCTTGAATAGCCAGGATGACCTCGTAGAAATCAAAGACATCCCTGAAGAGAAAGAAATCAAATCCTATGATGATATCTTTGATGATGACACCCTCCTGGGGACTTCTATCCTCTGACAACTTGCCATCAATCTCATCGAACTTCCCCTCACCCACCCTAAACTCATAGACTGGGACCAACCAAGCATTGCACACATCAATGAGTTCCAAAGCATGGAAGAAATCCTAGAATTCATGGGGGCATCATGCCCACACTTAGTTCAAGATTCAGAGTCAACTCACATCTATAAGCTTGACCCAGAAGGATACTTTGGAGAGGAGGCAAGCTTTAGCTGCAAAAGAGAAATATAAAGAGTAAAACATGAGTGCTTATGTGAAAACCCTTCTGGGGCACATTTTGATTCCAAAAAAGTAAAAATAAAGAGCGTATCTTCTAGTGAAAACTTGGCAATTCAAGCGCTAGAAGATGAAGACTTGCCTCTTCCTCCCATCCAGGATTACAGACCTGAGCAGTCACCTATCATCATAGAAGAAACCAAGCCAGTCAACTTAGGTACAGAGGAATGTCTGAGGATCACTTACATTGCACCCAACATGATAGAAGGTGAAGAAATGGCTTTCACTACGCTACTTGAAGAAGCTACTATGAACTTTGCATGGTCATACACACACATGCCTAGACTTGATCCTAAACTTGTTGTTCATCATCTAGCTATGGACCCCAATGTTAAGCCAGTAAAGAAAAAGCTATGCAAAATGCATCCCAAAGTAGCTCTATTGGTAAAATCAAAACTAGAAAAGCTCCTGGATGCAAAGATTATCAGAGCTATAGATTATTCAGATTGGATCTCCAACATGGTACCTATCACAAAGCCTTCTGGTGACATTCAAATTTGTACAGATTTTAGGGACCTAAACAAGGCATGTTCTAAAGATGATTTCCTACTACCTAACATAGACATGATCGTAGATCTTACAGCGGGCCATGAAATGTTGTCACTAATGGATGGTTTCCCTAGATACAATCAGATTCATATAGCAGTAGAAGAAAACATAAAATAGCATTCACCACTCCATGGGGTACCTTTTTCTATAACATGATGCCCTTTGGTCTAAAGAATGTAGGAGCCACATATCAGAGAGCAATGACAACAATCTTCCATGACATGATCCACAAGATCCTAGAGGACTATGTGGATGATATTCCTGCAAAATCAAAGTCACACCATGAACACCTTGACATTCTTGAGAGTGTGTTTGATCACCTACAACACTGTGGGTTACAACTCAATCCAAAGAAATGTGTCTTTGGTGTTACATCTAGAAGGCTCCTAGGTTTCATAGTATCATGAAGAGGCATAGAGATTGACAATAAAAAGGTCAAAGAAATAATAGAAATGCCTCCCCCAAGAACACTCAGACAGCTCAGAAGCCTACAAGGAAAGCTTCAATTAGTACGTCAGTTCATTTCTCAACTGGCGAACAAGTGCCAACCTTTCACACATCTTTTATGAAAAGACACAAGCTTCAAATGGGATCCCATATGTCAGAGCAGCTTTGATGAGCTCAAGGAGTATCTAGCCAATTCTCTAATCCTAGTACCACCAATTCTAGGATGCCCTCTCATACTCTACATCTCGGCAACCACTACAGCATTGGGGGCACTCCATGCTCAGCATGATGATGAAAAAAAAGAGAGAGCCATCTACTACATTAGTCGAACTCTTGTTGGCTATGAGCTTAATTACTCACCCATGGAAAACACATGCATTGCAGTGGTCTTTGCCACTCAAAAGATTAGACATTACATGCTCAGTCACACAATTAGGTTCATTTCAAAGGTGGACCCCCTCAAATATCTACTATCAAAGACAACTCTCATAGGCCGTATGGAAAATTGGGTCATGATACTCAGTGAGTTTTACATCCAGTACATAGATCAGAAAGCAATCAAAGGGAAAGTCATTGCCGATCAGCTAGTAGAAGCACCACTGGTGGATGCTTATCCACTAATCATGGAATTCCCTGACGAAGACTTATGTATGATGGAAGAACAACCCATGTGGAAACTATACTTTGATGGCTCCTACACATCACATGGATCAGGGGCAGGAGTCCTATTCATCACACCTCAAGGTAACTACATCCCAAAGTCATTCAAGTTGGGATTTTCATGTACCAACAACATTGCAGAATATGAGGCCCTCATCTTAGGTCTCAAAATAGCCATTCAATGGAATATCATAGAATTGCAAGTATTCAGTGATTCATAGCTGATTATCAAGCAAGTCTTAGATGAATATCAAACAAAGGATGAAAAAGCTACTACCTTACAAAGAACTCGTGGATAGATTAAAAGAGAATTTCCTAAATCTACAATTCACACAGATATCCAAACTTCAGAACAATACACCAGACATAATGGCAACTATTAGGTCCTTGTTAGAAATCCCATGTGACGCATCATAGTATGAATTCTTAGTCAAGTGGCTACATACACCAGCTTATGAGAACACTGATGTAGAAATGGTGTGTGTCTTGGTTGGTCCCCAGTCCCTGTGGTACCACGACATCCATGTATATCTAAAGAATGGTATCATATCTCCCCATCTCACCAATAACCATCGCCAAAACCTTATTCATAGAGCTTCCCACTACACTCTTGTAGCCAACACCCTTTATCGTCGAGGGTATCACAATATCCTCTCTAGGTGTTTATATTCAAACGAGGCCGTCCTGGCTTTACAAGAGGTCCACACTGGAATTTGCGATGCCCACATGAGTGGCATGGTTCTAGCTAAGTAGTTGCTTCGAATTGGGTATTATTGGCCAACCATGGAACATGATGCTTCTGAGTTTGTCAGAAAATGTTTACCATGTCAGCAGCATGCAAATTTGATTCATGCACCAGCACAAGAATTGCAGCCCATTGCACCACCTTGGCCATTTTCATTTTGGGGCTTTGACCTTGTCAGCTTAATCACTCCCCTTTCCTCGGATGGACACAAGTACATAATCACTACCATAGAGTACTTCACCAAATGGGTTTAAGTGATTCCACTCACCCTAACTACTGGCATTCAAATATCCAAGTTCATCCTTTACCACATCATTTGTCACTTTGGCATACCATCTACCATCTTCACAGACCATGGCACACCTTTTGAAAACTAGCATGTGGATGATCTATGCGCTAGACTCCACATCCATCACCATTTCTCCAGTCCATATTTCCCTCAAGGAAATGGCCAAGCTGAGGCAACCAATAAAACTATCTTGAAAATCCTCAAGAAGGTTGTTAATGATTCTGGTCATGACTGGCACCTCCAAATCAATCCTGCCCTTTCGGCCTATCGTACTTCTTATCACACTCCCACATGCATCATCCCATATTCCCTTGTATATGGTGTCGAAGTCATTCTGTCGATCAAGGTTAAGCTCCCATCATTGTGAGTCTCCATGAAGAACTACACCACTGATGAAGACTATCCTGTGGCCCATCTCACACAGCTAGACCTGCTAGATGAAAAGAGACAACAAGCCTATGATCACCTGGTTGCATACCAGAATCAAATCAAAAGGAGTTATAACAAGAAGGTCCATCCCAAACAATTTCAAGTTGGTGACATGGTCCTCAAAGAAAATTAGAAAGTTCAAGCAAAAAGAGAAAAGAAAGGCAAGTTTGAGCCTACTTGGTTGGGCCCCTATGTTGTCACAGCATGCTTTGGCTCTGGCACCTATCAACTATCTACACCAGAAGGTGAGCCTTTGAATGATCCAATCAACATCATACATTTGAAGAGGATCTATGCCTGAACTAGATCTACATATTTAGAAAATCCATAAAAATTTGAAAAAGTAGAAAAATACAAAAAAAGTAAAAAAGAGCAAAGAGAAAAAAGAAAAAGAAAAAGAAAAATAATCATCCAATGGTGAAAATTTGGCAATTCAAGCACCTTGGACAAGTATGTTGGTGAAAACCTGGCAAATAGGTGCCATACATAGTGGACCGAGTCATTATCTATCAAACTCCCATCCCTCCATCCCAACATCTTAGTCCTTTTTCTACCATCCCCATCCCCATCCACCATCCCCCAGCATTCCTCTTTTTCATAATCCTCCAGCAAATCCGCAATCCTACCTACACATATCTTGTACCATATCTTGTCCCATATCTTGTATCATCTCTTATATATCTTGTATAGCGTGATCCTTCCTGTACCATATCCTATATAGCGTGATCCTTCTTGTCTATCCTGTATAGTGTGATCCTTCCTGTACCATATCCTGTATAGCAAGATCTTCCTATCCCCAATCCTGAGCTTTTGTACATATCCATTGTATCTCTTTTCCTATCCATTGTACATATCCTTGTGTCTTGTTGTACATAGCCCTCATCTGTCCAACAACAGCATTTGATCAAACCACTTTATCCTACCCAGCCTTGTACTTCAGCAACGTCCCTTGTTGAATCCTTGATCATCATGACTATCTTTGAATTGCATCATTTTCCAATTAGCAACACAACATTCTCCCCATCAGCATCGGGTCTGCATAGATGTCTGCTTCTATTTTGTCTGACCTAAGCCTACTCACGGGTCCCCTCAGTTGTATCCTTACTATCTGACCTAATCTTCCACCAATCACACCAAGTCCATGTCGATGCATCCTTCCACACATTCAAACCAATCTTCCCACCATCAATCCACTTCATCACATCAAATCTCTCTCCTTGGCAAAGGATGTCCTTTTGGAGTTCTCATTTTGGTCTTGGATTTTGTCCTTTGGATCTTGTTAATCTTTTACGGCTTCTCGTTGTTCCCTACTCAAGGTCACCATGATCCTTTATATCATGGTGCACTACGAATGAGGATGATCTGGGGCAAGGTCTTTTGATCTTTTGCTTCTTCCTGTGAGTCAGTCGTGTGTTTGTGGTTTTTTTAGCATCATTTCCACCATGCTTCCTCTTGGATTTCATGCATGATGTTGGGGCAACCCTGCATGTCTTTTTAGCATTAGTCCTTTGCAACACTGGTGACAAGGCCTCATGATCCTAGTATCCTTGGCAGGTCTCTAGCATTGCTATATTAACCTAGGTTGTGGTCTCCACATTTGCACTTGGAGCTTCCCCCAATCCCCTACATCTTGCATCCTATAGATTAATCTTGCATCTTGCATCTCTCATGTCACTGCATCCCACATTTTGCATTTCATCTCATCTTGCATTCACCCATCTTTTCTCTTGGAAGCTTTGTTCTTTATCTCCCCTTCTTCCTAGCTCCGTCCTTCTCTGTTTCCTTTTGAGAAAATTCCACAATGTTTACTCCTTGCGTTATTTTCTCGAGGGGGCACAACCCGTCATTCCTCTAAATTCTAGCCTTGGGCATCTTATTTTCTTGTCTTTGATGTCATGCCACTTGCAGCATCGCATCAAAAAGGGGCAAAATGTAGACACCTAAAAATCTTTTAGAAAATAAATTATTTTTATTTTCTGAAAAATCCCTGATGACATCATCATTTATTAATTAATTAATTATTTAATTTATTTATTTATTTTTATGTCATTAAATCCCTTTATCTTAATTAAAAATATTTAATTAAGAAATCCCTCCCAAAAATATTTGAATCTTATTTAAACATTATCTCCCTATTTATTAATTATTTAATTAATAAATTGACCAAAAATTCCAAAATAAATTATTTATTTAATTTTTGCCCAAAACTTGGCCAATTTCCTTAAGACCACTAACCTCTTCCAAAATCTTCTAATCCTTCTTTAATTTCAATTAAAAGCTAATCCCATCATTTCCTAACCCTAATCCCAACTCAAAATATTTAATTAAGGTTAAATATTTATTCCTCATATTTATTAAATTCATTTTTAATAAATATTCTCAAACGTAAACCATGGAAATAAATAAATCTTTATTTATTTCCTAAAATCCATATTTATCCTAAGGAAATTCTAGACTCTTCTAGAAAGTCCTAATCCTAAATCCTAATCCTAATCCCCCTCCCCTAATCCTGTCACATTCCCTAACCAAGGTTAGCCAACTCCTAAGCTTAACCCAAAGTCAACAAACTTCTAGAGACTTCTCTTACATCCATTAAGTGCATTTAAGGCCTCCTTATCCCTCTTACATGCATTTATGGTGCATTTAAGAAGCCCCTCACCCCTTTCTTACACCCTTTGACCTTAGGCACATTTTCCAAATTGTGCACATCCCTCCCATCTTTCAACCCAATGCCCTTGTGACACTTGTCACAAGGAGGTGGCTCTGAACTAGCACAATCCATGTGCTCCCCTTTGATTGAATCTTGGCCTCTCTTAAGGATTTTGATCCTGGCCACTCATTCCTCCTTCCTAAATCCTATAAATTCTCCTCATTTCCATGAGTAAAAAATCTATTCACCTTTCATTTCAAGCATTGTTATCATGCCCATTTAGCTCTAGACTTAGCATAATCATCCTAATTTAGCTTACTTTCAAAAGCATTTTAGCTCATCTTAATTCAGTAATAATAGATTAACATAGTTTATTTCATTATTTTTCTTAGCATATCATCATATCACATCTCTACTTGGCTTAAAATCAATCTTAGCATAAACATCATGTAGCTTAATCTTCATTTCAGCATCATTTGATCCTTGAGGCCTTAGGGGAAAATCAGGTGTTCTATACCTATTTTGTGCCATTTTGGGGGTTTTCATGGATCTCAATCCATCCTAAAATGCATAAAGAACATGCTCCAAGTGCTTAGAGAGCACACCCACATCCCTTTAATCAAGAGCAAATCAAACAGTGCTTGGGTGCTCCTGTTTTAGCTCAATCTAAGGTGGCTTAGTTTAGAGTTTCACTTGTTTTGGATTGATTTCATGCTAGACTAACATCTAATATTTGTTTGGCTTGAGTCTTTCAAAATAGGTATCCTCAAAAGCCTTGTCCACAGTATGGAAGACTCAAGGCCAGTAAGTACTCCCATGGCTACTGGACAAAAGTTGTCTAAGAATGATGATGTTGTAGAAGTTAACCAGAATTTGTATAGATCTATGATCAGAAAGTTACAATATGTTGTACATAGCAGACTAGATATTACATTAGCTATTGGGATTATGGCAAGATTTTTTTCCAATCCTAAGGAAACTCACATGATAGTGGTTAAAAGAATCATGAGATACTTGAAAGGGACTTCTGACTATGGATTGTACTACAAGAAGCATGACAAATTTGAACTAAGAGTGTATACATATGCTGATTGAGTAGGAAATGTAGATGATAGAAAGAGTACTAGTGGTGGAGCTTTCTTTCTTAGATAGAGATTAGTTTCCTAGACAAGCAAGAAATAAAATTGCATTTTCCAATCTACTATTGAAGCTGAGTATGTGGCTGCAGCTATCAATTGTTTAAATTTCATATGGATAAAGCAATTGTTGGTAGGCATGAAAGAAGAAATCACTAAACTAGTTGTCATCTTCTGTGACAACACAAGTGCTCTCAACATCTCTAAAAACCTAGTGATGCACACAAAGACCAAACACATTGCCATCAAGTATCACTACTTGAGAGAACTGGTACAAGATAAAGAGGTCTGGATGGAATATGTGAATACCAAGGAACAAATAGAAAATATATTCACTAAATCTTTACCTAAAGAATCTCATGAATACTTGAGAAGTCAATTAGGGTTCCTTCCCCTAATTGAGGCTGCCTAGTCAAGCTAGGAGAACTACATCAAGTGTGCTGCAAAGAACATCTAACATATTGATGTAGAGGAAGGTCACACTTTAGGAGCAGCCTAGAGTTGTGAAGAGCACAACAAGTCAAAATAAGTCATAAGCAAGATGACAGAGGGAGAAATATTCTACTGAACTGAAAGGATGATATATACATCTATAGGATGTATTTTTTTTGTTACTGCTTTGGCATTTTTTGTCAAAGAGGGAGATAAGGACAGATGAATACACAGAATGAGAAAATCAAGACAGTGAGAGAAATTTAGTGGAAGTTCATGCATGGCTAATTAATTCTATATCAAAATGAAGCTAAGGACATTATATGTTTCTCTGATAGATAGATAAGTTTTGGATTGGTTGGTAATTCACATGATATTCATATGGTGATTCCATCAATTCCAAAGAGGGAGATTGTTGGAAACTACAATTGAAGCAATTGTGGGAGATTGTTAGAAATTGTAATTAAGACAATTATTGTATTGTCATTGATGTCAAACCTTAATTGGTAAGACTATTTCTATTTAAGAAAGTACTATATCTATTTGAGTGTTACTAAGGGGATAGGCAAGGTTGGTAACAACAGCACCTAAGGAAATGTTGAGTTATCTTGATACTTCAATGAGTACTTGATTATGTGGCACAATGATAAGACAATGTATTGTTTATCTTAGTAAGAATGAAGATTAAACTGGTAGGCTTAATCGAGCATAAGTGAAGAAATATAGTTTAAGCCAAGTGTTGTCTGTATCGACTGAGCTAGTGAATGCTGAGTAAAAATAGTGTTGATCAAACACCAGTTAATTGCCGAGGAAGATAGTGTTAGCTGAGGGAATAGATTATGTGGTGGCCGAGCTTTCTAGAGAAGACCAAGAAGTTGGACACAGTATTGACCAAGTGTCAGTATTTTGCATTTGTTGAAGAATTCATATTTCCAGCTGACATCATTGAATTCTTGAATTATGTAAAATGTGTTGACTTTATTTATTGATTGTATGAAAGTATTTAATGCACTATAAAATGTTTTATTGTAAATCTTTAAGAGATTCAAGATATTTCAAAGATAAGCTGAAGAACATAATGTAGGATGGATTTAATGAATCTAACCTAACCCTAAGATCTACAAAGGAGATTAAGCGGAAAAATACGTATTGACCTAATAGATGTAGTATTAAGGAAACCTAAGTGAGAGGTTGGATGTGGAGATGGAAAGAAGTGAATGTTGGAAGTATTGTTATTGATTTTCTAAGAAGAAAAGGCTGTAGGAGAAGTTTTTTGATCACTTGAAGGGTTCTGAGAAGATTAGTGATGGAGATGGAAAAGGTTTATAGTCAGTAAGCTAGCATGTGTACATAATTAGATCTGATATTTGCAAAGTGAGTTGTATGTTTCTCAGATCAATTTTACTGCTACTTTCTAACCATTATAACAATCAAAATCCTTCTAACAGAGGTTGACCTAACAGTCATAGGTATAAATCTTTTGAACAAGGTTGCATTCTAATGGAGTGTATGTAAGTCCTATAACAAGGTGCACTTTTAACAAAGTGGTTGAAATCCTTTAACCGGGTCACACCTTACAGTGTGTTTGTAACCTTTGATAGGGTTGGCTTTTCACCGAGCTCACTTCAGAAGAGTGAACATAATAGTAACATGTTACAAAGTGGTTTTTCCCAAATTGGATTTACACTATAAATCATGGTGTTGATACTTGTATGAATGTTTTGGTTTGAAAATTTTTGTGTTTTACAAGTTAGATGCTTTTGGATAAGTGGACTGCACTATTATATGTTTCTGTTATGCAATCAGTAATGAACGAGTAGGTGTTGCTTATTAGATTTGATTTGTTGAAGAGTTTAAAAGATTGTTTTATACATCTAGACCTGAGAACAACTTATTCACCCCCCCATCTCTATTTTTCTAAATCATATTAACAGTATTCTATAATATTTTATGCTACCCTTGATTATTATTTCGATACCTAGAATTGTTTTCTTGATAACCTTGATTGTTGTTCTGGTATCCTTGATTGTTATTTTGGTGATTCTCATGGTGAGCTAGAGGATTTCCTTGATACCCTTCATTATTTCCTTGATGTGATTGAGAATTCATTTGTGGGTTCTCTAATTGATTATTATGATTTCTAAGGTAAGTAATCTCAGTAGACAACTTCTTGACTTGTTCTATTAAGTCATTCATTTCATCTTGTTCTTCCATATTCATTGTGGAAGTGGTCATATTCTGAAGATAGACAAGTTGTGCAGGTGCCACGTGGATATTAGAGCTCCCCAAAGCAGAATTAGTTGATTAGAAGGAGACAGAATAGGATGAAAAGTAGGAGCATATCTCAACATCTCCTGATTCAATGTATTAGCATTCCCAAAGTAACTTGGTGCTCCAAAAATGGGTGATGGTGACTATAAATTGATATTCTCAGCCTCAGCATATGCTTGGATTAAATTGGTGGGGGTTGGATAGGTCTTCTGGATGAACATGGAAGTGAAACAATCCAGGGCTGTATAGTAAATAGGGTGTTGGCTTTTTTTCTCATATCCTTCAACTCTAAAAGTGAAATATGAAAACTAGACCTAGGGATTTTTGTCTAGTAACATAAATCTACTTGTTCATGGAAATTGAGGGGCAAGAAAAGACTAATTGATGAGAATTTGATCCTCCTTCTACTTCAAGTTCCACACACTCAGGTGGGTGCACCTAAAACATGATAAGATCTGCATAGATATAACTTACTAGCTAAAACCGTTTATGCAGATGTGAAAATCAGTGGATAGTTCTCAGACTTATAAAACATGGGAGTTTGACTCAACCAGTCTTATACAAGATCCCACCTATATGATCTGCTAAGAACTAGGAAAATGGCTAACGTGACAACAAGGATAAACTCCTTCTCTTCAAGCTTTGAACTCGGGCAGGTTAACCCATGGATTCATTTCTTCAAAGAATCACTAACAATACTTGTATTCAAGAAACACAAGACACAAACATGAATGCTTCTGAAACATGAAATTAAAGATGAATTTGATTTAAAGATTTGATGATGAAAAATACAAAGCAAACCAGGATCAGTGCCTTGTTTAGTGCCCAAAAGAGTCATACAAACATGCATTCCCAGATAACTATAACTCTAAACTCAAAAACCCGAATGGGATGGCTTACAAACCATTATTTTCACTCCAATTCCTGGACATCAAATTCATATACCAATCTAGAATTCTCAAAATTTGAAGTTAAGACTTTTTCCCTCCTTGAAGAAAGCTCAAACTCAAACCCATAGATACCTTGTAACTAGTGTACTGACATGCCTTACAAACCAATACACAAGAACTTAGATTATGAACACAAAGACATCAAACAAAAAATTGAATTGAGATTCCTTTATTTTCATTAAAATCATCTGGAACTATACATTTCTAAAATAAAGAAACATAGGAGAACAAAAACTAAAGCCTAGAAGCTGCCCTCTAGCATTAATTTCAACATCCTTTTCAAAATGAGAGAAAATACAAGATATAGGAGGAAAGGGGAAAGCCAGTTTCTAACAATAGACACCTGTCAATTTCCCAAAAAATCCCCTTCCTCTACAATTTCCTTTGAACTACAATCATCTCTTCAACTGAATTGATTCTCTCCAAAACAAAAATATGATTTGATCTTCTCCCTTCTTTAACCGAATTTGATCTGAGTTCTTGTTTCTTGTTACTGCTTTCCCTAACATTCTTCTTTCAGAAAACTAATCCAAAAAATGTATTCCTCAGCTTCTCTCAATTCCAATGGTATATAACACTTTATATTTCAAACAAAAATTGAGCACTCAACATCATTTTCAAATTTCAGCTCCCAAGCAATTGTCACATTTAAATTTCAAATTTTTGACATAGTTTGAACTTTATGAATTTGTTAAAAAAAATTATAGATTGATTTTAATCAGGTGGGTCCCACATGTGCCACATGGCACATTCAGATTGGTCCAACAAATTACCTCCTTGCCACCTCACCATCTAGTTGGACACCACATTTGACCTTTGCTACTTGGTGCCATTTGGTTGGCTCACATATCCACCTGGGCAACTTAACTGAACCAGATCACCACCTCATAGAAGCGCCACATGTCACCTTTTTGCATGATCAAATGGGCCATAAATGGCCTATGAGATCATCTGACCACCCTTAGATTACCACACAAATTTTGAGGCACTTCAGACTTTTAGAGTTTTAAAGATTCCAATGCATCTCCATTCAAAAATAGTGGGCCCACCACACACACAAAGAGCTTCAACTTAGTGCGCCCACCAAGAGCCTCCACACTCTTTGTTTACCTTGTTTACTAAGTGTTTTCATATATAAACACTGTGTGCTAAAATGTTGTCACACTTCTATGAATCTTTACATGCAAGAAAACTCAAGAATGAGCCCTCACAAATCGATCCATAGCTCTCTATGCATGGAATTGCAAGATTTGTAAAATTTCTCTTAGTTAGAGCTATAAACTCATGACCTTGCTAGTCAACCATACAATGAGAGATTCACAATGAAAATAAGGGCAAAAATGCCAATATCTTCAATGAAATCAATGTGGATGCAATGCAATGCAAATCTATATGACAATGCAAGTTAATCTATTGCATAAAAAGAAATCTAAGCTAATATGTCATGATAATGCAACTAAGATGTAAGAAAACAAGCTAAATGAAATGCAACAACAATGTCTTCAAAGCTTGAATGCAAGAATGTCTTCAAAGAGTTCCAAATGACCTAGAAAACCTGCAGCATAACATTAGCATGAAAACTTAAGATATGAAAATGAAGAAGAGAGCTCTTCTTTTATAGGAAATGAAAAGGAATGGACCATTGTGATTAAGATGCAAAAGACTTAATCAACGATGGAGAAAAATAGAAGCTTGATCCTTGTGCACAAATATCCTCCAATAGGAAAATAGGAGTTGACTTTATGTCCATATGAGATAAAAAGTGTTTTTTCCTTTTTATAAAATAAGAATAAATACTTTATTTGTGCAACTTAGGATAAGAGGAAAAGTGGGAATTTTTTATTTAAATAAAATGGGAGGAAATTTCTTTTAATTAAATAAAGGCTTAGGATAAAGTGATTTTATTATTTAATTAAAAGATATTTTTAATTAATTAAAAGGGAGCATGTTCTCTTAATTAAATAAGATTTTTATTTTTTTCTCTTTTAAATTAAATAAGGCTCAAAACTTAGGAAGTATTGAATTGATTATGATTTGATCAAGGAAATTGATACAATTGATATTGTTGATATTTGAAAATATTGATTTAGGAATTTGAAAAATTGCAAAAATGGGGGCCCAAAGTCTAGGCGACCATTTTAGGGTGCATACATTTGCCCCTCTTTGACTAATGTGTGATCATTTCAAGAACACATGCAGTCAAAGAAGAATTGAAATGTGAGATCGATTTGGGATCACAAAACAACCCAGATGTGTGTTCATTTTGGGAACACATCGGGACAAGCATAAACAACAGCTGAAAGACAAGACCAACACCGTTGCTGCTAGGTGCAAATCAAGCCTTAGATAAAACTATCACCATCGTTGCTAGGCAATAATAAAGTCTGAAAAATAGGAGATAAAAATTGAAAGACAAAATCACCACCATCACTGCTAGGTGATAATCAAGTCTAAAAATAAGAATCTCAAGCTGAGTTGAATGATAAAGCTAAATCAAAGATTAAAGCTGATAGGTACTGCCCCCTCGGAATCAAAATTGAAATTAGATAGAGGAGAACAACAAATTGATAAACTTGATCAAAGCACAATAAATCATAATCGAAGGATGGAGCATGATAGGATAACCATCAAATAGTGAAGACATGCCCCAAGTTGACTAGGTTTGACTGGAAAAGATATAGGATAAAGATTAAGTCAAACCTCAAAGAGAGGAAGCGAAAGGGGTGAATGAAAGACTAGAAGTTTGGAAGACATGGAAAGGAAGAAATTTCATCAAAGATTGAAGAATTATGCCTCAAAAGGTCAGTCAACTGCATAGAAGAATGAAAAATCTTGGAAATGCGACTCAGATTTTGATTTCAAGTCCAAAAATGGATAGAAAATGATGTGATATGAAAGACCAGAAATGAAAGATATGATCAAGAAGAATCAGAAAATGAGCATAGTTGACCAACTAGTCTATAGATGATAAAAAGGAGAGCTCTCTCCATATGCAAGATGCAAAAACTAAACTATGATGAACCTAAGAATGCAAGCTATTATGAAAGTGGTTGACTTGCAAGGTCACAATGCCTATAGACATCTAATTATCATCATCGAGAGTTATTGGTAGCATCGTAAGATCATACAATGCACACTAGCATAACTATGTGGATATGAATATGATCTTTATTAGATAGAAATATGGAAATCCCACCTAGGCATCAAAGACATGGAGGTCAAGATGACTAGTACAGTGAGATTACCTAAGTTTGATATGGCGAGATTATGATTGTATCAAGACACATGAAAGTCAAGATAACTAGAAGCATGCACTCGCAAAATAGTCAAGGATAATACCTTGTCAATCTATAGTGTCAAGTAAGACCAGCATAAATGCTCATGACAGTTAGGACCAACAAAATATACCCATAAGTAGATAAAGAAAGAAAACATGTTCTCATACCCTCAGTCTTCTAGCTATGCATCATCGAAAACTTCTCAAGGAGAGACCACTCATCAAAAAAATCCTCATAGATAGCACACAAAGAAAAATAAAGTCAACATATCTCAAGCAAGTTGATTGTTTAAGTGTGTGTGTGTTGGTCATAGAGTCAAACTTTGAGTATCACATTTGCAAATGAGCAACGTCTCATCATACTAGACTGTTGGGTAAGACATTTGATAAGTGTTAAGAAACACTCGATGCAAGGCTAGTGTTGAGAAACACTATTTGGGGTGGTGTTGAAAAACACTTGTTGTGAAATGCCCCAAGAGACAAATGCACCTAAAGGACCTATGCAAACAATTATGCCCCCTAGACAAAGGTAAAGATCAATTCCAGACTATGCCAAATAAGGTCAAGACATGATGGAGAAAGGTTCAGTGTCAAGGATGCGTGCTAACAAATAGGGGTGCAAAGGCCTCAAGTAGCGCCTATTTCCAGGTTTTCACCACTTGAATTTTTATTGCAATTTTTCTCTTTTTTTTTCCTTTTTTTTTGTATTTTTGCTACTAAGGTGCCTATTTCCAAGTTTTCATCGAGACACTTTTTCTATTTTTCTTGTATTTTTTTTAATTTTTTGATTTTTTTGTATTTTTTTAGCATCATATATCAATTTTTTTGGTATTTTTTCAAGAACATAAAATATGTACAAAGGATGCTCCCAGACATAATGGACATCAAACTCTTTAAGCAAGATCACATCATGCAGTCCCAATGTCTAGCAAGGTGGGGAATAAGAGGGATTAGCAAGCTAGTGACTGAGATGGAGGAAAGGAGAATGAAGAAAAATGGAGGGAAGAAATCCTCAAGGTCAAACTCCTCAAGAGTACCCAAGCTAGGGAAAAATTATCATGCAAAGCACATTTGGACAAGAAATGAAAGACCAACATATGATAAGTCACAAAAGAGGACTGCAAAAGAAGGAAGGGATGCAGTCCAAAGGAGTAGACATGTCAAGAGGCTTCATAGCATCATGTTTACTCTTTTTTATTAGATCAAGACCAAAGGGGAAAATGAATAGTGACAGGCTAGAATGAATGAAAGAAAATGAAAGTGAAGGCTAAACATGAATGGAATGAAAGCAAGATCATCATAAGATAGCTCACAAGACATCCAAATGTTCGTGTATAGGTCAACATTGTCAAGATCAAAGAGCGGAGACAGAATGGATGAAATATGTAGAAGAACTATGCATGATGCCTGATTGCCAGGTTTTCATCATGGTACTTATCCAAGGTGCCACAAGGGAGTGGTTTTCACCATAGGATGAATTTATTTCTCTTTACTTTTGCTACCAAGGTGCCTATTTCCAAGTTTTCACCATGACACATTTTCAATTTTTTCATCTTTTTTTTTTTTCCTTTTTTTTTGAATTTTTCTTTTTGTTTTTAATTTTTTTTTTTGGAAGAAGGCAAGCTTTTTAGATAATGCTCCTTGAAAGGATAAACCATGATATACCAAAGATCCAAAATGATATGCTCAAAGATGTTGGTAGGAAAAGGAAGATGGAAGAGAAAAATGGAGGATAAAGCTTTATGTAAAATGAGTGAGGTTGGAAGATAAAAGGAATAGGCAAATGAGGAAAAATGATAGAAGGTAGAAGGATAGTGAATGAAAGGATTGTGAAAGAGTAGATGGAGAGGAAGGAAAGATGAACATCAACACACACCTTGAAGGGTGGTGAGAGGATGGAGGAAATGTGAATGAAGGAATTCGTGAAGGAATATAGTGAATATTTAGTAGAGGTTATGGTTTAGGCGCATGGAATTGAAGAATGTTTTTGGAAAGAGATGAAATGGAAGCCTTTGGAAGCTTGAATGTCAACTTCATTTTTTTCTCAACATGAGACTTTTTCAAGAGAGACTTTGGAATCCATATAGCTTTAAGCTTTTATTTTCTTTTGATGTGTTAGAGAGAATATCTTCAATGATAGATTTTGGAACCCATACTTGTCTTGTAGTTTTCTTCTTAGATATCTCTTTTGACTTTATGCCTTCATGTCAATTAGAGAAGACATGGTGATCTTCTTTTTTTGATGGATTCTTGTATTGCTTCATTTTATTGTATTGAACATTCAAGTTACTTCCAAAAGACTTGGGACTTGTGGAAGAAGAAGGAAAATATGACTGGTTTAGATGGGTGGATGGATGGAAAGGATTCAAGGGTATGCATCTATGTTGACCTTGAGGAAAGATATGAGATGGAGGGATGTAAGGACCCAAGATGGATGAAGAATTAGGAGGGGAAAGTGAAGGGACATAAGGACCCAAGATGGAAGGAAGACATGAAGCCCTTAGTATTGGTGGAGGAGGTCTAAGGATAGATGTGGAAGATGCAAAAGGATAATCAATAAGTTCATCAGCATCAATATGACAACCAAGGACATCAACATCTTTAGAGTGAGTATTAGGATTTGCAATAGGATCATGAACATCTTGAATAGGAGCAACTTCTTTCATATGATTGTTCAAAGCTTGCAAAGACTCGGGAAGAGTAGAAAGCAGAAGCGAACATGGAATGGTAGAACAAGAAGATGGAAGACTTTGATCTTGACAAGGATCTTTAGATAGCGTAAGCATATCATTTTTCTTTGGATTTTCAATAGGCTTAACATTGGAAGCAATGACACCATTTTTAATAACTTTAATGGAAGTATCATCTTTGGAAAGTGCAAGTGTAGTAAGGTTATTTTGTTTATCAATAAGCTCAATGATGTAAGTAGTAACTTGATCTTGCTTAGGAGATGGTGGAATGAATGCAGAAGAGCATAGAGGATCAAAAGAACCATAAAGTGGATCAGAGACGTCATGAAAAGGATTGGATAACATGGAGGGTTCTTGATCTTGATCTTTTTTTATATTCTTTTATTCATCATTTTTAGAGTCCTCTTGACATGGAGCCACTTCTAAGGACAAGGAAGCATCTTGTAATTGTATGGAAGAATTTGGAAGAGATGGTGAAGGACTAGCTAAAGTAGGAATTATAGCATTTAAAGGCTTAGGCTCTTTAGGTTTAGCATTATTGAAAGTATTTGAAGCCAAGTGAATGTTAGATTGAGTTTCTTTAAGAGGTAGCTCTTGAGAATAACTATAAGGAACTGCATGAAAAGTATTAGGATCTTTGTTGGATGAAGGATTTGTGAATGATTCAGAAGCTTTAGTAGATGTATGGGTATTGGATGAAGTAGGGGATGGAAGGGAACTATCACAAGACAAAGGTTTAGCATTAACATGATCTTTCTTGAGAGTGCAATCTTTATTTTCAGCATGAGAGTTCCTAGAGGAAGGATTCTTATAATATTTACATTTCAAATCAACATGGTGCATTTTATATTCCTCAACAGTAGTAGTTGGATTATAATCAAGGTATTTTTCACAAAACTCATCAAAGTTTCTTTCAAAATCTGAATCATATGGATCACCATCACAATCTTTCCAATATGAGGACCCATTTCTAGTAAGCACAAGGACATGACTAGGAGGACTCTTAGGAATAGAGGTGTCATAGGTATCATCACATTGCTCATTATGGTATGTCTTGTGAAAAGAAGTAAGACTCTTTGAAGAAGTAGAAGAAGAATGAGATCGTGAAGAAGATGAAATTGAAGACTTAGTGTAGGAAGAGGACTTGGATAATGAGGAATTTGAATAATGTTTAGAAGAGTCATGATAAGATTTGGAAGATGAGGAAGAATGAGAAAACATAGATGATGAAGAACATTTAGAAGAAGGAGGTTGTAATATGATCATGTCTATGATCCTAGCAAAGGCATCTGATTTAATCATCTTTTCCTTTATTTTTGCCATAAGTTTCTCACCCATGAGATATTTGGAAGGACTATTGGAGGAATAAAGATACTCTTCAAATTGAGAAATGAGTTCAAGATCATCTATTCTCAAGAGAGGTTCCTTAACAAGATAGTTGAAATTCATGGTTCTAGAAGAGGACGAATCCAGCGTAGAAGAAATGAATAGAAGAAGGTAGACTAGAAAATAAGAGGAAAAGAATCAAGAAGAAGAAGAAGAAGAATTTCCCATGGGAATAAAAGACTTCAGAAGAACATGGGAAATGGAGAAGAAAGAAGAATACTAAGAGTCATCCTATGCAATTGATACCATAACATTCATTGAGATGTTGAGAAACATGACAACACCTAGGATCTGACCTGGACTGACCAAGGAAGACCAAGCTTCTAAGGAGAACTCACTATAATAGGATGGAACTTAGTTTTAATATTCTAATTAGATCTTTCAAAAGATTTTGCAATGATGATCAAGCACATAGAATAGCAACCAGGGAGTTCAAACAAACAGTCTTCAAGCAATGGGCAAGGGACAAAGCAACCTTGCACATGAACAAAGATAGTGACCTAGTATTTCTACTCCTTAAAGACTCTACTTGTGTATGTTCTTGAAAATGTTTTAGCAGGCACATAGAACACAACAGCACCTTAACAAGCTGTCTACAAGGATATACATGGCTTTCTAAAAGGATTCCTCGATATACGCAAGGTACATGAGGCCCAAATCCGTAGATGAAAAGAATCCAAAATCACATAGCCGGGGGGAGACGTTAACCCAAATCTACTCCTTCACTTCTCAAAGGTATAAAGTTCTTTGAGGCTTAGCCAAGAGTGATATCAAACTCAATTCTCAACAGAGGTGTCTTTCAATTCACCACCCACTATTTATACTCCATTAGAACATGGGAGTTAAGGTCATCCCTTGAGGTGGTGTGTCCCCAAGCAAGCCTTCTAAAAATAAAATTAAGTAATTCACTATCAAAAGTATTTAAAACACTAAAGGTGGAACACTTAACTCTTCAAGTAAATGTGAAGTGAGTCTAAAAGTGGAACATTTAACTCTTCAAGTGAATGTGAAGTGAGTCCAAAAGTGGAATATTTAACTCTTCAAGTAAATGTGAAGTGAGTCTAAAAGTGGAACATTTAACTCTTCAAGTGAATGTGAAGTGAGTCCACAAGGTGGAATATTTAACTCTTCACACAAACTCAAAGTGAGTCCAAAAGTGGAACATTTAACTCCTCACATAAACTCAAAGTGAATCCAAAAGTGGAACATTTAACTCCTCACACAAACTTAAAGTGAGTCCAAAAGTGGAACATTTAACTCCTCACTCAAACTCAAAGTGAGTCCACACCTTAGAAAACTAATGAGATCAAGAAAGCATAAAAAAGGGGAAACTTTGTGGAACACTTAACGTTCTTTTCAAGTAGACCCCTCCCCTATGTATGAATACTGAGCTTGCATCCAAAGGGCGATAATGAGGGGTGATTAGAAATAAGCGAGTCCAACACCCAATTTAGCTAACAAGATCAATCAAAAGTACTCCAAATTTGCTTATCAATACTACTCACAAATGACAAAGGGTTGAATCAATGGAATATTTAACTTTCTAAGAAAACATAGAGTGAGTCCACAAAGTGGTGCATTTAACTCCCTCTATAAACAAGGAATGAATCCATGCCCTCAATCACTCAATGAGATATTTGATATTGGAACCAAGAATTACTTAAGGTTTAAACACAAGCATTCACTTACACAAACTTGTATGAAAGAAAATCTATGTTCATTCATTTCCCATTAAGAGCATCAATTGAAATGTGTTCTATGAAAACATGTAAACACTCAAGCCAAACACATGAGAAATTCAATTTTAATCTCAAAATCTAAATGTTGTAGACATGGAACAAAGTACCTCAAGTCCAACGCTTTGTTTTAAGCATTTTCCATGAAAGCAAGAGCACCTTCAAATGAACAAGACAAAAAAAAAGCAAACAAGATATGCAATGTATATCCAACTTATGCAAACCCTAGTGTTAGATCTGAAAATAAATTGTTAGGAGCAATGATAACCAGCAAATAATGCAAATGATAACTCATATCATGCATTGAACAATGAAAAATAAGTGCATACCCATCACAAACTTTTATTTTTTTTGCATTTGACCTAGTCAACAAAATCTAATTTTCACCACATGAATCCGGACCCTAAACCCAAAATGCAAAAAAAAGACCTCTATCAAAAAATAGAGAGCTTTCCAAAAATGTAAAAATTTTAGAAAAATCTTTTCATTTGTGCCCTAGAGACCCATTTTACCAAAATAGACTAGTTTTTATAAATTGACCAAATGAGCTATGATATGATTTCTAAATTAAAAACACAATGAATAGACCCCTTGTATAATTTTAAGAACTTTCCAGAAATGTAAAAATTTCTAACAAATATGTTGAGTTGTGCCAAAAATTATTTTTTATGAAAAATTAAGAAAAAATCATAAAAAATATAAATTACCTCCAAAAATTCTAAATTTTTTTTTGGAGCTTCTCTGATATGTTTTCAACTTGAAAACAAAAATTTAGACCAAAAAACCAAGCCGTTTGGGAGATATGATCAAATCTTTCAAATCTAAGATTTTTTTTGTCTCCAAACAAATCTGCACAAGGGTTAGCTCCAAAAATAATAAAAAACCAGCATGTAAAAGGTGGGTTGCCCCATGGTGAGCACCAAAAAATGTGTGCTAAAATGTTGTCACACTTGCATGAATCCTTACATGCAAGAAAACTCAAGAATGAGCCCTCACAAATTGATCCATAGCTCTCTATGTATGGAGTTGCAAGATTTGTAAAATTCCTCTCAGCTAGAGCTATAAACTCATGACCTTGCTAGTCAACTATACAATGAGAGATTCACAATGAAAACAAGGGCAACAATGCCAATATCTCCAATGAAATCAATATGGATGCAATGCAATGCAAATCTATATGACAATGCAAGTTAATCTATTGCATAAAAGGAAATCTAAGCTAATATGCCATGATAATGCAACTAAGATATAAGAAAATAAGCTAAATAAAATGCAGCAACAATGTCTTCAAAGCTTGAATGCAAGAATATCTTCAAAGAGCTCCAAATGACCTAGAAAACCTGCAGCATAACATTAGCATGAAAACTTAAGATATGAAAATGAAGAAGAGAGCTCTTCTTTTATAGGAAATGAAAAGGAATGGACCATTGTGAATAAGAGGCAAAAGACTTAATCAACGATGGAGAAAAATAGAAGCTTGATCCTTGTGCACAAATATCCTCCAATAGGAAAATAGGAGTTGACTTTATGTCCATATGAGACAAAAAGTGCTTTTTCCTTTTTATAAAATAAGAATACATGCTTTATTTGTGCAACTTAGGATAAGAGGAAAAGTGGAGATTTTTTATTTAAATAAAAGGGGAGGAAATTCCTTTTAATTAAATAAAGGCTTAGGATAAAGTGATTTTATTATTTAATTAAAAGATATTTTTAATTAATTAAAAGGGAGCATGTTCTCTTAATTAAATAAGATTTTTATTTTTTTCTCTTTTAAATTAAATAAGGCTCAAACCTTAGGAAATATTTAATTGATTATGATTTGATCAAGGAAATTCATACAATTGATATTGTTCATATTTGAAAATATTAATTTAGGAATTTGAAAAATTGCAGAAATGGGGGCCCAAAGTCTAGGCGACCATTTTAGGGTGCATACAAACACAAAAACAATGCCTACCCACTGAATGTGGGATAAACCCCTTTTCCATAGCTTATCATATTATCCACTATCCTTACCATGATTTCCCTTCACACACCATTGCGTGAGCCTTCTGACTATATTGGCAGCCACCTTTTGCTTATGCTAGCCTCCACCATTTTCATCGAATCCATCTAACAGTATTGAAGTCCTCGAAGAACCAAATAGAAAATGCAAACAACATTGCGAAGCTCCACTCCCAGTTGCTGAATAACAAAGGCAAAGCTCTAAGAGACCTTGTGCAGCATTGTGTAATAGAATGCCAAGTCTGGATCTGAAGGAATTTGCTTACTAGCATGCATTGTTGTAAACTTCATTCTCAGCTAAGCTAGCACATCCTCTGGGTGCTTTAATATGGCCCTAATGCTTGACATTTTTTACCCACTCAAATCCAAATATTTGAGATGCTTCAACCGTGACAAGGCTGAAGATATTTTGTGGTAGCAGCTCAAATAAGTCTACTGAAGATGGTGGAGCTGATGACTTCTTGTCAATCCTCTAAATCAAAGCTTTGACAAGCATAGAACAAGCATGTAAATTTAAATAGCTCCCAACTAATGGAAGCTTCAATCTTTGGGGAAGAAAATTAGTTCTTTTCTTCCATAGAGATACATGTGGGTATCTGGGAGGAGATATATCATCTCAAATTTGTCTCTACCTTGTATGCTAGCACCTCCCATCTCACATGTCCATCTAACTGAGATGTCTGTTCCAAGAAACCCACTCAAACACTGATTCACTTCTATGATTGTAGTCACAGAAAATGTTGCCCTTGTGTATTTATCAGACATTTCCCTCCTATGTATTTTGTCAAGTTTTTCTCTTCCATTATCAATCTCCATCCATAATCTCACAGCTCCATCCAAACAACAAGTAAGCAATACCTTTCTTTGGAAACAAGCAAATTTTGATGGCCTCCATTGGCAATTGCATTTTTTCTAGGCCTTGCATCAACAGTATATAGCTTTTTGGTTTCATATTTGCTGTCGGATGTTTGAGGAGCACAACAACAAGCTTTTCATCAGCATTGCTCCTAGAATTCATCATAAGACCAACCAAGGGCTATGAGGAATGTGCCAAAATAGCTCCATTTTTAGGATGGCACCATGTAACAACTAGTAATCTTCCCCATGCATGAAAAGTTGCAACTTGTGACAACTCCTCATCACTGATATTTGAAGGGGCTAAGAAAATATGAGGGTATGTTAGACATAGTTTGTAATTGGAATTCTCATTAGTTATTCTCCAACTCTTATTTGAGGCCAAATACATTTTCTCTTTATGAAAGCTTGTTACACTTTTCAACAAATTATTCTTGCTAAGAAGCCTAAGATATTCGCGATGTAACTGCACCTTTGGATTAGTGTTAGTGTACACATGAGGACAACATGTGAATGCATATAAATCCCATAGTCAAGATGACATCATATGCCTCATCAGTCCATCCAAAATTTCTCTCCTCTACTTTTATCCTGATGGGAACCAACAATTACATCTTTCACATATTTCTCACTTTTTTTCCCACATAAATGAGCATCTATGAAGTCAACCAATTCATGAATCAGAGTATCAATCCCATCTATTTCAATTGCTGAAGAGACTTCTTTCTCAACATAGCCCATTTCCAACAAAGAGGCTATGACATAATCTGCCTTTATATCTTTTGATCCATCTTCCTAGGGTTCCCCATGTTCAGTAAATGTGTCTTCACTATTAACTTTCTTGTCCCCAAAATTGGTTTCACAATCACCCTCTAATCTCTTAGAATCAACAGTTGGATTCGCAGTAACAAGATCTAACCAATAATCAACAACTTTACAAGCTAAGAGGTACTCTAGTATTTCATTCCAATTCTCTTTTCCATGTATACTAATAGCCTTTTCAACCATGGTAAAAGAATATCCCATGTCTACAAAACCCCATTTAACAGAGTTCGATGATGTGTTAAATGAGCTTTCCTAGGTTGCATTTTTAGAAAAATCTTCCCACGTAATTCTGGGAACAAATTCTTCATTGTCACTTTTGTCAAGAGCTATTTGTCTTAGAGGTAAGACTTGGTGAATTTGAAGGCTATCTTCATATTCTACCAGATTTTCCATTTTCATTGTAAAATTAGTAGCAAACTAGAAAAATCTTGGCAAACTTAAACTCTTGCACTGAACGTAATCTTTCTAGTTTTTGTGCAAGATGCAACAGGTCAAACTTTGGCAATTCAAAAAAAGTATGTGTGAAATGCTGAATCAACTTAGACTTCATTCGAATTGGTCGTTTGCAAAAATAGAAAGATATGCTCTAAGACTTCACCACTGGATCAAGTACCACATTTACACGCCATAAGAATAATTCCACAATTGGTTCTTAAAAAAAAATCTCAGATAAAAATTTATTATCCCATAAAAGTGATGAATCTGAAAACTTTATTTTGTTCAAGTCAATCTGCATAAGTGGCCTCCGGAACCGGCCTTAAAAATTCACCTGTTGCAACTTTCAAAATCCAGAAACCTGGGCACTGATTAGCCTCCACACAAGGAATATAAATTCATCATCAGCTCACCCCGAAGATCAAATGGCCAATCATAGTTAATCAGAAAATTCAGCCTTGATATTATTCAGGATTTAAAACTGTGAAAAAAAATAGAAATTGGTTTTAGAAATGGCCTAGAAAATTGTCCAGATGGATTGGCAGGGCCTTAAAGATCATCGAGCATGTAGTCCCTCAGGTTTTCAGCATGTGAAAACTTTCAATTATGATGGGAATTCAACTGGGTACAAAGTACAAAGCTTCAAAGTAGGGTACTGACAAAAGTTCACACAGTGCACCCTATCCAAACAGTGAAAATTGCAAATGGAATCACATTGGGAAACTCATCCAATGGATTCGTCATGAGCTAAAAACCAACCAGGATGAAGAAAAACTTGTTTACAATATAGGTACATGACCATCACTTCACTTCCAATCACCAGGCAAAATATACAACTCCACAAACAGGGCCCCCAAATAAAACTGAACAAGTGCATTATGCAAATCCAAGAAAACACCTCCGGAAGGGGATGAACAAGCCCTATCAAGACTCATCACAAGAACTTAAAATAGGAAAATAAGTCAAATGAAGCACACTAAATATTCCCCCACTCTTGGATTCACATGATACTCATTAGAATTCAAGTTATTCAACCCTCAACTGGCCCTTCCCGATGAATTTCACACTTTGCAATTTTCTGATTTTGAGACCCCCTAGGAATGAAATGACGCAAACCCATTTGAATATGCCATCTAAGGACTTAGAAAAACTTGATAGGATGAATGAAAATAAATGAACACATAGACCTCAAGATATGACTCCAAATACGTCCATACTAGTATGCAATACAAAGCCAAAAATGAGCACTTAATCAAGAATTTTACATGGTACCTCAAAACTGCATTTTGAGTACCAACATTGGGCTTGAAACATCATCATTTATGTAGAAAGGATCATGTAGCTGTGAGTAGGCCCTCTAAAATCTATTTTTGAAAGCCCCAATAGGTCCATGCTCTTTTCTTCTTATCTCAATGAATTTCCTATACAATTCGGGTGATAGGTAATCTGAACTTCCCCAAGAATTCATTATTTAGCTCTTGCCATGTTTGGATTGAGTTCACAGTTAAATTATTATACGAATAAAATTATTCTTCACCCAATGAATATGGGAACAATTGGCATGCCACATATTCATCTTGAACATTTCTATTCTGTAGAGAATCTTTGAAAATCTTTACATGTTCATCAGCAGTGCGGTTGACATCGATCACAAATAACTTAGAGAAGAAATGCTCAAGATTATTTGGCATATGATTGTAAGAAACAAATGTTGCAAGAGGTGATGCATTTTGTGGCTGCCATTGTTGTGCCATCACTAGAACTTTTTGGGTGGGTGGAGCTACAATGGCTTGTATAGGTATTTTTACTATCAACTGTTTAATTTGTGTAGCTTCTTGTTGAACTCCTTGAGTGGTCCCTTGCATCTGATGTTGTTGTGGTGGAGTTTGAAATTGTCTCATAATATTAGCTATACTTAGTGAGTTCTTACTCATAGATGCTTCTTTCTTGCCTCCCCTAGGATTTGGATCAAAATTTAGATCTTCTGGTTTTTTTCTCCAAGAGTAGATCTCAAGATTCTTCAGTGTACCTCATATGAGAATGAATTATTGTGCTCTTTTATGTGAAATCTACTTTAATCCCTTCTTATAGGTGCTAGAGATAGTTGATTCCCCTAAATGACCAATGCTCTTTGAATATAAGCTTTAATCCTTTGATTTTTCTCTTCTTCTTCCAACACAAATCTCACTCGCATTTACTAAATTGCACTTCTCTTAACTTTCTAGGTGAGCGAGTTCAATCCTACAATGTTGCCTTCTTGGTCATCTCCAAATCTGAGATTAGGCTATAAGATTGGTAAAATATTTCCATATGGAAGCACCATATCAATTCATGACTTGCAAAATTATGTCTTGCAAAACAAGCCCTCCTTCTACCACCAATTTTTGTTGATACATGTTTTATGACTCACCAAACAGTAGAACAAAATACCAAAATATCCTATCCTCTCTTGATCAAAGTATCATGTATGCTAAGATTACATGAACATCATATGATAACTCCAAGGTTCCTCAACTCATGGATAAGCTTGGCATTGATTTTATTTGCTAATGATCACAAGGGGCCTTATATTTTAAATCCTTTATGTCATGATTAATATGGGTACTACCAAAATATTTTCAATGAAGTACTATTTTTTGGGTTTTTCTGGATATGCAAAAATGAAAGGGGGTTTAGGTTTCAGAGATACTAATATAATCCTAAGAGTAATGATAACCAATGAAAGTATTATGATGGGTGAGTTCCTCAATTATTGAGTCCTACTTTTCCAAGTCAAGCTACAACTACATGTAGACTTGTGCAATCTTCAAAGGTTTGTATGCATGATTGAATTTAGGCACATGCATAGGGGGTTCAGGCTAACTTTTCACAACCATTTACAATCACTAAAATGTCAAAAGTATGAACCATAAGAACTCATCAAAACATCATTATATTGTCCAAAAAAATCACAATACTTTATCTACTAAACTTAATCTAATTGAGAGAATTATGAAACCAAGCAAGCATTAAGACACATCAAATGATCACCACACTTCAATGAAAATTCTATTGTCTGAATAGTTCATAAGTAACAATCTCAAAATTCACTCCCTCACAAATGAGAAGAAGAGGCATTTATATAGGTCCTCAAAAAAAATGAAAGGCCCAGATCAAAACAATAAGTGATGGCCCATATTTTTGCACCTCATCCCTAATTAGGGTTAGGGCACAAAAAATGAATCTACATTAATGCAAAAGGAATCCACCAGCATAGTGGGTAATAAATTCCCACTACACACATACACTTAGTAGGAAGGTGGGGTGCAATAAATGAGCATTACATGCATGTCAACTATTCATTAAATGCATCTACCTTTGACATCTACATTTGAATTCCTAGATTCTACCCAATATGGACTCCAACTCATCAATGCTGACACTCGGTGTTGATCCCTACTTGAATTCAAGTGCCACCACTACTCTCTCTAATCTCTTTAGGATTTTCTTTGATTCTTGTAATAGATCCTAAGTTGTGTGCATGTTTCTTGAGAAGGAAGAGAGGTTCTCAAAATCATCCTTTATGAAAGAGTTAAGTCTAAAGAACTCCTCTAATTTCCCCTTCATATTATCCATCATTATTTTCATGTCGGCCAACCTTTGTAACCATAGTGATGCAATGGTATTAGAGAGCTCCTACTGAATATTCTCAAGAATCCCCTTTAATCAAGTTGAAATGTTCAAACATGTCCTTTTCCAAGAGAATTGGACAATACTACTAAGAGAAATCGTAAGCTCATTCCTTGATGACCTTGTCGTCAATCGATATTTGCCAAGGGGTTTCCATGAGCTCCTACAAGTTAGAGATTTCCTCATCCTGATAAATATGCTCATATTTCCAAGTCTCCTCTATGTAACCAATCTAGGAAAGGATGACCAATGCCTTATCATGAATATGAACTAACTCCTTAGCATGGAAGTTGTTGGGATTTCCCTTTGATCTTCAACTTGTAGATTTATACCTTGATGGATAATTTTAATATAACTTTGACTCTATCACCACTCCAAAGTCTACAAGGAAGAGGGCCAATTAACAAGGATCAAAAGAGATCCTCCTACACTTTAAGCCTTAATGCTCAGGCGGGTGTACCCTTGATTCACTTCTTCAAAGGAATCACAAAATAATATACTACTATACCCCTTACTAATTGATTGAAGATTTTATCATTTAATTTGTGTGTGTGTGGTTGATGACAATGAAAATGCCTCCGGAGGATGGACCAGTGCCTTAACCTAGGGAAAAGAGTCACCCAATTAAATACATCAACTGAGGATCTTAAATCAAACACTCTTGGGCTTAGGATAAGTTCTTTGCCTATTACCCCTCTCCCTCTAACACAAGGACATCAGACTCTTTCTTGGTTGTAAAATCACTGAATCACCTAAAATAATTTAATCCTAACTTTGTTGGGAACTTAGAGATGACTTCATAATACTCTTTATTTACCATATGCTAATACACTTTGTGACACTAACATATATGAGCTTAGAATCAAAACAAGAAGACATGCACAAATGCAAGATTAGAACTCAGTAGCATTCTCATTAACATATTCAGAATCAATATACAATCAGAGCTATACAAAGATAGGAAAAAGACCCAAAATCCAACTCCTCTTTCAGTATAACACTATTAACAACTAGGGACCAAAGAAAGTTTTTGGAACCTATACTAAGTCAAAAATTTTGCAATATATACCCCCTAGTCATCTTGGAATCCTCAAAGAGAATACAACAAGCTACAAATGACTAGGGTTAGGGTTTCACCCACCAGACCCATTATAAATGGTCACAAATTAATTGCAAGGGATGAAAACTAGTCGACCTTGAGAAAATAGATCCTGAAGTTATTCCAATCATGATAAATTTTTTGAGAAGGTACTGAGAACCAAAAAAATGCCCAAAATGTCAACCTGCAACATGCCTCGAGCACAAAACCACATAGTACAAACCCCTGTAGATGAACATGGCACACCTTGGACCACACTAAAATAGCAAGCACCACCAAACAAATCAAATTTGGCCATGAAAACAATCATTTCTGGTCCTTTCTGTCACTGAGAAACCCTAAAAAATTCAAATTTGAAATCGAACGGTTAGTTTCAAGCACCATCAGAAAATTGGCGGCCCACATTTGAATCTCAATCAACTTTAAGTCCTGACTATCCGATCCTTCTTTTTCACAGTCCCCTATGACTTTAACTCGCTCAGTCACCTTAGGTTTACCTCTAGTGAACATGCGACAAGGCATTTCCTATTCATGCAATGAAAATCTTAACCACTGCTTAACCCTGTGAATTGGTGAACAAAGGAAAATATTTGACCTCAGTCCATTTTTAGTGAACTGGTGACTGAAGGATACCTCCAAGTCGCAGAATACATTATGCCTTTGCCAAAATATTTAGTTATTACATGAACACTTGTTTTCTAAGTTGCTAAACCTTTTGGAACATTACCACCTTACTCAGCAAATGAGCGAATAAAGGAAACCTGACTTATCTTAGCAACATCTGGCGAACAAGCGACTGAAGGGAAATCGGCCATTCATGAAAAACTTTATGCTACCGCCAAATATTTTAGCGATTGCACGAATGCTTGTTCACTGAACCACCAGCTTTTTAGAACACTACTATTTTACTACGTGAATGAGTGAACCCTTGTAATATATCAAAACTGCCAAAAGACTAAAGAAACTTAACTGGGCCCACATCAGGAAGATCAATGGTTGTCTCATCTTCGCATAGCCCTCCGAGATTCCATCAGATCATAAGACAAATGTTGATCAAAGAATCTTTCCTTTCCTTGACAAACCTCTTATAGGAAACAAAATCAACAAACGTCGCAAGATCTGAAACCTCTGACAAAACCCATAAGAACATATGCCCGCCGTCAATTGACTGACAGTGTCAGGACCCTCTGAAAAATTGAAAACTTAGGTCCCACTAACAGGATTCCACTTCATACTCCCATTCACAAATCAAATACTACCAAATTAGCACACTTAGCATGTAGACCCACTCGAAAATAAAGGCTACATCATACAATAAAATAAATGGCCAGCGTAAAAGTGCACAACTCTGACACATCTCTTGAGAACATGCGACCACCATTAGATCAAGATGTTGTTAGAAAACTTGGGCTCAGAGACCACATGAACATGTGACTAAAGAGAAGGAAGCCACCATGCCAAGTCACAAATAGTTAAGAGATAACCACCCAAAAACAAGAGAATACGTGAATGCAGTGTTCACCCAATCACTGAGAGAAAAGATAAACTACCAGGAAACTTGGAGAACTAGCGACAAGCAAGTAATCGCTAGTTCACCGAAATAAAAGACAAACCATCTGAGGATAAATGAATACATGACCAATAGGGAAAAGAAATGTAGACATGCATTTAACAAGACTTAAGTGGTCTGAAAAGGTAATGAAGAATTAGAACAGGGTCAGGGCATTTCTTACCAATGGCTAGTTTTTGAAATTTTTGTAAGGGTTTCAAAGCCAGGGAAATAAAATTGACTGCAGGGACCAAAGGAAAAGTGCTAGGGCCATGAAAATTTTTAGGGGTAGACTAGATAAAAGATAGAAAACCATGGAAATTCTTTGAAGTGCTAACAATGGCTCTGTCTAGGGATGTGTGGCTCTTGTAGGCACAACAAGAATCTAGAATCACTAGTTATAGTAGACCACCTACTAGACAAAATTTTGACCAACTAAGAGCCACAGGGAAAAACCCTAGGAACTAAAACAAAATAGAATAGGGGCAAGCAACTATACAAGAATTTATAGAATGTACAAGCCTAACTACTATTCATGGAAATAAAATACCTTCAATTCAAGTATTTCTTCAAGAATTGTCCATGAACTGGCAATTCCTGAACATCACCATTTAATTCTTTTACAATGTATGAATCTTGGCCCCATTTCTCATGAATTAGATATGGCCCTAGCCATATGGGATCAAATTTACCATCTTTTCCTTTATCCTCCAATCTGGCATTCCAAATTTACACCATATCACCAGGCTCAAACCTTCTGTCAACAGTCTTCTTATCATATGAATTCTTAACTTGCAACTGCAATCTGGCATTTCTGGCACCTGACTCTCTTCTTGTTTCATCTAGTCTAATGAGGTCCTCAATCCTCAATTGCATCTCATCATCTATGTCATCATCATATAATTGAAAAAAATTATATATTTCCAACAAATTATTTTGAGGCATCCTTGCATGTATTCCATATACTAGGTTAAATGGTGCGCAACCAATTGCCCTCTTTACAGTCACCCTATCAGCCCATAGAGCTAATGGTAGTTTTGAATTCCATGCTCTCTTATTATTTTGAAGAATCCTCTTTAGAATTTTAATCAAAATCTTATTAGTAGATTCTACCTGTCCATTTCCTTATGGATGATAAGGTGAGGAATTAGAAATCTAAATTCCTAAACCTTTGCAAAAGTCCTTATATTCAACAGACCTAAAGCACATTGCATTATCACTAACTATCCTCTCAGGGCAACTAAACCTTCTAACAATATCATTCAATAAGAAATCAGTCACCACCTTACTGGTTGCATTTCTTGTAGGTATAGCTTCTACCCACTTTGTAAAGTAATAAGTGGCAACTAAGATCCATGAGTGTCCTCCACTTGACTTGTTTGGCATCTCCCCTATGAAATCAATTCCCCATTGTTGGAAAGGAGCTTGTACTTCTACTAGTTTTAATGACATGTTACCTAAAAAATTTAAGCTTACCAGAGAACCTTTGACAAGCATCAGACCTCCTCACCAACTGATCTGTAGCCTTGAAGATTATGGGCCACCAGAATCCTACTCTCAAGATCTTATGAGTAGTTGTTTTACCCATATAATGCCCACCACAAACTCCCTCATGCATTTCTTTCAACAATACTTCAGTCTTCTCTTCATCAACACACTTCAGAAGTATGCAATCTAAATTCTTTCTATACAATTTACATTTCACAATTACATACTTGATGGCCTATAATTTTAATGTCCTCTTCTGATTATCATTCATTCCTGCTAGACATCTCATATTTCTCAAGTAATAAATGATATCTTGATACCAGATACAATCATCCATATCACATGTATAATCAATTTCAGAATGATTTACTTGATTAGCATCAAGATTGGATTGGGCCATCAGTTTTTCCAATCCTTATCCTCTAACCAATTTGGTAATCTGGACATCAACATTGAATTCCTGGATCTTATTGATCCATCTGCATCTTCTTCCATACACCTCCTGCTGTGAGAAAATATTCTTCACAGCTGCACTTGGCACAAAAGCAATCACAACTACCCCCATCAAGTAACACCTAAAAGCCTTAAATACTTTCACAAGTGCATATTCTTGTTTCTCATTTATGTCATACTTCAATTCAGTAGCCTACAAAGATTTACTAAAAAATGCAATAGGCTGCTCAAAACGATCCTTATTCTTTTGTAACAAAATTGCAGCAATAGTGTGAAAAGATGCAAAGGAAAAGATGTCCATTGGGACATTATAATCAGGTGCCTTAAGCACTGGTGCATCTTTCATAGCCTACTTGATATTTTTTAAAGCCTCATTAGGCTCACCCTCCCAATTGATTGCAAATCCCTTCTTCAACATCTTCGAAATAGGTCTAGTAACCTCTACAAAATTTGTTACAAACCTCCTTAAAAAATTGAACTGAGCAAAGAAGGACTGAATCCCTTTAACATTCTTTGGTCTCTAAATTTTATCAATGGTTGCTACCCTCTCAGGGTCAATTCTCACTCCTTGCTTGCCAACCAAATGGCCAAGCAACTTACCTAAAATGACACCAAAAGCATATTTCCTTGGATTTAATGAAATGCCAAATTCCAAGGCCCTCATGAATATTTTTTCTAAATGAGTATAGTGGTCATCTTCCTTTTGGGAATAGGTAGTTAAATCATCTTGATACACAACAAATAAATCATTTCTAAAATCTAAAAAGGAAACATCCATTGCCCTCTGAAAAGTAGCACCAACATTTGTGAGACCAAAAGGCATTCTCAAATAAACATATGTCCCCCAAAGTGTAGTGAAAGCTATCTTGAATTGCTCTAATTCCTTGACAATCACCTAATTGTGACCGGAGAAACCATCCATCATAGACATTAATTTTGATCTGGTTACTCTCTGCAACATAGCTTCCATATTGGGCAGACAATAGTTATCTTTTAATGAGGTGATGTTCAAATTCCTGAAGTCCACACAAAGCCTGATGTCACCATTCTTTTTTCTCATGGGAAAAAGGTTTGAAACCCAAGAAGAGTGCCTAATAGGTTTGATAATTCTAGCATCTCTCAGCTTCATTGACTCTTCTTGCATCTTGGGTGCCAAAGTAGGATTGATAGGCCTTTGCTTTTGCTGGAAAGGTTTAGCATCTTCTTTTAATGGAATAACATGTTGAAACAAATCTTCCCTATAAACCTTTAGGTCATCATATGACCATGCAAATATGCTTGAATTTTCTCAATAATTAAATCAAAGATTTTCTCACATTATGAGAGATGTTTTTACCAATGTATACTTTCTTAGGTGTCTCATGTGTTCCAAGATTTATCTCCTCTAGATTAGCATGATCTTCTCTTTTGATATTCCTTTGAACTCTATCCTGGTTATCAAAGGCAGTCTCCAAAACAACAAGCCCCTTGGGCACCTTGTTAGTTCTAAGTTGAATGACTTCATTGCCAAAGAAAACCTCCTTTCCTTCTACTGACTCAACCAAGGCTGAACAATCAAATTCCTGACCATGATACTGATCTTCACAACTCATAAACTTCAAGATATCATTATCATCATCAAAAACTTGCCAATTCTCAATATTGTTTGGTATACTAGGCCTAGCCTAAATTTCAACTTTAGAAATACTAAAAAATGTAATATCAGTGGGATTGATTGCAATATTGACTAAAAAATCAGCCATCTTACTGTTACTCCTATCCTTCCACTCAATATTGAAGGCATCAAAATGTTCAATCAAATCCCAAACTGCATTCCTATATTGTTTTAACCTCTTGTTCTTGGAAGCATATACTGACCTAACTTGGGACACCACCAACTTAGAATCACCAACAACACTTATGCATTTAATACCATTTTTTTGTGCCAACCTCAGTCCTAACAACAAAGCCTCATACTCTGCTATATTGTTGGTACAAAAGAAATTCAATGTGAAAGAAAATCTATAGGTGTTTCCATTAGGAGAGATAAGTAAAATACCTACTCATGCTCCATCTTTGTAGTTTGCACCATCAAAGTACATTACCCACAAATCACCATTCACAGAATTAACACTTACCTCAACAAAGATAGGTGACAAAGTAGGTTCCTTCTCAATTACAAGGATCTCTACCCTAAAATCATTAATATCAATATCCACAAAACATGTAGTTTCACTATCAATATTCCTCTTAATCATGTGGTATACTCTTGGCTCTCGATCAATCTTGACAAACTGATCATCAATCTTGAAAGTGGCATAAGATAGATCACACTATAAAATTCCACCCATGGCAACACTCCACCTTCTAGATAGTAGCATCCCATAATGAGGAGGGATGGCCACCACCAAAACACTCATTGTTAACTCTTTCTCTGGATATGCTGCCAACCTATATGCCATTACATTGATAGTCCCAATAACTGGTACCTCCCTCTGATCCATTACACAACATCTACCTTGAACTGTATCAACTTTAAGGCCCAACTTCTCCATGAATTTGAAAGGCATGATGGTATTAGAGGCACCACTATCAATCATACAATTTCTTAGTTTCATTCCATTCATAAGAACACTTAAAAAGAATGGATCAATATTTTCAAGGCTGACATTGACAGAACTATCCAAATATATAGGAGGAATTTGAGATACAATTCTCTGAGTAGCAACACCTTTCAAAGCTTTATCTTGAGATCCATTGCATGCAACATCATTGTTATGAACATTATCTACCCATGCAATAGCTCTATCTTTGTGTTCAGGGATCCTCAACAATTCTGACAATGGAACTTTAACTGTAATTTGGGACAATACAGATAACATATCAACAAGAGCAGAGGAAGGAATCTCAATCTGCACTAGCTTAGTATCCTTTTGCTTATTTGATACATTAGGTGTATTGGCCACCCTCATCTTTTCAACCTTAGCCATTGTGTTAACTGGCTTCTCAATCTCACTAGAAAATCTTTCAACTCCAACTCCCTTAGGCTCACAATTCTTACCTTTTACATTCTTGAATTTCACCATGTGATCACCCTTTGATTTGTTCTCAATAGGCTCTCTAGAGTTGGTACTCTTTATGAACATTCCTAAAGCTTTCTCATTTTTATTCCTTGCCACCATGCCTTTGGTTTGCACTTGGGCAATCATTTTTGTAGTAATCCTATCCATCTCTTCTCTAGAAGGTCTTCTTAAATTTACTCATTTAGAAGAAGAATTCTTGTTACATATCTTCTTAACAATATCTTCACCATCAGAAAAAACCTCTTGATGAAAAAGAGCTTGATTGTGTCTCTTCACATTTACATCTACTTCTTCATCAAAATTAAAATAATCTTCATATCCTAGATATGAAGTAGCCATGTTGCATCCAACATCATCTTGATCTTCTTCTTGATCTATCTCCTCAATGCCACAATCTTGATTTGCATCCATAGAATGTACAACTACATAATGCTCTGTGGAATGAGGGGACTAGCATGCAACACACCAAGGTATGTCCTCCATGACATTTATTGAAGATTTTTGTAGAGGGTCAGGGACACCTCTATCATTGTTTCCTCTTGCAACAGGGACAATAAGCTTTCCATCCTTCCATTGGGTGTTGTAGGGGTAATTCTGCAATCTATTCTGCTTATTGAAATTGTTGTTGAACTGAGGCCTTTCATTGGTAGGAGCACTGAAGTTCCTATTTGCACCTTATCCAACTTATCTTCTTCTTGCCTCTTAGCTCCAACATTCTTATTATTTTCTTTTTTGTATTTCTTGTCCCCAAATAACTTTGGATCATCTCTCTTCCCACCCAACTTTCTTGATATTTTCATGTTGTTCTCAATATTGACAGCAATCCTAAAAGCATCTCTAAGAGTTCTTGGTTCTTTGTCCCTCAACAAGTATCCCATCTTTCCATCAAATGCATTGAAGTATGTAGTTAGACAAACATTATCATCTAACCGCATAACTTGGAACAACTTATGCATACCCTTTTGAAATCTCATATTGAATTCAACTATAGACTCATTCTAATTTTTCCTTATGGTATTGAATTCATTCAACATGAAACTAGCATTAGGCCTATCACCATATTGCTCTTTAAAACATCTCTCAAAGGAATCCTGAGTATCAATACATTTATCAAGAAGTCTCTTAAATCAATCTCTAGCATCCTCCATTAGAGATTGAACAAACAATTTCATGACTACATCCTCATGCTCTACCTCATAATCATTAAGCATATCAACAAATAATCTAAGATGCTCCTCACAACTAATAGCATTATTACCTACAAACTTAGATACCTTATCTCTTATATCATTTGGAAAAGCATTCGGGTAGCCAGGAATCCCATCAAAACTAATTTTCCTATAGCCTTCTAATTGCATAGGTCTTCTTTGAAAACTTGAACTAGTGTTAACCCTAGGATCAACATTAGCATTTACATCTACTTGTGCATTTGACTGTTGTCTAGGATCAGCACCTATCCTAGCAGATGAAGAAGGAATTGAACTAGTAGTAGTCATAGATGGCATACCTAGTTCAGTAGTAGATGGACCAAGAGCATTTGCAGATGAAGCTTTCAAAAACTAGATCTTTCTTCTCTTTTCTATAATGGAGGCTTCAATTTCAACCTTCTCTAATTCTCTTGCAAGGTCCTCATCTTCTTTTCTTCTTGTTTCTATCTCTGTGTCCTTATTTGAATTGGGTGGTGGGACCCCTGGTATTGTTAATGATCTGCTTGTTTGATGTCCCACCATCTTTTTCTTTCCTTTCTCACCAGTGGCAACAGAAAGCCTAGTGATCTCATGCCCATCTTTATCTTTAGGGAGGGAAGCATAACTTTGAACCTATCTAACCACAGGGCCATCCTGATCAAATTCTTGATCTTATAGTAAGCACTCTTTCTCACTCCTCAAAGTATCAAGATCACCAAAAATATCATGTTGCAGAGTCTTAGGAGCAGAAGCAAGCATCTTGTTTCTCTCCTTCATTTCATTAATCTTTCTAAGGAGAGACTATCTTTCTATTAGAGAATTCACCTTTTTAGCTTCTCTCTCCTCTTGTAATCTCTTATGTATGGCATCTTGTTCTACTAACCATAACCTTAGTGCATTTAAATCATTCAGGTCTACCATAATGTCATTAGAACTTGATGACACATCCATATCAGTAAGATTTTGATATGGGAAATGGACTTTCCTTGGTCTCATGGGTTCTCTTCTAAAATTATCTTCATCAAGATCTAAATCAATCTCCAAACCCATCTCTCTAGCTTGTTCATCTTGACCTATAGGCAATGGACCCTTGTCCTGAAATATAGCCTCTGGGGTATCATAAAATCTATCTTCAGAACGACCACCATCTGATCTAGAAACTTTGTCTTGTGAACCTTCCTCACTTGAGGAAACATGTGGTGCTCTGCCTTTGGTATTTCTTTGTTCTCTCATGGGAGCACTAGTAGACTCACCATTCCTTCTGATCCAACTCTTCTTCTCCTGTCTAGGCAATTGCTCCAGAGTGACCTCTAGATTCTTTCTGACAAAGGACCTAGTATTCCTTCTTTTGTCCATGATTTACAATATGACACTGGTTCTAACCTCTTGAGTCACCACTCACCTAGATGGGAAATATTTTACTGAATACAATAGGAAAACAAGAGTGCATTTAACAATCTTTATCTCTAGACTCTCCCCAGTAGAGTCACCATTTTGTTGGGAGTTCCCTTTGATCTTCAACTTGTAGATTTATACTTTGATGGATAATTTTAATATAAATTTGACTCTATCACCGCTCCAAATTCTACAAGGAAGAGGGCCAATTAACAAAGATCAAAAGAGATCCTCCTACACTTTGAGCCTTAATGCTTAGGAGGGTGTACACTTGATTCACTTCTTCAAAGGAATCACAAAATAATATACTATTGTACCCCTTACTAATTGATTGAAGATTTTATCATTTAATTTGTGTGTGTGTGGTTGATGACAATGAAAATGCCTCTAGAGGATGGACTGGTGCCTTAACCTAGGGCACAGAGTCACCCAATTACATACATCAACTGAATTAAATCAAACACTCGTAGGCTCAGGATAAGTGTTTTTCCTATTACCCCTCTCCCTCTAACTCAAGGACATCAGACTCTTACTTGGTTGTAAACGCACTGAACTCACATAAAAGACTTTAATCCTAACTTTGTTAGGAACTTAGAGATGACTTCACAATACTCTTTGTTTACCATATGCTAATACACTTTGTGACACTAACATATATGAGCTTAGAACTGAAACAAGAAGACATGGACAAATGCAAGATTGGAACTCAGTATCATTCTCATTAACATATTCAAAGTCAATATATAATCAAAGCAATACAAAGATAGGAAAAAGACCCAAAATCCAGCTCCTCTTTTAGTATAACACCATTATCAACTAGGGACGAAAGAAAGTTTTTGGAACCTGCACTAAGTCAAAAATTTTGCAATATATACCTCCTAGTCATCTTGGAATCCTAAAAGAGAATGCAACAAGCTATGAATGACTAGGGTAAGGGTTTCACCCACTAGACCCATTAGAAATGGTTATAAATTAATTATAGGGGATGAAAACCAGCCGGCCAGGAGAAAATAGATCCTGAAGTGATTCCAATCATGAGAAATTTTGTAAGAAGGTACTAAGAACCACAAAAATGCCCAAAATGTCAACCTGCAACATGCCTCGAGCACAAAACCACATAGTACAAACCCTTGCAGATGAACATGGCACACCCTGGACCACACTGCAATAGCAAGCACCACCAAACAAATCAAATCTGGCCATGAAAACATTCAATTCTGGTCCTTTCTGTCACTGAAAAACCCTCAAAAATTCAAATTTGAAATCAAATAGTTAGTTTCAAGTGCTAGTAAAAAATCAGCGGCACACATTTGAATCTCAATCAACTTTAAGTCCCGACCATCTAAACCTTCTTTTTCATGGTCCCCTATGACTTTAACTCACTTAGTCACCTCATGTTTACCTCTAGTGAACATGCGACAAGGCAATTCTTGTTCATGGAATGAAAATCTTAACCACCGCTTAACCCTATGAACTGGCGAACAAAGGAAAATATTTGACCTCGGTCCCTTTTTAGTGAACTAGCGATTAAAGGATACCTCCAAGTTGCAGAATACATTATTCCTTCACCAAAATATTTAGTTATTATGCAAACACTTGTTCGCTAAGTTGGTAAACCTTTTGGAACATTACCACCTTACTCAGCGAATGAGCGAACAAAGGAAATCGGACTTATCTTAGCGACATCTGGCAAACAAGTGATTGAAGGGAAATCGACCATTCATGGAAAATTTATGCTACCGCCAGATATTTTAGTGATTGTGTGAATGCTTGTTTGCTAAACGCCAGCTTTTTAGAACACTTCTATTTTACTACACGAATAAGCGAACCCTTGTAATATATCGAAACCACCAAAAGACTGAAGAAAGTTAACTGGGCCCGCACTAGGAAGATCAATGATTGTCTCATCTTCACATAGCCCTCTGAGATTCCATCAAATCATAAGATGACCGTCGATCAAAGAATATTTCCTTGCCCTGACAACCCTCTGATAGGATATGGAATCAACAGATGTCACAAGATCTAAAATCTCTGACAAAACCCATAAGAACATATGCCCGTCATCGATACCACCAAATCAACACACTTGGCATGCAGACCCACTCGAAAAGAAAGGCTACATCATACAATAAAATCAATGACCGATGTAAAAGTGCATAGCTCTGACACATCTCTTGAGAACATATGACCACCGTTAGATTGAGATGTTGTTAGAAAACCTAGGCCTAGAGACCATGTGAACATGTGACTAAAGAGAAGGAAGCTACCATGCCAAGTCACAAATAGTTAAGAGATAACCACCTGAAAAGAAGAGAATACATGAACACAGTGTTTGCCCAATCACAGAGAGAAAAGATAAACTACCAGGTGTTAGGCCCATTTTCTGTCATTGCAAAATCCTTTGAAAATGGCCTATTTTTCTTGCAAGTGTTCTTCATTTCCTCCTACCCTATGTTCTCCATGTTGTCACCTTGCTCTGGTCCAAATTTCAAGTGCTAAATCACCGAATCCAAGAAGTTATTCAAAGTTTTAGGTCTGCGGGGAAACAAATTTAAAAATTTGCCTAAGTGTCGAAAACCCACAGTGTTTTCAAAAATTCATGATGTTTTCAACCTTTTTGGCTTGCATAAAGTCCTTGATGTTTTTGCATCCTTGTTTACCTTTGTGTCAATGTCAAAAACTTTGTGTATTTTTTATCCTTTGCCATTCTGAAAACATTGTGTGTTTTCGACCTCGCACTAGTTCCCTATTTGTCGGCTTTCCTTAAGTGTGCAAGTGCGATGACAGGTGGGCCTGGGCTTTCAAAAGCTCTTCCTGATTAGTTGTTGCATGGCCACATGTCAGACTTTTCTGACATGCAATCATGTAACCTCCTGCCACCTGTCCATGCGGTCCCAACTCTTCATTATGTTTGGCTGCCTGGCTGTTAGTCTTCTTCTGGCAACCTGGCGACTTGCAGTTTTCTTCTTGTTGCTGAATCTTGACGGTTAAGTCCCTAGCATCTGGTGACTTGGATAGTGGTTAAGTTTTCCATAGTCATGTAGTCGTTGAGTGCTTGGTGGTTTATCTCTTCTCATGCTTCCAGCATGGTTAAAGTTTAGACAGGATCGATGGTTGTCGCGAGTTCGCATGGTGAAGATGCACAAGGTTTATTTTTCATGCTTTTGAGCCCACTGTCTGATTTGATGCCAAGGGTTTTGTTTGTAGTGGGCCCAAGAGATTCTGTGGAGTGTATGGTGTTGCAAATCTAGTGGTTGGCACATGATCTCATGGGAGGTGTCAGACCCCTTGTGATCATGTGCCCACCATTCAATTTTGAAGGCTTGCAGAGCATGGGTCCTGTGGCTGGTGACTTGGTAGTTTCAGCGAACAGTGTTGTGACATGTGGCATATGGTGGGCCAAGGTCTGTTGCATGGCAACAAGTGATGTCAGGTGTCACAGTTGTGGAGTTAAAGGTGAGATCTAGTGGTTGGTGAAGTGGATAAAGTTTAGTGGCCTAACAAATTCACTTCTTGTCATGGGTTTGCGGGATGATTTGGCAGTTCGCTAGTTGGTTTGGTGACTTGGCAATGAGCAGTTGTGTGTTCACGGGATTCAACTGTGGTTAGGCTTTTCATTCCATGACTAAGAATTTGCCTTGTCACTAGTTCATGGAATGTTGACCCTATGTGTTTGATGAGTTAGAGGATTTGAAGCCCGGGAAGATGAGAGATCTATAGTCGGGACTTAATTGCCAATCTCTGATCGAATCAAGACCGTCGATGTGCTACTAGTGCCGAGACTTAGCCATTGGAGTTTGAATTTAAATCTTAGAGATGTTTCCAGTGACCAGTAAGGACCAAAATTGATGACAAAAAGGGTCAGAGTTGGTGAGATTGTTTTTCTCTACCCTTCCAGTGTGGTCCAGGGTGATATGAGTGATTGCAGGGATTTATGGCGTGTGGAGGAGGACAATTTTTCTTAGCTCAAGGTGTTTTTGCAGTAAATTTTGTGACTATTGGGTGAAGCCCTAACCCTAACCCTAGCTATCTGTAGCTTGTTGCATTCTCTCTGAGAATTCCAAGGTAGCTAGTGGTACAAATTGTAGGTTGTTCATTTTTATAAGGGTTCCTTCTTCTACAAATTTTTAGAAAAAATGGTTCCATGTGAAGGGTCTTTTTTGCTATAGATTTCTCCTTCTCTCTACATATAGGGTAATCTCTCTATCCTCTCTGGCTATGGGAATATAATAGAATTGTAACAGATGTCTTATGTATAAGATTTCAATATATTTGTTCTGATCTCATATTGTCTCCATTTGGGTTTTACACTTATTAATTATAGCATCAAGGGTGTTATAGTTTTTCTACTTGCATTTTTAGTGAGTGTCTACAGTAGAGTTATTTTTCATAGAAGCAACTGAGTCTAAGACTGGTGTTTAGATATGTATGAGATGAGGTATCAAAGATGTATCATGCTCATCTTCCAGTGGATGCTGGTTAATGTATTGCCTGTTCCTAGGTATTTCTTTCGATAGGTGATAGCATATCTAGGTGCACAGGTGGTTTGGTAATGTATGATTTGGTCAGGGTGAGTGTGTTGTCATCTTGTTTCATAGCCCTGTTGTAGTGATGTATTTGACTTTGCTGCCCATTGGACAAGGCACTGGTCTATCAGAGACTTAGGGTATCTCAGGGGTCCCTTCAAATCATTTTAAAATCATTTCCTTTCTATCCCACCCTTTCCCTTTCATGTTGTTAGGATAGGTTTCTGGCTTTCAATCTCATTCCATGCAAGTAGGGCTATTGCATGAGATTTTCTATCATTGGGGTACATGATACCTATAGGAGATTGACTGCAATTCCACATTAATCTGTCTATAGGCCTTTGGTTTGTCATGAGGTGTCTTAAGTGTGTAGATAAGGCAATACCCATCTGAGTGAATGTGCATCTCAAAGAAGAAGAAGGATTTTTTTTTATCCTCATTGATTGGTTTGTTTTTCTTGTCAAGCTTGAGTGCCTAACCAATGTTTTAAGCCCAACTATTTGATTCAAGCTTGGTCCTGCAAGGAAAAGAATCCAACAAAATGGTGACTTTTCTGGGGAAGAGGTAAAAGACAACAAGCTTCTTTTCTTGGCTGGATCATCCCAGGGTCTTGGTTGAAGTTACAGAGTTTGATACACAGAAGGTATTGACTAAATCTTCTCACTGCGTGCTGAGTGGCGACTCTGAGTTCTTTATTTGATCAGTGTGTTTTTCCTAATAAACAGTGTGTTACCTGGTGATTTTTGTGTTGGTTGGGAGCAGAAACAATGAATATACTTTCCTCTTCAAGGAGGTGGTGACTCTACAAAGGAAGAACTTGATGGAGCTGCATGGTGAGCTCTAGATTTGCCTTGCCTTCCAATCAACAAGCAAGGTTCTTGCTGCAGAATTCCTAGGTATTTTTCAAGTTTTAAATGTCTCCTTATTAAGTGGTCAAGCACAAAGAAAGGAGTAAGGTGTGATTAGAGGTTAGCATACTTTAATTTCTCAACTATAGTTTGGCAAAAATTTATGGAAGTATTGCATTGGTTGTAATGGATAGGGTGAATAATGAGATTGCATTATTAGAATAGGGCATCCTTAGATATTACATGAAATTGGTAAGGCTGAAGGTAGGATGCAGAAAAGATCTATCCATATCTCTATTCTATGATAGATTTTGTGAGATGTATGATGAGCTTCCTGAGGATGTTGAGTTTCCTGAATCTGAGTTCATTGGTTTATTCTTGGAGCTCTATTTTCCTGAGTCAACTAGTTGGTCAGATGCTTTGTGGGAAGAGCATTACATATGTGTCAGGGATTGGATACTTAGTGATGATAGCCTTGAGCTTGAGGATGCACTTAGGGTCATGTCCTTAAGTGCTGATGTTGAGAGTGATGAAGACAGTGAGGGTGTGGTGTCTTCTTATGAGTCAGATGCAACATGGGAAGAGGAAAGTGATGATGGAAGTGAATATTCTTTGGATAGTGAAGATGCTGATGATGATTCATCCTCAGGGTATGAAGATAAAGAAAAAATAATTCAATGTGATATCAGTGAGTCTTCATATAGTTCTGATTTTTCTTCATGTGCTAGGAGTCTCCATGAAGTTGAGATGGGTGTTGATTTTAAGGTGTTTTCCAATCCTTTATATAATGAAGAATTTGATTCTCAGCCCATTTTTTGTCATGATGTTCAACAAGGTGTATTGTATGAAGTTGTCAATCCCTTTTTTGATGAGCATGTGGAGGTTTTAGATCCAGTTGATTCAGGGTGCTCATTCTCCATCTGTGGGTATCAATCTGACTATTCTTTTGAGGTCCAGCCGGTTACACTTGTGGAAATGCAAAGACATGATTTAGATGAGGCCTTTCTACAAGCAGAGTATGAGGCTTTTGTGTTTCTAGTTGATATCATGCATGTGTCAGTAGGTGAAGATCAATTTCAGTACAGAGGTGCTAACCATTAGCATGCTAAATCATACTTTCATAGTGAGTAGGATGGAGAGAGCGCCAAAAAATTTTACATGCACTATGAAGAAAGCTACTTTGTTCTTTTTGATATGCTAGTTGAACATGTTGATAGGCCTATGGAGACAAATGAAAATAAAATTTTTGATGTGCAACATGAAGGAAGAAATGAAAATCAAGTTTTTGATAGAGGCAAGAACTAACTCTTGTTTGTTGCTGCAGATTTCTGTATAAAATGTACATTTTGTAAATAAGTTCCCTTGTTTTTTTTGTCTACTCTATGTTTTTTGAGGTCCCTGCCTTTTTGTCCAGTTGGTGGTCTACTCTCCCAAAGATTCTGAATTCTCGCATGGGCACAAGTTACCCATCATTCCCAACTAGAGCCACTGTTAGGCCCATTTTTTGTCATTGCAAAATCTTTTGAAAATGGCCTATTTTCCTTGCAAGTGTTCTTCATTGCCTCCTGCCCCATGTTCTCCATGTTGTTACCTTGCTCTAGTCCAAATTTCACGTGCTGAATCGTTGAATCTAGGAAGTTATTCAAAGTTTCAGGTCTACGGGGAAACAAATTTAAAAATCTACCTAAGTGTCGAAAACCCACAGTGTTTTAAAAAATCCATGATGTTTTTTACTTTTTTGGCTTGCATAAAGTCCTTGATGTTTTTGCATCCTTGTTTACCTTTGTGTCATTGTCGAAAACCTTATGTATTTTTGATCCTTTGCTATCCTAAAAACATTCTGTGTTTTTGACCTCACACTAGTTCCCTGTCTACCGACTTTCCTTAAGTGTGCAAGTGTGATGATAGGTGGGCCTGGGCCTTCAAAAGCTCTTCCTGATTGGTTGTCACATGGTTGTATATCAGACTTTTCTGACATACAATCATGCAACCGCCTGCCACTTGTGCATGTGGTCCCAGCTCTTCATTGTGTTTGGCTGCCTGGTGGTTAGTCTTCTTCTGGTGACCTGGCGACTTGCGGTTTTCTCCTTGTCGTTGAATCCTGATGGTTAAGTCCCTAGCATCTGGTGACTTGGCTGGCGGTTAAGTTTTTCACAGTCACATAGTTGCTGAGTGCTTGGCAGTTTATCTCTTCTCATGCTTCCAGCATGCTTAAAGTTTAGATAGGATCGATGGTTGCCGTGAGTTCACATGGTGAAGATTCATGAGGTTTATTTTTCATGCATTTGTGCCCACCATCTGATTTGATGTCGAGGGTTTTGTTTGCAGTGGGCCCGGGAGATTCTATAGAGTGGATGGCATGGCAGATCTAGTGGTTGGTGCATGATCTCATGGGAGGTGTCAGACCCCTTGCAATCATGCTCCCACCATTCAATTTTGAAGGCTTGTAGAGCGTGGGTACTATGGCTAGTGACTTGGTAGTTTCAGCAAACAATGTTGTGACATGTGGCATATGGCAGGCCTAGGTCTATGGCATGGTGACAAGTGACGTCAGGCATCACGATTGTAGAGTTAAAGGTGAGATCTAGTGGTTGGCGGAGTGGATAAAGTTTAGCAGCCTAAAAAATTTGCTTCTTGTCACAAGTTCGTAGGATGATTTGGTGGTTCGCTAGTTGGTTTGGTGACTTGGCGATGAGTGGTCATGTGTTCGTGGGATTCAACTATGGTTAGGCTTTTCATTTTGCGACTAGGAATTTGCCTTATCGCCAGTTCGCGGAATGTTGACCCGAGGTGTTTGATGAATTAGAGGATCTGAAGCCTAGGAAGATGAGAGATCTACGGTCGGGACTTCATTGTCGATCTCTGATCGAATCAGGACTACCGATGTGCTGCTGACGCCAAGACTTAGCCATTAGAGTTTGAATTTAAATCTCAGAGATATTTCTAACAACTAGTAAGGACCAAAATTGATGACATAAAGGGTTAGAGTTGGTGAGATTGATTTTCTCCGCTGTTCCAGTGTGGTCCAGGGTGCCATGAGTGATTGCAGGGATTTGTGCCATGTGGAGGAGGATAGTTTTTCTTGGCTCAAGGTGTTTTTGCAGTAAATTTTGTGACTATTAGGCAAAGCCCTAACCCTGACCCTAGCTGTTTGTAGCTTGTTGCATTCTCTCTAAGAATTCAAAGGTAGCTAGTGGTACAAATTGTAGGTTGTTCATTTTTGTAAGGGTTCCTTCTTTTGCAAATTTTTGAGGAGAATTGGTTCCATGTGAAGGGTCTTTTTTCTTGTAGATTTCTCCTTCTCTCTGCATATAGGGTGTTCCCTCTATCCTCTCTAGCTATGGAAATATAATGAAATTGTAACAGATGTCTTATGTATAAGATTTCAATATATTTTTTCTGCTCTCAGATTGTCTCCATTTGGGTTTTAGACTTATTAATTGTAGCATCAAGGGTGTTATAGTTTTTCTACTTGCATTTTTAGTGAGTGTCTGCAGTAGAGTTATTTTTCATAGAAGCAGCTGAGTCTAAGACTGGTGTTCAGATATGTATGAGATGAGGTATCAAAGATGCATCATGCTCATCTTCCAGTGGATGCTGATTAATGTATTGCCTGTTCCTAGGTATTTCTTTTGATAGGTGATAGCATATCTGGGTAAACAGGTGGTTTGGTAATGTATCATTTGGTCAGGGTGAGTGTGTTGTCATCTTGTTTCATAGCCATGTTATAGTGAGGTATTTGACTCTACTACCCATTGGACAAGGCACTGGTCTATCAGAGACTTAGGGTATCTCAGGGGTCCCTTCAGATCATTTTAAAATCATTTCCTTTCTGTCCCACCCTTTTCCTTTCATGTTGTTAGGATAGGTTTCTGGCTTTCAATCTCATTCCATGCAAGTAGGGCTATTGGATGAGATTTTCTATCATTGGGGTACAAGATACCTATAGGAGATTGACTGCTATTCCACATTAATCTATTTGTAGGCCTTTGGTTTGTCATGAGGTGTCTTGAGTGTGTAGATAAGGCAATACCCACCTGAGTGAATGTGGAGCTCAAAGAAGAAGGAGGATTTCTCTTTATCCTCATCAATTGGTTTGTTTTTCTTGTCAAACTTGAGTGCCTAACCAGCGTTTTAAGCCCAACTATTTGATTCAAGCTTGTTCCTGGAAGGAAAAGACTCCAACACCAGGAAACTTGAAGAACTAGTGACAAGCAGGTAATCGCCAGTTCACAAAAATAAAAGACAAACCGTCTGAGGACAAATGAATATGCGACCAATGGGGAAAAGAAATGTGCACATGTATTTAACAAGACTTAAGTGGCCCGAAAAGGTAATGAAGAATTAGAACAGGGCCAGGGCATTTCTTACTAATAGCTAGTTTTTGAAATTTTTGCAAGGGTTTCAAAGCCAAGGAAATAAAATTGACTATAGGGACCAAAGGAAAAGTGCTAGGGCCATGAAATTTTTTAGGGGTAGACCGGATAAAAGATAGAAAACCATAGAAATTCTTTCAAGTGCTAACAAAAGTAGGCCTCATTATCAATCCCTTTAATCTAGGTCATTGCACCTTGTGCAATTCTCCTAATCTCATCAATGGCCTCAACGGACTGGGTTGGAACAACTAGTGGTGGAATAAAAGATGAATCCTCTTCTTGAACTGGGTGAGGTAAGCTATCAATGTATATGCATAAAGCCCTAATCTCTCCCTTCTTCCTCTAATATTTTTCCTCCAACTTCCTCATCTTATCCTTGATAGCTTGTGTCGAATAATCAAATTCCTCCATGGCCTATGCTTGGGAGGCCTAACCAAGATCAACTTCTGTTATGTGATACTCTTTGGGAGAAATTTGATCTTTGGTCTTATCGACTGCTAGAGTTTCTATTTGGAGAATTCTGGATCTGGATTCTCCTCTCATGACTTGGTGAACCTCTAGCCTTTTCACTTTTCTCCTGATCATTCAATTCGATCTAGAATCTCTTGTAACTCAACTATAGGGTCTACCTCCTTTTTCTAGCTTCTTTGAATCCTCTCCTTGACCCACTCAGTAACATCTATATTCAGGTCCCTTTGCACTACTAACTATTCTTGTCCTTGCACTTCATTGGTATCAATCTCCTTAGCTCCATGACTTTCTACTATTGCTTCAAGAGCAAGTGCCTCTTTCATGGGAATATTCTCTTCTATCGCTGGGGCCTCTACTTCTACTTCAGGGATTTCTTCCTCAATTATCTTTTTGAAAAAGACACTAAGACTCTCCTCTTTTGTCACATCTTATTCCCTACTTCTCCCTGGCATGAACCTCCCATTGGCATTAATTCTCAATCAACTTGTATCATCCAAGTCATGTGTTGTGTTGGATCTTTTCCTTGTAGGACCAAGCTTGAATCAAATAGTTGGGCTTAGACTCACAGGTTAGGCACTAAAGCTTGACAAGAAAAACAAACCAATTGATGAGGATAAAGAGAAATCCTCCTTCTTCTTTGAGCTCCACATTCACTCAGGTGGGTATTGCCTTATCTGCACACTCAAGACACCTCATGACAAACTAAAGGCTTGCAAAAAAATTAATGTGGAATAGCAATCAATCTCCTATAGGTATCCTATACCCGTATGATAGAAAGTCTCATGCAGTAGCCCTACTTGCATGGAATGAGATTGAAAGCCAAAAACATATCCTAACAACATGAAAGGGAAAGGATGGAACTGAAAGGAAATGATTTTAAAGATGAGTTTTAAGGGACCTCTGAGAAACCCTAAGTCTCTCATAGACCAGTGCCTTATCCAATGGGCAGCAGAGTCAAATACTTCACTGCAACAAAGCTATGAAACAAGAAGACAACACACTCACCCTGACCAGATCATACATTACCAAACCACTTGTGCACCTAGACATGCTATCACCTATCCAAAGAAAGACTTAGGAATAGGCAATACATTAACTAGCATCCATTGGAAGACAAGCATGATGCATCTTTGATACCTCAGCTCATACATATCTGAACACCAGTCCTAGACTCAGTTGATTTTGTGAAAAACAACTCTACTGTAGACACTCATTGGAAATGCAAGTAGAAAAACTATAACACCCTTGATGCTACAATTAATAAGTCTAAAACCCAAATGGAGACAATCTAAGAGCAGAATAAATATATTAAAATCTTATACATAAGACATCTATTACAATTTCATTATATTCGCATAGCCAGAGAGGACAGAGGAAACACCCTATATGCAGAGAGGAGAAGAAAATCTATAGAAAAAAGACCCTTCACATGGAACCAATTCTCCTCAAAAAATTTGTAGAAGAAGGAACCCTTACAAATATGAACAACCTGTAATTTATACCACTAGCTACCTTGGAATTCTCAGAGAGAATGCAACAAGCTTAGGGACAGCTAGGATTAGGGTTTCAACTACCCAACCAACCAAAAAAATACATCAGAATTTATTACAAGGGCAGGAAACTAAGTAATCTCAGAGAAATAGATCAAAGATGATCTCCAATCATGATAATTCTCAAAATAGAGCATAGAAGATCACTAATATATCAAGAGAGAAAATCAAATCAACCACCCTGAAATCACACCTTGAGCCACTCCAAAACTATCCTCCTCCACATGGCACAAATCCTTGCAAACCCTCAAGGCACCCTAGACCACACTAGAATGGCGTAGAAGAACAATCTCACCAACTCTAACCCTTTCTATCATCAATTTTGGTCCTTACTAGTTGCTAGAAATGTCTCTGAGATTCAAATTCAAACTCCAATGGCTAAGTCTTGGCACTAACAGGACATCAGTAGTTTTGACTTGATTAGAGATTAGCATTAAGTCCCGACTGTAGATCTCTTCATCATTCCTGGGCTTCAGATCTTTAACTCATCAAACACCTCGGGTTTCATTCCACGAACTGGCGATAAGGCAATATCCTAGTCATGAAATGAAAATCTTAACTCCAGTTATACTCAGCGACCACACGACTACACATGCTGAAAATGCCACTTTGAGTCATCTGGTGAATTGGCAAAAAAGGAACTTTCATCAATTCATGAAATACTTTCTGCCTCCGCTAAAAACTCTAGCGACCCCACGACCACTCATTCACCAAGTCGCTAGACCAACTAGCAAACCGCCAAATCATCCTGTGAACCCACGACAAGAAGAAAATTTGTTGGGCCGCTAAATCTTTATCTACTCTACCATTAACTTTGCAACCGTGACATGTGATGGCACTTGTCACCATGGGACCCACGCTAAACAAGCCTTTGAAATCAAATGGTGGGTACATGATCGCATGTAAAAAAAGTATGACATGTGGCCATGTGGTAGCCAATCAAGAAGAGGTTTTGAAGGCTTGGGCCCACCTATCATTGCACTTGCACACTTAAGGAAAGCTGGTAAAAAGGGAACTGGGAGGTCAAAAATACACAAGGTTTTCAACACAGTGGAAGACTGAAAATACACAGAGTTTTCAACTCCAAAGGATAAGTGCACAAAAGTAGGAAGCACAGGGTCAAAAATAATGAAGGCTGAAAACAAACAGACTAAAAACATCATGGATTTTTGAAAACACTATGGGTTTTCGACACTGACAAATTTTAAAGTTTATTTCCCCGCAGACCTTAGAACTTGAATAACTTTCTAGATCTTGTGAATTAGCACGTGAAAATTGGACAAGAGCAAGGTGATAACAAGAACATAGGGCAGGAGGTAATGAAGAACACTTGCAAGGAAAATAGGCCATTTTCACAAGATTTTTGCTATGACAGAAAAATGGCCTAATAGTGGCTCTGGTTGGGGACGATGGGTAATTTGTGCCCATGCAAGAATTCATGATTTCTAGGAGAGCAGACCACCAATAGGACATAAACAGGGAACTCAAAAAATGCAGGGAACAGGAAGGAAAAGCACACAATAGGAAAGGTAAAGAATATACAAAGATTTATAGATATGTACAACCAGGCTCAAGGCCTCAAAAGAAAACCAGTGACCCTCTTGCATCAAAAATCTAGTTTTCATCCACATATGCAACCAGCCACCTAAAAATTTCATGACCACCTTGCTGCAAACATATGTGAATATTCATGGGCTAAATAATAAACTTGCACTGATCACCACCCATGTTTTTCAAGCCATGACTATCATATTCATATTCAAACTCCAAGAAGTAGGGAACATCATCTACTTCTCCCCGATGACTAGAAACAAAAATTTGATCTAGTAATGCATCAGAAAATAAAACATACTGAGCATCATGCATTATAATATAGTTACCTAATTGAGAAGGACTTGAATCTTCTTATTTATCTTCACACATTGCTTTAGCCACTAAGAAACTTGGTTCCTCCATGATGTCTTCATGAACTAGACCATGAACCAAGTGAAGGTCATCTTCAAAGCTCTTATGACAGAGGAACACTGCATCATCACTTTCACCAAAAAAATTTATATCCCAACTGCTGAAAGCAAAGTCTTCAACACTGTCACAATCAGTATCATAGTTAGCAGAAATAGGGAAAGGGCTTGAACAAGAAACTTGTTCATCACTGTAATCTTGATGATAGGAAAATACACTGTCATGTCCTTCTACTTCTTTTTCTGCAGAGTCACTACCAGAGGGGGAACCTAATATGCATGGGTCTTCATGGTCACCTTGAACACTGGCCTCATTATCAATGTCAAAGACTATATCACAGGGGAGCTGCAAATCAAAGTCCAAAGCAAGGGCATACCTTTGGAATTGTTCAGCCAAGAGTGCTGAAATCATTTCACTGCTTAGTGGACTTTGAGCTTCAATATCATTTTCTTCTTCATCAGTTACATCCCTGTCATTGCAAACATCATTCTTATCCAAGATAAGAATGGAGATGTTTGGCCTTAGATCATCTTGTGTGAAGCAATCTATGCAGGAATCATCATCTGCATCATATCCAATATTCTCCCTTTCACACAAAACATCATCAATATGGGACAAGAAAATTGTCTTCTCATGTTGACAAGAAGAAAAATCTGTAGACAAAAAGGAAATATTGCCATCCTCAAATTCATCTTCAACATCCTCATATACACTGATCTCAGAATCAGCTTCATAGTCAACACTCTCTGCATAGTGAGATTTAACATTAGAAACACTGGCCTCCTCATGAACATCATCAGGAGCCACCAGTCTTAGCAATCTTATGTCCTCTGCCAACTGTCAGTTCACCATTTTCAGCCTTGCTAATTCCTTCTTGAGAGCAGCAACTTTATCAAAATGCTCAACAAACTTAGCTCTCAACACATCCCAAGAAGGGATTGAACATGAGGGAAAGGATAAGAACCACTTTGTTGCACTATCAAAAAATGTGTGCACAAATAACCTCATGGAAACATCCTCATGTTCAATATCCATATCTCCAAAAATGCCCATGACAACATCAAAATGCTGGCTTGCAAAAATAGATCCACTAGCCATGAATCTTGGCAAGCATTTCCCATCCTCAGTATAGAACTCATTAGGGGCACCTTCAATGCCATCAAAACAAAAGGGCCTATATTCCTTCATGAGGAACTACCCACTACAACTCATCCTTATGAAATGGTGCTTAACACTTGATAGGGATACATTTCAACAAAATAATACCTGAAAGTTCTATAGTAAAAATCAACATGCTGGTTGGAGGGTAGGGCAGATCGAGAGCTCACCCTATAGCTCCATCAGGTTCTTACAGTGTAGAGTCACCACCTCCTTAAAGAGGAAAATTTTGCACTAATTTGTATCTCCTCCAACCAACCAAAACTTCATTAGGCCATAATCTTTATTAGGAACTGCACTGATCAAACAAAAAACTCAGAGTCACCACTCAACACACAGTGAGAAGATTTAGTTAATGCCTTTTGTTTATTTGACTCTATTCTAGACTCTCCCCAGTAGAGTCACCACTCTATTGGTGACTCGGATGGGCCAAACCAATCTAGTCAATAAAGATTTTGACTTTACAATAGAACCATAACCAGAGCTACTTAATAGGCTTTCTTTATGTTCTTCCCCAACGGAGTCACCACATTGTTGGATCTTTTCCTTGCAGGACAAAACTTGAATCAAATAGTTGGGCTTAGACTCACAGGTTAGGCACTCAAGCTTGACAAAAAAAAAAAAAACAATTGATGAGGATAGAGAGAAATCCTCCTTCTTCTTTTAGCTCCACACTCACTCAGGCAGGTATTGCCTTATCTGCACACTCAAGACACCTCATGACAAACCAAAGACCTGCAGACAAATTAATGTGGAATAACAATCAATCTCCTATAGGTATCCTATACCTCGATGATAGAAAGTCTCATGCAATAGCCCTACTTGGATGGAATGAAATTGAAAGCCAGAAACCTATCCTAACAACATGAAAGGAAAAGGATGGAATTGAAAGGAAATGATTTTAAAGATGAGTTTGAAGGGACCCCTGAGAAACCCTAAGTCTCTCATAGACTAGTGCCTTATCCAATGGGTAGCAGAGTCAAATACTTCACTGCAACAAAGCTATGAAACAAGAAGACAACACACTCACCCTGACCAGATCATACATTACCAAACCACTTGTGCACCCAGACATGCTATCACCTATCCAAAGAAAGACTTAGGAATAGGCAATACATTAACCAGCATCCACTGGAAGACAAGCATGATGCATCTTTGATACCTCAGCTCATACATATCTAAACACCAGTCCTAGACTCAGTTGCTTCTGTGAAAAACAACTCTATTGCAAACACTCACTGGAAATGCAAGTAGAAAAACTATAACACCCTTGATGCTACAATTAATAAGTCTAAAACCCAAATGGAGACAATCTGAGAGCAGAACAAATATATTGAAATCTTATACATAAGACATCTGTTACAGTTTCATTATATTCCCATAGCCAGAGAGGACAGAGGGAACACCCTATATGCAGAGAGGAGGAGAAAATCTACAGGAAAAAGACCCTTCACATGGAGCTAATTCTCCTCAAAAATTTTGCAGAAGAAGGAACCCTTACAAAAATGAACAACCTATAATTTATACCACTAGCTGCCTTGGAATTCTCAGAGAGAATGCAACAAGCTTAGGGACAGCTAGGGTTAGGGTTTCAACTACCCAACCAACCAAAAGAATACATCAGAATTTATTACAGGGGTAGGAAACCAAGTAATCTCAGAGAAACAAATCAAATATGATCTCCAATCATGATAATTCTCAAAACAAAGCATAGAAGATCACTGATCTATCAAGAGAGAAAATCAAATCAACCACCTTGAAATCACACCTCGAGCACTCCAAAACTATCCTCCTCCACACGGTTCAAATCCCTGCAAACCCTCAAGGCACCCTGGAACACACTGGAATGGTGGAGAAGAACAATCTCACCAACTCTGACCCTTTCTATCATCAATTTTGGTCCTTACTGGTCACTGGAAATGTCTCTGAGATTCAAATTCAAACTCCAATGGCTAATTCTTGGCGCCAGTAGCACATCGACGGTTCTGACTCGATCGGAGATCGGCATTAAGTCCTGACCGTAGATCTCTTCATCATTCCCGAGCTTTAGATCTTTAACTCATCAAACACCTCAGGTTTCATTCCATGAACTGGCGACAAGGCAATATCCCAGTCGCGGAATGAAAATCTTAACTCCAGTTATACTCAGCGACCACATGACTGCATGTACTGAAAATGCCACTTTGAGTCATTTGGCAAACTAGCGATAGAGGAACTTTTGCCAATTCACGGAATACTTCTTTCCTCCACTAAAAACTCTAGTGACCCCACGACCACTCATTCGCCAAGTCGGCAGACCAACTAGCGAACTGCCAAATCATCCCGGGAACCCGCGACAAGAAGGAAATTTATCAGGCTGCTAAATCTTTATCCACTCCACCATTAACTCCGCAACCGCAACACATGTGACCACCTGTCACCACAGGACCCATGCTCAACAAGCCTTTGAAATTGAACAGTGGGTGCATGATCGCAAAGTGTCTGACACCTCCCATGAGATCATGCGCCAACCACTAGATCTGCCATGCCATCGACTCCATAGAATCATTCGGGCCCACTACAAACCAACCCGTCGGTATCAAATCGGATGGTGGGTGCATGATCACAAGGGGAAAGAATATTCTTTGTGATGACACACCAATCGTAGATTGAAATCATTAACACAAGCCCCGCTGAGATACTACCACATTACCACATGGACCAACCGGAGGATGCCACATCACCACCTCACATGACCACCAAACTACAACCACCCTGCCGATGGGCCCCAGGGATATGTGGCAAGAGGTCACATGATCAAATTTTAGAAAATTTTGACATGTGGCCATGGGACAACCAACCCCTAGCTGCCACATCACCACCTTTGACAGCGTGAAGACCCAGGTCCACCATTCCGCGATCACGCGACTACGGGAAACAAACCGCCAGCCAAGTCGCGAGATGCTAGTCGATAACCACCAGGAATGAAATGATCATGTGACTACATAGTCATGAGGTTGTGAGATCCCAGCTGCTTAACCACTAGAATTAGGAGATGAAAGATAACTGCTAGTTGCCAGGTCGCCAAAAGGAAAGCTAACTACCAAGCAGCTGAAAACCATGAAGAACTGGGACCACACGGATAGGTGGCAGGTGGTCACATGATCACATGTCAAAAAAGTCTAACATGTGGCCATGTGATAGCCAATCAGGAAGAGCTTTTGAAGGCCCAGGCCCACCTGTAATCGCACTTGCGCACTTAGGGAAAGCCAGCAAACAACGAACTGAGAGGTAAAAAACACACAGGGTTTTCGACATAGCGGACGACCGAAAACACACAGAGTTTTCAACGCTAAAGGATAAGCGCACAAAAGTAGGAAGCACAGGGCTAAAAACAATGAAGGCCAAAAACACACAGACCGAAAACATCATGGATTTTTGAAAACACTGTGCATTTTTGACACAGGCAAATTTTAATGTTTATTTCCCCACAGACCTTAGAACTTGAATAAATTTCTGGATCTTGTGAATTAGCACATGAAAATTGGACCAGAGCAAGGTGACAACAAGAAGAACATAGGGCAGGAGGCAAAGAAGAACACCTGCAAGGAAAATAGGCCATTTTCATAAGATTTTTTCTATGACAAAAAAATGGCCTAACATGTTGTTCTCCTGGTTGCATTCTTCTTTCACTTTCTTCTCCTTCCTGCCAAGGTGAATGCTCCTATTTCTTTTACACTAGGAGTCCAACATGGCGAAGATGGTGCATCCTCATACCTTAATATCTTATGTTGTCATTCTTTAACATGAATATCCAATCTCCTTTTTGTATGCACTTTTTGAGCTACACCATTCTCCTTTTTGTGCTATGTACTCCTCAATGGGATGTCTCTTTCTTCTACTATTTCTCCAGATGGCTACCTTGGTCTCTCATCTTGTAGTTTTCAATGACCTAACAAATTGTAGGTCCAATCTTCTTTTGGCATAGTCATCCTGTCAAGCTATCTTTCTACCCACCACCTTCTGAAGTCTACGACTAGCTTTGTCAGTGTATCAAGATCCACAATCTCCTTTCTTTGTCAGTCATAAGGATGAATGACCTTTTCCTTATCTAGGTTAAAACCTCTCTAGAGCACATTTAGATCCTCTTCCATCTGTTCAAGAACATGGTCAATCTTACATGCCCTGATCATGTCTAAGGGTAATCAGGAGCACATCCTCTTCCTGACTTCATTTTCATCAACTGCATTTTCCCAAAGTCTTCAAGGTGAGCATTGTGTTGATGCATCATCCATATCACTAATCTAATCTTATTATATGGGTCAAAGTCCAGCCTTCCTATATAGAGTGGTAGATAGAATAATTTTAGCTCATAAGATGAACTCTCAGCTGCTGGTAGACAAGGACACACTTCCACTGCATCACTACCAATGGAAAGTGGGAGTTCTAGTCCCAACTTCTTCTTCTTCTTCAGGATTTTGTCATAGGTTGTCAACTATTGGGTGACTTCTAGTATGATCATTTTATCACTAGGGTACTATGAAAGCTTGAACGGATACTCTAAAAATATGTGCAATTTGATATAGGAGAAGATAGGAAACTGAATGAACCATGCTCCAAATTCCTCCACCAGCTTCATTGCCTTAGAAGACAATGTCATATCTAATCCCTTCTACAAGGTCGTCATGATGTGCATTGCAAACGTATCATTAACTTGGGTGTAGTCATCTATGGCCTATAGATGCAACTGTGGGTAATAGTCATGGACCCTTAACCTTAGATTCCCACTTTCGAGGACTCCCTTATGCCTTAGTTCTTCATACCTCATGTTTCATGCCAGCATATATATCACATATGAGCTCATGAAGAACTTCTTCATATGCTCCAAATTCCTCAGCTTCTCATCGAGGTTGTCACTAATCAACCCATCTCAATTGATGTGATCAAACTCCTATACTACCTTTTGAACAAAGTACCACATCCATGTCTCAAATAGGTAAGAGTGGGGTAGGCCAAATATCCCGTTGAGCATCATTATTAGATCACTGTAATCATGGTAGAAATCCATCCAAACAAGCTCCTTGGGTAACTTGGAGTAGTGGGATTTATTCCTCCTCATCCATTTGTTGTTGATGATCTCTTCACAGTGTTGAACTCCTACCATGTAGACTCTATGCACCTACTCTTTTGTCTTAGAGACCAACCTCCGAGAGGAAGGGATCCCAAACACTTTAGTAATGGCTGGTGGAGAGAGATCTAAAATGATATTCTTGTCTGAGTACTTGATCATTCTATCACTGGACTAATAATCTTTTTCACATTCCACCATCAAATCAACATGTTGAAATGTAGGAGGGAATCTAGTTGTGCAGCTACAATTCTATTGTTCACAATCCGAGCAGCCAGGTTTGTCAGGTAATGATCTTTGTAGCCAAACATCCTCCTCTGGAACTCACTCAAATTAAGGCATCCAAGATTAATGTCCTTCACTTCAATCCACTTTGAGACAATTTTGGACTCTAGGTAGAATTCTCTCTGTTCATTCTTGATCAATTTCCTTTTACTAACCCTTGTTCCTCTAGGCTCTGCCATCGGCAAAATAGAAAATGAACTTATAAGAGCATGAAAAACAATAAAAAAACATTTTTTCCAAAATTTAGAAATTTTTCATAATTTCACTATCCTTTTCAACATTAAATTTTCTCTCTCCTCATGGAAATTCCTATCTCTTATCAACTTACTGAATAAAATTTGAAAATTTCACAAATTTCTTCACTCCTCAAGAAATAATCATTTTCTTTATCCAAACACTTCATGCCTTCAAGAAGAACAATCTTATCTGTCATCTCAAGAATTTTGTGAAGTTTTCTCTTTTCAAATTGTGTGAGAATGAAATAAAAGAGGCCCTCTCTTATAGAGTTGTGAAAATTGAAAAGCTTCTTTAAAGACTGTAGGATAATTTGCGAAACTACTTTAGTTGTCTGCCAAGATTCTAATTTTGAAGGGATTCTCTACCACTTGTCTGTGTTTTTCTTCCCTCTTTTTAGAACTTGCCAATTTGAGCATTTTTGTCTTCATGAAGAAGTTTTATCCATTTCTCAATTTAATAGTTTTGATTTTATTGATTTTTTGAATTTATCAATTTTTTTAAGTTAATTAATTAAATATTAATAAAATCAATATTTAATCAATTTTAAATTTTAAAATTTAAAATAAAATTATTTTTTAAAGCAATTTCTAATTTTTCTGAATTTTCATTTTTTATTACCTTTTTTATTATATCAATTTTTTGTGTTTTAATTAAATATTGATAAAAATCAATATTTACTTCATTTTTCATTTAAATGCAGAATCGATTTAATTCAAGTTTATTTCCCATTTTCATTTTTTGATTTTTTGAAGATTAATTAATTAAATATTAATAAAAAAATAATATTTAATAAATTTTAAAATTTAAATTTAAAATTAAAAAATAAAATTATTTCAATTTGGAAATCGTGCTTCGAATCAAGTTATTCTCACAAATTTAATATTTAGTTAATTTTTTAAAATTTAGCACCAAAATGGACTTGATTTTCCATCTTGACATGAATCCTATTGTTGTTCATTGATTCCATCATGGGTCAAGATTGCTTGTCGTGGAACATCTTCAAAATTTTCCGATCACTAGGGTCTCGGACATAAAAAAAATTCTCTTTTCAAAATGTATTCACCTCACTCTATCGTTGTTTTGGATTCCTAGTGAATGCTTAGTTTTCTTCTTTAGGCATGTTCCGTGACCCCCTTGTATTTGCACTTGATCATATGTTAAGTGAGATTCTTGTGGGATCGAAGATTATGTCCTTTGGACTAATTCCTTCCTCTTGGATTATTCCTTCACCAATTTAGAAACATGTCTGAAGGTGAGCACGAGCGAGATTTTGGGGTGGTTACGGATTTTATCCTTAACACACATTATGTAATCGGCTTGTTTATGCACTCAATAAGGGTCTTAGGGGGGATTCTTAGTGGATGGCAAATTTTTTCCTCGGCAACATTCCATTGCTAAGGTGGAAATGTGCTCCATCCTTCAAAAGGGAACAATTTAGGAGTACAGTCTTGGATTTTGATGATTGAAGACTCCATACATTATGAGGCTCACTTTGTGCTTTCTTTATCTCCTCTTCCCTTGTTTTGTGACTCCGTTATTCTCGAGAGGTAGTGTTTGGAGCAGGATTTATTAACCTTGAGAGACTGCTACTGACATAGCATTGGGACATAAACAAAATGCCCAAACTGGTAGGGAGAGAGGGGGTTCTCATCATTGATGGGCGATGTGTGGAAAAGAGGTCACAACACTACTATAAAATAGATCAATCTATTTTTGAACAATTAGTTAATCTCAATCAATTTATTTGGAACAACAAAATGTAGCTAGTAGGTAATGATGATTTCTTTTTCTTTTGCTTATTTATTATGAGCTTCTTGTTGATATTGTAATTTATGAGTTTAGCAAAATCCATCAAGTTTAAAAATATTTTTGATCCCTAATGCTACCTAGTTTTAGTTGTGCAAAGAAACAAACAATGAGATGACAATCACTAATAGAAGAGTCTTAGCTAAACCCATAAAAATTTCTCTAGCTTAGAGAATAAATATTACACAGACTAGGGTTTTTTTTTTTAAATTTTCCACAACATAAATTAATGCATTACTTTATATGTAGGCATGAGGATCATTATATGGTTCTGAGTATTAAAATCCTTGGGTCTAAGATGTGAGAATTAATGATTTATATTTCATTGTTAGCTGCATATCCATGATATACTTACTATCCTCATGGAATGAGGCATATCAATATAGTTTTACCTTGACAAATAGATTCAATTTTACCATGACATGTGTAGTCAATATGTGGGACTCAAACTTTAAAATTATTTAATGGTAATAAATTTAATGCTTGATCAACTAGGAATGGTGAAGAGGTATGGTCTAGGAATAAGATAGATGCTAAAGAATTAAAATGTGTATGCAAGATAGGAGTTTAATTACAAATTTTTTCGTGATACTCGATCCAATCTTCCTCAAAATTCCAAAATTTTCTACCTTTGTCCATATAAGAGAGTAAGTCAATTATAGATCTCCAATAGTTTTAATTTGGTTGGTAGATTAAAAACCTCTTCATCATAAAATGTTGAGATGCTCTAGTTAGGATATGTAGAAAATGCTCCATAGTATTGTAGAGAACCCTCAAAGGTATCAAAAAAACTTATGAATTAAGGAAGTGTTTGATTTTCATAAGCACTATGATGAATATACAAGTACTCTTGAGATTATCTCTTTGAAATATGCTATTTATAATTATCTAAAAAGAATCACAATGATTTTTGTATTATTATTGAAACTATAAATTATTACAAGGAACTATACATATCAAATAAACCACCCTAATAAATTTGAGTTTTTATAATTTTATAAAATTCAACAATCTAATTACATATTTAATACCTACATATAATTAATCACCCTTTTATAAATTTTTCAAGTTTAAATAGCTTTTCCAATCATAAATGGTACCTAGTTTAAGTTGTGGAAGGTCATAAACAATGAGATGACAATCACTAATAGAAGAGTGTTTTCTTAGATATTTAATTAGGACATATATAAGTTCAATACAAATATTTGAACTCTAATTATAATAAATAATTCCAAATATTCTTAGTACATATCAAATACAATTAATCATCCTAAATCATAGTAATAATGAAATCCTAACCCTAATCTAACTTGAATTCATATTCTGACAACCATCTTATTCAAGTGATATCAATGTGGGAATCCAACATTAGATGTTACTTTAGGGCCCGTTTGGGTGTTGGAATACAAAATGTTGGATATAGTCAATTCTAGAAGATGCTGCAATTCTAAAAGATACGAATCCTGAAAATGGTTTTTGGAATATGGGCTGACCCATTTGGTTCACTAGGAAGATGACTGAGAAGATGCATAAGGAATTTTAATTATTTATTTTAATTTCTTTGAATATGGTGTGTATATGTCTATATATATACACATATACATGTGTGTATATATACATATATGCACACATATGTATATATACACATACTCACATGTGTGTATATATGTATACATGTTTATATATACATATGTATATATATATACACACATATACATGTGTGTGTATGTGTGTGTATGCACATACATACACACATACACACACACATGTGTGTATATATACACACATACATATGTATATACACACATGTGTGTATATATATACACACACACACATATATACATACATGTGTGTATATACATATATGTATACAAATATACACACATGTCTATATATATGTTGGATATTCCTAATGCATTGGGGAGATGGTTGATACATTCAATATGTTTAATCACTACGTTGAGTGATGCTTGATCTGTTGTTGTTGTCATTAGTGTTTTGTCATTGATGTCAACATATATTTTTGTGAAGAGAATAGGCTGGTTACTACAGTGTACGGACACTATACAGATGTTTCAAATCATGCGAAGTCAGATGAATGTATAGGAAGATGTTGTTATCTTATATCCAAGATCACATCATGTATTGTTGTGTATTGGCTGAGGTACAGATGTTTTGGTGAAGACTAGTTACTGGACAGTGATAGTGAAAGTTGACAGAGTTAGTCTCTGTGATTCTGGTATATCTTATAGAAGGTATGGAATCACTATATACGAGCTTAAAAGATGAAAGATAGAGTGTTGAAGAATGTTCGATGGTCAGCGCAAGGTATGGAATGTTGGATGATGTTAGCTGTGGTGTGTGCTCTAGAGAAAACTTATTTGGGAGCCAACTTCAGAGATGTAGCGTGCATTTTGGTTGGCAAATGTATATTAAGGATGTCGGTCCTTAATTGTTGTAATGTAATCATTGTATACTTTTTCTAGATATCGCATGTATTTTAGCAAGGGTTTATGTAATTTTTTGTATATTAGGAAAGCCTAATCGACCGACTTGATCATGTAGAATGTAATAGGGTATATATGTAAGATCTTTTCTTTAGAAAATATATGGATGAGATATATTTAATGTGAAGGAGAATTGTGAAGGCTACGAGCTTGTGTCTACTAGATGTAGAGCATAAGATTACCTATGTACTTCATTGGAACTGATCAAGAAAACATAGTTGTGGCCAGATAGTTCAAAACATTGTTTATTTCTTCATATACACTTGTGTTGTGAACAATGAGTTCTTAAGGTTGATTTAGCCTTCTTTGGGAAGTGAGCTTGGGCAGTGAGCCCAACCTTCCTTCTTTACTCCTAATATGGTCTGTCCTCTAACAAGGACTATGTAGTGTAATGTTTTAATAATCTCCTAAAAGGGCTAGATCTTCTAACAAGGATACTATACTCTTAGTACACCATTAGTGGGTGTTAATTATCATCGGGGTTTTACCTTTAATAGGGTTTCCTCAACAACAAAATATTGTGTTTTGTGTTGGCATTCTTTGTGTTCATTGGATTTTGATATTGCTGCTATTCAAATTTTAAAGTTTAATAATCTATCATACAACTGATTCACCCCCCTCTCAGTTGTATTGTGGATTTTTATTCCTAAGAATTGGTATCAGAGCTACTTGTCCTTAGAGAGAAAGTTTAACAACTTGAGGTGATCTTGGCAATGATGTTCTATAGGAAGGATAGTATGAAATTTTATCCTAAAAACTTTGACAGTTGCAAGAACAAGATGCAAACTTATTTTCTATGTTTGGGCATTGATTACTTGTTGATTACAAATAATAAGGTAGATATGAAGATTGACAATGACTTTCCATTAGCTACTGATGATGAAAAGAAGGTATTCTCATACAACATGGTCATAAGGGAAGCACTGATCAGCCCACTCTCTGAAGGAGAATTTACTGAAGTTAAAGACTTAGATTTGGCCCACCAGATTTGGACAAGATTAGAAGCATTGTATGAAGGAGACAAGTTTACAAAGAGAGAGAAGTTACATAATTGGAAAAAAAAGATGGAGAAGATACAAATGAAGGATGATGAAAGTGTTAGGGCTTATGTAGACAAAGTTATAGAGGTTGTGATTGGAATCATAAATTATGGAGGCACTTTTGAAGAGGAAGAAGTCATTTCAAAGATTCTTAGATCATTGACACCTATTTACAAGACCAAGATTTAGGCTATAGAAGAGATTATACCTTTGACTCTGAACTTCAGCAGAGAAATGTTGATTGCAAAGATAACTACTTTTCAAGTTGCAAAAATGGGAGATTCTATACCTAAAGTTAAATCTACATTTAAGAGATCTGTACATAAGAAGATAATGTCTGCACTTCTAAGAACCAATGGTGAGAACTTGAAAGAAAATCTTGGAGAATATACTGAAGAAATAAAGATGGATGAACTTGTTGCATTGATCGCTAGGAGAGAAAATATAGGTAAGGTTAAATTTGAAGGAAAGTTACCTTTGAAATATTTTTCATGCAATAAGGTAGGTCAGTTTGCATCTAGATGTCCTAGAAGAGTTCCTAAGCACAAGCCTAAGTTTTTCAAGATCAATTACTCAAAGGATAAGGAATGTTATTATGCTAGTGAAGGTATTTCTGATGATGATGATTTAGATTATGAGGAGATTGGATTTGTTGCTATTAAAGATGAACCAATACATGAGGAAAAGGATTTAGTGTCACATGTTGATAAGAAATCTGAATGGATCATAGACAGTGGTTTTTCACATCATATGACTAGAGAAAGAAACAAGTTTGTTAAATTAGTGAAGTATGATGGTGGTGTTGTAAGATTCGGAGACAATCTTCCTAAAGCTATCATAGGACTAGGATCTATTACTCTGGATGGAAAGACTAATACTAACAATGTACTACTTGTTGATGGACTTAAGCATAACTTTTTGAGTGTTGGATAATGGATGGACAAAGAGTTTCAATTACAATTCAATGATGGTAAATGTTTTATCAGAAGTAAGGCAGGAAAGTTGATTGCAACCGGTACTAAATCTAGAGGTAGTTTGTATTTGAATTAAATACATCTGGAGCATCTTATTTTTCTATGAAGGTAGATGAAAGTTGGCTATGGCACAAAAGACTCTATCATGTTAATTTTGATAACATCATGAAGGAAAGTTTGACTAATGCAGTAAGAGATCTACCGAAGATTGTGAATCCATCTAAGATTGTATGCAGAGACTGTGTTATGGGAAAACAAGCTAGAAGCAGTTATAAAAGAAAAGCATATACATCAAAAGGAAAGTTGGATTTGGTACATACAAACCTATGAGGACCTACAAGAACAAGATCATACTATGGTGAAAGGTATTTTATACTTTTTGTTGATGACTTTTCTAGAAATCAGAAGCATTTGATAAATTCAAGATATTCAAGGAAAAAGTAGAGAATGGTTCAGGTTTAAAGATAAAAATGTTTGAGGTCAAATAGAGGTGGAGAGTTTACTTCAGACTTATTCAATTCATACTACAAAGAGCATGGAATACACAGATGGACATCTTTTCCTAGGACTCTACAACATAATGGGATAACAGAGTGAAGAAATAAGACTATACTTGATGCTTCTAGGATAATGTTGCTTGAAGGAAATGTATCTCATATGCATTGGAGAGAATTCGTTGGGAAAATAGTGTACACCTTGAACAAAATTTAAATCAGAGAAGGTACAAGTAAGACTCCCTATGAATTATGGTTTGGTCAAGCTCCTACTATAAAATATTTCAGAATATTTGGTAGTAAATGCTATATCAAGAGACATGATGAGATAGGGAAGTTTGATGCTAGAAGTGATGAAGGAATTTTCCTTGGTTATTCTACTAACAAAAAGACTTACAAATATTTCAAACTAAGATTAAGAAAAGTGATTGAGAGTCACAATGTGAAGATAGATGAAGCATTTCGGACACAAGAGAGAATATATGACTTAAATCAAAAGATAGAGATTAAAGAGGTTGCTGTTGTAGAAGAAGAACTTGTTAAGGATAAATGTGAAAATGAGACTTGTGATGATGACACAAATGAAGCTACTGAGATTCCTAAGACTCTGAGGTATGTAAAGAATAATCATCCTAAAAATCCAAGTATTGGTAATACTAATCAAGGAGTAATGACTAGATCAAAGGTTAGAAAAGAAATTTATTTGATTTCTTAAGTTGAACTAAAGGCTACAGATGAAGCTTGTAGAGATGATTCTGGATAAATGCTATGAAGGAAGAGCTAGATCAGATAAAGAAAAATAACACTTGGGAATTGGTTCCTGGAGCTAAGAACAAAAATGTTATAGGAACTAAGTGGGTTTTCAAAAATAAAATGAATGAAGGAGTTGTTGTAAGAAACAAAGGAAGATTGGTATGTAAGGGTTACTCACAACAAGAAGGCATAGATTTTTAAGAGACATTTGCTCATGTTGCTAGAATAGAAGCTATGACATTATTCTTGGATTATTCTGCACATGAAAACTTCAAGGTATATCAGATGGATGTGAAATATACATTCTTGAATGGGGATCTTGAAGAAGAAGTATACATAGAACAATCTAATGGATTCCATCTATGCAAAGATGGAGACATGACATGGAAATTGAAGAAGGCACTATATGGGCTGAAGCAAGATCTAAGGGATTGGTATGCAAGGTTAGATAAATACTTACTTCATCTTGGATTCAGAAAAGGTAATGTTGACAATAATTTGTATTTAAGCACTAGTGAAGATGGAGTTTTGATAATAGAAGTCTTTGTTGATGATATTATCTTTGGAGGCAATGATGAATTGTGTGATAAATTTTCTAAAGAGATGGAAATTGAATTTGAGATGTACATGATAGGTGAAATGAAATTATTTCTTGGACTGTAAATAAAAATGACATTTTTTTTCTCAGACTAAATATCTTAAAGAGATGCTGAAAAAGTTTGGAATGGAAGACTATAAACCAGTTGGTACACCTATGGTGACTGGTAATAAGATGACAAATAATGATGAATCAAAGTTTTTTTTTAGACCAAGTACATATCAATAGTTGGAGGATTACAATATCTAACTCACAATAGACCGAATATTGCTAATATTGTTGGGATTGTGGCTAGATATCAGGCAGAACCAAAAGAGACACACCTAGCTGCTGTGAAAATGATATTGAGATATCTAAAAGGAACAATAGACTATGGCTTATGGTATGAAAGAAATGATATCTTTGAACTTAATGCTTATATTGATGCTGATTGGGCAGGAAATATTGATGACAGGAAGAGTACTAGTGGTGGTGCATTTTTCCTTGGAAAAATGTTAGTTTCATGGCTAAGTAAGAAGCAAGATTGTATAGCTTAATCTACTACCGAATCGGAGTATGTTACTATTGTTATTAATTGCACTCAAATTATTTGGATGAAACAAATGTTAAAGGATATTGGAAATTTTTTTGATGAGACTATGGTTATCCATTGTGATAACACCAGTAGAGTGAATATGTAAAAGAATCTAGTCATGCATTTTAAAACTAAACATATTTCTATCAAGTATCACTTCTTGATAGATAAGGTGGTAGAGAATGAAATAAAGTTAGAGTACATTAGCACAAAGGAATAGATTGTACGCATCTTTACAAAGGCACTACCAAAAGATACCTTTGAATATCTCATAGGTATTCTTGGGGTTCAGGCCCCTCCTAGTAAAAATTAAATGATGCAAGGATGCATTAGTCATGAGGTTTTCAGAGGCTTATCATATTCTAGACATGATGTAGGGATCTACTCCTCAGGGGGAGTGATCATTGAAGGAAGTTTTGAAGAACAACTGATGACTTATGGCACCATTTTCTATTGTTGTCATAAAGGGGGAGTGTTGGTATGAGAAAATCCCTACTATATGGGGAGATTGTATGGAGGTGTACTTTGAGAGTACTTTTTGGTTATAGAACTTTGGATTGATAAAACTTTAGGTTAATAGATTTTCCCATATGTTGAAAAAAATTCCAAAGGGGGAGATTGTTGGATATTGCTAATGCATTGGGGAGAGGATTGATATATTTAATATGTATAATCACTACATTGAGTGATGTTGGATTTGTTGTTGTTTTCATTAGTATTTTGTCATTGATGTCAACATATGTTTCTGTGAAGAGAACAAGCTGGTTACTACAGTGTACGAACATTGTATGGATTTTGTAGATCATGCAAAGCCAGATAAATGTACAACAAGATGTTGTAATCTTATATCCAAGATCGCATCATGTAATGTAGTGTATTGGCTGAGGTACAAATGTTTTGGTGAAGATTGGTTACTGGACAGTGAAAGTGGAAGTTGATAGAGTTAGCTCTGTGCTTCTGGTATATCTTACAAAAGGTATGGAATCAGTGTATGCAAGCTTAAAAGATGAAAGATAGAGTACTGAAGAATGTTCGATGGTTAGCACAAGGTACAAAATGCTAGATGACGTTAGTTGTGGTATGTGCTCTAGAGAAGACTTATTTAGGAGCCAACTTCTAAGATGTAGCGTGCATTTGGGTTGGCGAATGTAAATTAAGAACATCGGTCCTTAATTGTTGTAATGTAATCATTGTATACTTGCTCTAGATATCGTGTGTATCTTAACAAGGGTTTATGTAATTGTTTGTATATTAAGAAAGCCTAATCAACAGACCTGATCATGTAGAATGTAATAGGGTATGTATGCAAGATCTTTTCATTGGAAAAGATATAGAGAAGATGTATGTAATTTGAAGAAGAATTGTGAAAGATGTGAGCTTGTGTCTATTGGATGTAGAGAATAGGATTACCTATGTACTTCATTGGAACTGATGAAGCAAAGACATATGATGTCAGACAGTTCAAAAGATTGTCTATTTCTTCATATACACTTGTGTTGTGAATATTGAGTTTTGAAGGTGGATTTAAACTTCTTTGGGCAGCGAGCCCACCCTTCCTTCTTGACTCCTAATAGGGTCTGTCCTCTAACAAGGACTATGTACTGTAATGTTTTAATAAGCTCCCAACAAGGCTAGATCTTCTAACAAGGATACTATACTCTCAATACATCATTAGTGGGTGTTAATTCCCATCAGGGTTTTACCTTTAACACAGTTTCCTTGACAACAAAATATTGTGTTGTTGTGTTGGCATTCATTTTGTTTATTAGATTTTGATAATGCTGCTATTCAAAGTTTAAAGTTTAATAATCTATCAAACTGATTCACCCCCCTCTCAGTTGTATTGTGGATTGTTATTCCTAACAATATATACAAATACACACACGTGTGTATATACACACATATGTGTATAAAAATGTATGCACACACACACACACACACACACATATAGAAATATAATATACATCCTTATAGTCACAGATCCCACGAAATATTAAATTTGGTTTTATAAAAATTGGAATTAGAATTCAAAATTTCAATTCCACCTATTGGAGTGCAAGATGCAAATGCCCATTTTGGGGCAAAATTGGAATTTTGAACTTCCAATTCCAATGTTTTGGATGGACACAAACATTGAATTGACATTATCCGGAATTAGATAATGTCAATTCCATTCTAATTCCATCCCCAAATAGGCCCTTAGAGATTAGAATATGGATTTCTATCTTGAGAGCCTTATGTCCTTGTCATTAAGACACAACCCAATTGACTATCTTACACACAGATAGTTACATTGTATGTACATCCATTTTCAATACAAAGATTTCAACAATAATTATAATTAATAAATTAGATATTTTTGGACATAATCATAATAAAATAAGTTTTAAGATATGTATACCAATTTCATATATCAATAGCAAATAAATGATTAGAGACTAAATATGTGATGAAAAGATTGATTTCAAGAATATATTTTTTGTCTTCTCAAATACGTAGTGTTATAGAGCATTTGCTTAAATGTTTAATTAAAAGGTACATAAAATGAATCCAATCCCTTAATCTATAATTATAATTAATAATAAGCTCAGATATTCATCCACCTAATTGTGGCGAAATACTCTACGTAGAGCCGCATCAGTTGAATACTACTCTTCCATCTTTTCAAACTTAGCCCTCCAGATATTTCTAATACCCAGAACCATCACCATAATATATACTCGACTCTACTCACACAATTTCTAACTTTCCCCAAAACCCAGACTACAATGACCGAGTTCACCAACAGGCTTGGCTTCTGGAGCCTGAGGAACGTAACCGAGGAACAAATAAACAACTTCTGGAACCAAGTAAACCGCATACGACCCGAGATGCCAGCATACAAATCAAAACGTCTTCCCAGACCTTTCACGAAAATCCTCGACACACTCACATGGCTGGGCTGGTGCGACGCCCAACACTTAGCCGAAAAACTCCACATGAACTCCGAGTTCAAAGAAGTTTACAACCAGTTCATCCAAATGAAAAACAGAATAGACGAACAAGCCAACCCAGATCTCATAATGACCATCAAACCGAGTCCAGTAAGAGAAAAACTATTGCCGCACATAATTCCATACTTCGTTCTAGACCGAAACATGGTGCCCAAGTCCTCCGCCATTCCCACACTGCAGACATCCGATTTGGTGACCATTACTGGCCTTGCCCGTCGAGACGCCTCACGGCCCTCTCACAGAAACATCACCTCCTTTTTCCATGAATACGCCATCAAGAATTTACAGCACCCGCCGCTCCTTTTGCGAAAACTTGGTAGCCAATCTGAGAATTCTGGTTCGAATTCTGGGTCTACTTGCACTTCCGATGTGACTTCCAGGCCCCGTCGTTACATTGCCTCCCCGTTATCAAATCCAAGTAATTTATGCCGGAGGTTTACACTTAGTGGTTTTTGTGAACCGGCAGTTCCATCGCCATCTGTTTCTTCAGATGGCGCTCAGTTCAGTGAGCCCTTTGAAGTTACTTCCCGCAAGATTGAAGAGCCACGTTATGTTAATAAGAGGTCTCGCATGTCGTTGCAACCCTCAGGTTCTGCTTCTTCAGTTTCTCTTCGTTCAGCATCCAAATCGTCCGAGGCTCGAAATATGAGTGGTTATGTTGCTAAAAACGCTGCTAAAGGAAAGGAGGGGCCTGTCAAGAGTAGGCCATGGCGGTGAGATGGTTTACGTATTTAACTGTTCTTGGGATTTCTTCAAGTGTTCAGAATTGTCCAGATTTTCTTGCAGCTATCATAAATCTGCTTCTGCATATTTTACCTTCTTATGGATTCTGTTTAAGATACTCTCAATTCTTTGAATGTTGAGAGTAAGGTGCAGTTTCAATCGTTCAACCTTTTCTTATGGCAAACTTTAGTATGAGCTTATGAATTGTTTTCTCTTTTCCGAATTCCATCTTAAGAAATTATTGTTGACTTTCCTAAAGAGATCTTAACGTAATTTAGTTGCAGCTTATATCTATAGCAGAGATAACGCTTCAATGTGAATTTAAGATTTCATATGAATTCTGATTATCGTTCCTTCTTTAACAGTCGATAGAAAGTATTGGTGCATTTTCAGTCCACTTTTATTAATGGTTGATAAAAACTATTTGTTTATTTTCAATCTTCCATCCTTTTCTTTTAGCAAAAACTGCAATATATTTATTCAATTGTTTTGGCTTTTCCAACTATCAATTTAAAAGACTATTATCTTTTCTTAAAAGATACTCAATTTTCATCAACCTTATGCATTTAACGTTTATTTATCTTTTATGTTTGTAGGACTCTTATTTTGAAAAACTCAAATAAATAGGATGGTGTGATTTTCTCTCATAAATATTAGGATGATGAGAGATAATTAATGTTTTTATAAATTTTGATCTTGAATTCAACTAATTTTTATTTAGTTTTTTAAATTGATTAAAATAATAATACTTATAATATTTTTAAAAAGTCATTTAAAAGAATACAGTTATGTGAAATAGTATACATAGTAAAGATAACAAAGATGAGAATTCAAAGAATCAAATCTAAATAACATACAAATAATTTATAAAAAATCCGCAAAAACTATGTTAAAAACCCTTTCAATAGGAAGGAGGGCCGGGAGGAGTCGTATGTCTCTGAGTCTATGGAAAACAAAGATAGGAAGGAGGCTGACAATACTCCTAAGACTGAATATAGGCCCAAAAAATGGAGAATGATGGAGAACCAGGTTAATCTCGAAGTGGACTTAAGTGGCTCGGGTCGCAGGAGGTCAAACAAAATTGCCAAAGAACAATGTAAAACCAGGTTGTTGGAAATGGCCTTTAGAGAGCATTCCCTGACTAAAAAAGACTCCCAAACCACTGAGTCCATGAAAGGTTCCTCCGATGATCATATGAGTCCCCCTAGGACTGGTAACACTCCTCTGCCCACCCTCCAGCAAACCATGGAAACCCCCAATATCCCTACCCCACCCCTGAGTCCTTCTCATGATCCCCAGGATAAGCCCCCACCTCTGATTACAATACCAAGGCCATGGAGGACAAAAACAAATTCAAAGGCACTCTCAAAAGGAGGTTCTCGAATTTGGACAAAGATATTGCAGAGATCAAGAAGAATATGTAGGATTTGATGAACCAATGCATGATGACCAACAAATTTGCCCTGAAGGTCATGCATGCTTCGGCTACGACCCTCTATCATGTGCAGGAAAAGCTAACGGGCGACAGACTAGAAGCGGACGAGGACAACAAGGATCTTTTCCTATTTCTACATAGGAAGAGTGGGCTAGGACCCTGTTGTCTAAGCAGTTGGGTGGGAAGAACTAATTTCTGGTTTCCATGTGTTGGTTAATTTTGACTGGGCTTGGCCCTAGGATCCCCTATTTTATGGTTGGGGTTAATGTTAGTTTTTATATCTTTTTGTTTAACCCTGTGTGGCTTATAACTGATACTTTACATGCTACTATTTGTTTTAAGTACTCTGGTTGAATCCTTTTGATCAGTACTGTGGTTTATGTTTTTGATAGGGGTAGAGTTAGACTTGGTGATTATACTATTAAACTATTCTATCTGCTTTGACTAGTTCCATTAATGTGCTACTAGCCCTTTGTTCCTCGGGCCAGCACCCTCTTACTGCTTTATCTATAAAAAATATACAAATAATTTATTGATTTTATTTATACAAAATTAAATAATACATTCTATTGGGGTAGAAACCCTAGTCTGACTAATTATGGGGGAGTGATCATAGATGATAATGGTAGATATTTTTTAGCGGTGGCAATCCCCTTGGGTTGTCAGACTAACCACCTAGTTGAATCTATTGTGGCCTTCCATGGATTAAGACATACTAAACTTCTTAATTGTAAAATGGTCAGTTAAAAGGGGATTCAAACAATATTTAACAATGCCTTGAAGGTGTCCAAAAATCCACTTGGACCATTGAAATTTGGATCAAAAAATCTTTGTCGATTATCAATTGTTTTGAAAAGGAATTTATTTCCCATGCTTTTCATCAAGTGAATAGGGTGATAGATTTCTTTGCAAACGAAGGGATTTGTGCTTGTGATCAATTGATGTGGGAAAGGAGAGATAGTATAAAAAAGGAGGTCAATTATTTGGTGAGGTATGATAGGGCACATGGACATAGTGTCCATAACCATATGGGTTAATTATAATGTTGTCATCGTTGGCCTTTGTTACCATTTCTATGTAGAGTGAGAAGGCTACTATGGGAACTTTTGGAGATAATTTGTGTATCCTTTCCCATGCTTTGTGGGTACTTTTGAAGGATTTCATGTCATAGTTTTCTTTTGGTATTGATAAGAATTTATAACAACTCTGTAAAGATGGGTGGTGAAAGAAAAGGGTTGAATCTATTTATTATAAGGAATTGAGGAATAACACCACAATTTAGATAATCTTGAAGTAGGGAGGAGTGAAACCATTTATCAAAATAATCCATGTGAATGGGATTCTAAGCTTGTTGTGAATTTTGGGAAGGGTTGGAAAGATGGAAAAAAAAAATTTATTTATGAGAAATTTCAACATTGATCAGAATCTTGTTGCGAAGATAATTGGTTTATCTACTGACAATGCCAAATTATTACGAACATGAAATTCTCAGATGTGGCAGTTAAGAAATTATGCAAAGAGGATGAGGAGAGAGATTAATTTGCTTAAGCATCCAAGAGTAGCTATGATGCATCTCAAATTATGTTATTTGGTACAGAGTGCTTAAGGTAATTATGTGTTACATTACTCTTTATGACTATTTCACCATGAATTTTGGCCACCACCTTGTGCTTCTTAACCATTTTAGACACAAAGTGAGAATTTTGTTTCCTTTCTTAGTCCTCCATGAGTGTTTATTGTTGCTAATGTATGAACATTTTAAATCCTTTCCCTATTTCTATTCTTGATGATCATGAATTGGAGATTAGTTATTCAGAGGAGGAATGGAATACGAACATAGAATATTCTAGCTTTGAGCGATAAAGGAAGAAAGGGAAGTGTAAAGTGGAGGAGAACATCTCTCTTATCTCTAAGAGTAGAACTACCCCATACTCCACTTCTCATAATACCTCTGAAGATTCTCATCATGTTATAGATAGGGAAGGAAGAACAATAAACTTGATGGGTGTTGATGTTGATTCTCCTTACCTCAAATTTTAGTAGGAAAATCTAGATGTCGTATTATCCATAACTCATAATACTACCATGGACTCTTTTTGATTGAACAAATGGGTCTTCTTTGTGATTAAGGAGATTGAGCTTAAGCTTTGGGTTCTTACGAGTAAAAAGGATAAAGGTGGTGATGGATTATTGAGTGAAGAAGAGAAGTAGTCTCTAATTGAATGTTTGAACAAGCTAGATGACACTATGAGTACCATGAAGAAGGACCGTGAAGGGAGAATTCAAGAAATGGAAGTCATTAAGGGAACATTAGATACTTTCAACCTCATGGTAAAAAAACTAGAAATTATCCATCAAGATAGGATGGTGGTTGATGTAGATGCTATTGACATGGATAAAGGACCAAATGATACTAGTTTAAGCCACAAAACTATGGAATTTTTGAAAATGAAGGTAAACAAAAATTCCTAAGACATTTGGGACTTGAAGAGAGTTTATTTTAATATGATTCAATTGGAGGGTGAAATTGTGTAGGTTGTGAAGAATATTTCTTAAGGTTTCTTGGTCCTTTCTCTATTTTATGCCTTTTGCTAGTCTTTTTCTAGGTCTTTGGTTGTCTAGTTGATGTTGATGTTCTATCTCTTTTCTATTTGGTGGCATCTTGTTATCAGGGTTTCTATCATGTCTTTCTTCTTTAGGGTCTTATTTTTGTAAGTAGGGGTTTGGGTACCTTCAAAACCTAATTTTTTGTAATAAAAAACATATAATATGTTCTATATTATTCTACATCTACTATTTTAAGTCAAACTAAATAATACTTTTTAAAAAGATATTTAAATTAACATTTCATTAATTTTTTCTACTGATTCTACATTCTGAGGTGTTTATGCAAGTTTCTAATTAAGATGAACCTTGATAGATAGTTTTCTTGGCAAAGAGAGAGTGATGAGAAATAAGTTTTATAATTAGCCCTCTTATAAGTACACTCTTCTCTCTTTACTCTCTTTCTAATCTCTCTCCCACCTCCTCACCCCATCCTACTCTCTCCTTCTCTCTCTCCGCACGCACGCACACACACACACACACACACACACACACACACACACACACACACACACACACACACACACACACACACACACACACACACACACAGGCACATGCATGCACACGCACGCGCCCACAAACACACATTATTGTTATTATTTAAATGTCTTTAGGTATTTTTAGCATATTTAGGTCTTTTTGTTCTCCAAATGGTTCTTATAATTTATTTCTATTTTTTGTGTAGATCACAATCCACAAGTAAAAACTCAAGAAGGAGGGTCAACCTAAGTTCAAGAAGTGGATGTTGGAGAAGGCCCATCCCAATTTCAAGAAATGGATGTTATAGAAGGATCAACCCAAGTTTGAAAAATGCATTTTTGAGAAGGCTCAAGATTACTTCCTCCTACTAGTATCGATGAGAATATAATTCTACTTCAAACTATAAAGAGATTTATTTTTATAGAGAGTCAAATCATTGACTTGAAATGGATGTGGACAAATTGAGATTTTATTCTAAGAAACCTTCACGCACTAAGAGGAGGTCAATGTATAGGATGTCAAAGAAAATGGCTAAATTTTATCATCTTAAAATACTTGAATGAGCCCAATTTCTTTCAACGTTACTTCTACAAAATAAGTTGCAAAAACCATTAAATATTTTGGGTGTAGATACACCATTAAAATAAAGAAAATCATCTTTCTTGAAAAAAAATATTATTGACAATCATAAGAAAGGTTTGGGTTCTACTGGGAGGTATGCCCCTATAAAGACAAATCTCTTCATTTTTGTCTGAGATTGGTTCTAGTAGGAAGACAATATCATGATACATTAAAAGGAGAATGATTTTGGATGATAGTACCTTGGAAGGAATTTTAATGATTATGTGTACAAAGATCCTTGTTATTATAGGGATTAGGATAAAACTATTGGCATTAAACATGATTGCCATTAGTGAGAACACTTATTCTGAACAGTACATGCCAAGCAGAACAGAGCTTACTGAGTGGAATAGAGCTTACCAAGCAGAATAGTACATACCGAGAAGAATAGAGCCTACTGAGCAGAATAGAGCATGTCAAGCATAACATAGCTTATCGAGTAGAACAGTACATACCGAGCAGAACAGAGCTTACCGAGTAGAATAGTGCATACCGAGCTCACAAAGTTTCACAGTGTTTACCGAGTGCTGCATGGTTAAAAAGGAAATTTAGTTTCTACTGAGTAACACTTTATCTACCGAGTCTCTAGTGTTTACTGAGTTTGAAACTATGACCGAGTGGTTAGTATGGACTGAGTTTCCACTTCTACCGAGTGCATGACAATGCCAAGTAACGCAGTGGACGCCGAGTATCAGAAAGTCACCGAGTTAGTTTTCAGTAACCATGTAACTATATTTGGGCTGACTCAGTAATATTTGTGTTTACTTGTTTAAGAGCTGACTTTGTAATTGTTTTGGAATTGACTTAGATTGATATATAAACAATGTTTTATGTCATATCCAAGCATGATAAAAATAGAGAAGTATGAAAAAGAGAGAAAGGTAGAGATAAGCGAATTACAAAGGGCTACAATAGTATAAGAACCAGAAAAGATCTATCTATCACAGAAGGTGATCAGTACATCAGAGAATCTCAATTAGCAAGTATAGTTGCATGTAAGAGATCTACTGTTTCATCCTAACAGGTGAATCATCTTGAAATCCTTTAACCGGGTAGACTTAACAGTCTTTGTAAAAATCTCTTAACCGAGTGCATACTTCATTGTATGTTTGTAAAACCTCTAACAAGGTGGACCTAGCAGTCCTTATTGCTCCTAACAGGGCAGATCATCCGAAGTGATCATTGTAAGCCTTAACCGGAAAACTTTATACTGTAGTATTGAAGTTTTGTGGGTATCATCCCCACCCCAGTTTTACTTTCTACTTGGAAGGTTTCTGGGTCACCAAATCTCTGTGTTCTAAGTGTTATGAATGTTTTATTCTTTCTATTAGTCATGCATGCAGTCAAATTATCAATCTAATATTATTAAGATCTGAATCTGTTAAAAGTTTTGAAGTTACTGATTCACCCCTCCCCTCTTAGTAACCTCGATAGTCTTGAATATTTCCAACAATTGGTATAAGAGCACAGTGGATCTCAGAATAAAGTTTGACAGCTTGAGAAAAGATTCAGGACAATGGAGATATTCAGACTGAACAAAGTAATTGAGAATGAAAAGCTAGATCTGGAAATGGCCATAACTCAACTCAAAGAAGCAAGAGAGCATCTTTCTTTTTCCCTAAAAAGAAGGAAGGAACTTGCAAATCAGATCAATGACCACCAATATGTTGAAGAAAAGATTGAAGACTTTTTCCCTTCAAGCAGCTCAGATGAAGCAAACAATGCAATCAAAGAACTTCTAGAAAAGAATGGATCTTTGCAAGAAGAAGTGATAAAATTGAAAAGAGAATAGGAAATTTAGTCAACAAGATTCTGTGAAGTCTTGGAACAAAGAAACAGGATGAAAGATGAAATAGATGGAAAGAACAATGAAATCCAAAATAAAACTCTTCAGCTAGAAAATCTTATTGATCAAATCTCCAATGCAAATGAAGAAATCTTAACTCTAAGATCAGAAAATGAAAATATGAGAGAAGAGCTGAGATTTGAAAAGAAAATCAATTTAAGAGTGATGAGTGAGCTAGATGCTGAAAGGCAAATCAATGAGAGAATGATGAAATCTCAAGAAGATATGAATCAGGTGTATGAACAAAACCTTCATAGGAAAAAAGGAAAAGCAGGACTTGGATACAAAGAGGAAGGCGAATCCTCCAAACAAGGTACTCAAAAGAATCAGAAACCTACCTATAATCACTGTGGCAAAATTGGTCATACTTCAAATAAATGTTGGAGCAATAGAAAAGCAAAATTCAATGGAAAATGCTACAATTGTAATCAGCTTGGTCATAAAGCAAATGAATGCAAGGAGAAACCAAGATTTAAAGGCATATGTCACAAATGTAGCAAACAAGGTCATAAGGCATCAGAATGCAGAACTAAAACACCCAATCCAGCGGAACAAATTATTAAAACAATGTTTGGTTGGGATTACAACACTTGGTGTAGATGTCATTAGTGTGGAGAATATGGACACATTGGCATTAATTGTGTAAGGCACCACTTGAGAAAAAGGGATTCTACCATAAGATGTTATAATTGCACTAAGCTTGGTCACATAGCTAAAAACTGCATGAATTTAGGCAAAATTGAAGATGAAAAGAAAGCAAAAGCAAATAACATTAGGAAGTAGATGAGATAGAATTGGATTCCTAAACCTACCGAGCAAACCAATCCTGAAGTCACTAATGAAGAGAGTGGCTCTATGAGCTCTAACTAGTCTCCAAGAAAGCACTGGAACTGTATCTTGATAGACATATTCCAAAATAGTTCCTGAACTGAAAGGAAGACAAATCCAAATTAGTATGCAAGATACAACATGATCACAAAAAGGTCGGTATCAGTTACCACCGACCAAGGTCGGGAGTAACCTAACTTCATTTGGTTACCGAGTAAGGTCGGAGAAGTATGAATTCGTATGATCACTAAGTTGCGGAGTCTTCACCGAGCAATTAATTCATAGTGGATGATAGCTTGTCTAATTCAATACACTAATTCATACTGAGCATTAATGAAAAAGTTTTAACAAAAGGAGTGAAATCAAGTTCACTATTCACCGCGAACAAAAGTCTCCTAGTGCAATCAAGTGTTTCAAAGCATATTTCAGCAAGATATTCTCTTTCCTCAAAGAATTTACTGTGTTCACCGAGCTACCATGGCATCATCCAGCGCTAAAATGAAGAAAGATTCAGAAATATCGGTTCATGGAGAATGGAAAGCACCAGATTTCAAACTCGTGTCTGCAATTGCCAGAACCCTAGACCCAAGTGGAGCTCAATCTCGGATTCCTCCTAAGGTACTCCTTATTAATGATATTCACAGTCATTTTAAGTGTACAATTCAAGAACTTGGAACCCTAGAGATAGATACTATTCATGAGAAACTATGTGTCGATGGTGTTCTCAAACCGGAGCATCAACATTTGGAAGATAAGGGTTTAGTTCACATCACACACTTGCCTCAGAGCTTTCAGACAAAATGGGTCAGATATATCCTTAGTTGAGTACATGAAGGTAAAATATGGCTTGAGCAACTAGTAGAGATTACGAAGAAGATGATTCACCAAATCACTGGTCTTCCCATGCTCAACAAGGCAAAATCTACAAAAACCCTAGGTCGAACGGAACTGGAAGAGAAAACCCTAGCCGAGTGGGATGGTAGAGGTATGAAGATAAGTAGAATTACTGATGCAGAATTGAAATTTGGTATACATATCGTAGCTCACAAGATATACAGTTGAAGTAGGTAGAACAGTGTTCCGTGTGAAGCAGTTGACCTAGCATATAAAATTGTAGAGAACAATCTGTCATTTGACCTAGCAGATCTTTTGTTGAAATAGTTCAACAAGAACATGGAGAGCATCCAAACCTCAAAGAACAATCCATGTAAGTTTGGCTCACTGTTGGTTTGTTTATTTTTCTATGCTCAAAAGTTTTTCCCATCAAAAGGCACGGGAGTATGGAGAAAAGATGTGCCGGTTCTTTATTAGATGAATGAATACATTTTAGAAATGGGTGACAATTTTGAAAGCATAATGGATAACTATTTTGAATCATTTAAAGAGAAAATGAAAAATAGATTTTGGATTCCATAGAAATTGGTGGAAGATTACAAAGATGATATTTATTTCATGGTGGACTGTGATAATCTGTATATATAGGCAACAAAACCAAGGATTGTACGTGTGAAACCTCTTCCCTATGAGGTAAATATTGATGAAACCAAGAATATTATTGAAGCCCTAATTAATCAACCTGTTAATCCAAAGGCACCATATTTTGGGACATATGAAGAAGCTAAGGAGAGAATTGAGATTAGTATAAAGCTTCCATAGACGGTTAACAAAGGAAGAAAGAGGTTGGCCAAAATACAAGCTAGCACACCTCTAATGTCAACCGAGGAAAAAGGAGAGGACTTTGAAGAAGAAGAAGAGAAAAAGGATGAGGAGGAAGAAGAACAACTACCAACAAAGAAGAAAGGAAAAGTATTTATCACCAAGGCACCCAAGCAACCCTCTGCATTATTTACAAGAAGGAGTGCAAGAGGCAAGGCAGGCAAAGACAGTGAAGAAATAGTATTCAAAAGGCCTCCTCCTTCATTAAAAGAAAAGATCAAGGATATGAAAGAAGGATCTGGAATTGCAAACTTCAAATCTCTAAAATATGAAATTAGATCTGAGGAAGAGCAACAGGAAATTGAAGATGTTGTTATCGAGAAAATAGGAAGATGGAAATACTCACCTGAAGAGATAGCTTCTCAAATCCCAGGAACTCTGCTGAACCAAATTAAGTTGAGATGGTCCAATGCAAGACAAACTGTCAAGGACATCTATGCTCAAACCTTGAGGCAATTAATGCCAAGTTTGAAAAATGCTGAAATTAATAAGGCATTGATAGATAATGAAAATAAGATGACCTCAAATTTAATAGTTGTTTGATTTTGATCAAAGATATTGATTCGGTTGTGAAGAGTGCCACTGCCACATGGAAAAACATCTATAATCTTCACAAACCAAGTGTCGAAACTATGATAATCAAGGATATTGATGATGACAGTGATGAACTTGAAGAAGATACCGAGGTAGACAAGCAAAGTGATGAGGAAGATAATATTGTTCGGATAGCTGCAGAAGTCATTGCCTCACTTCCTCACTCTCTAGCAAAAGTTTCTACACCTAGCACAAAGATAACTTCAAGTATGATTATGAAAACTTCCACAGATACATCAAATGTCAAATCATCACTAGCACAACTCAATGAATCATCAATAGAAATGACTACCACCTCTTTTACCGAGTTGCAATCTCCTGTATCTACTTCAGTACCTACTTCCATATCAAGTTTTCCAGCAGTAAATAACTCAATTTTGGATACTTCAGTAAGTGTTTCAATTTTTGATTCTACAATTGTGAATACTTCAGTTTTGAGCCCTTCAAGTATTCCAGTCGGTAGTTTATCATTTTTCACAGCTAGTCCTACAATGTCTACAATAACTTCTACAAAGGCATTAAGTGCAATAACAGTTGATCCTAAGGCTCAACCGAGTACAAGATTTTTGAGTAAGAATGTAGAAGAGGATATAGACTTAGATGAGGAGATAGAGATTCCAAAATTAGAATTTGCAAATCTTTCAGCAGATCAAATGCAAAACATTGGTGAACTCCTCCAAAAGAAAGCAAAGCAGAAGAAACTAAAAGAAGAAAGGGACAAGGAATATAAAATTATTGAAGATGAAAGGATATTTTGTCAGAAGCATTAGGTATTAAATTTGATTCCTCTCGACATATTTTGTTTCAGTTAGCTAAGGTAGTAAACAAGTTCCATGAGGATTCCTCTGCGTCAGAAAAGATTATTGAGAAAGCCGAGAAGAAATTTGACAATAAAGTGCTTGAGCATGTTGCTCAGCATATAGCTATTAATCAGGCAGAATTATCTTCAGTTTTGACAGATATTGAGTCCTCCTATTCCAATGTTACCTCACTTGTTGCTAAGTTATGTAATGTTGCCGAGTTCACTAAGGAAGTCAAGCAAAAATTGAATAAGATTGATGAGGATCTGAAGGACAGTGTACAGAGGTTGCAACTTGAACCTAGTTCAAGCTCTACACATCATATGAAAATCACATTCCTATCAAATAGGCTGTCAGAATTATTAAAAGAAGATACAAAGATCCGGTCAACACTGCTAGATATTTAGAACATGATCCTTCCCATCATGGACATAATGCAAAAGCACATTTTTCACTCAAAAGCATTACTCCATGACAATCAATTTTCAATTGCAGATCACATGATTGAACTCTCTATAGAAGTCCAAATTGCACTCCAAACATGCAAGATTCTGCAAGAGAATTGGGACATAACTCTGGCACTAATCATGAAGTTACATTCCAATTTTCTTTCACATTTTGGATTCTCCTTGTAAAATACTTGTATATACACCTTTGGCATTATTGTCAAAAAGGGGGAGAAAATGTATAGGAGAAAGAGTATAAGATTAAGGTGTGTAATACGAAAGGGGGAGAAAGTACTCTATATAAGGGAGTCATGAAATATATAAACAGCAGTTTGACAAAGATCAATTTTGAAAAATCAAAAAAAGATTCAGCATGATTCTTGTATATAAGTTTTGGCTATAAGTGTTTTTGTCACTAATGCCAAATGGGGAGATTGTTGGCATTAAGCATGATTGTCATTAGTGACAACACTTATTCTGAACAGTACATACCGAGCAGAACATAGCTTACCGAGCAGAACAGAGCTTACCGAGCAGAACAGTACATACCGAGCAGAACAGAGCTTATCGAGCAGAACAGAGCATACCGAGCAGAACAGAGCTTACCGAGCATAACTGTACATGCCGAGCAGAATAGAGCTTACCGAGTAGAATAGTACATACCGAGATCGCAAAGTTTCACAGTGTTTATCGAGTGCTGCATGGTTAAAAAGGAAATTTACTTTCTACCGAGTAACACTTTATCTACCGAGTCTCCAGTGTTTACCGAGTTCAAAACTACAACTGAGTGGTTAGTATGGACTGAGTTTCCACTTCTACCGAGTGTATGACGATGCCGAGTAACGCAGTGGACGCCGAGTATTAGAAAGTCACCGAGTTAGTTTTCAGTAACTGTGTAACTATATTTGGGCCGACTTAGTAATATTTGTGTTTACTTGTTTAAGAGCCGACTTTGTAATTGTTTTGGAATTGACTTAGATTGATATATAAACAATGTTTTATGTCATATCCAAGCATGATAAAAATAGAGAAGTATGAAAAAGAGAGAAAGGCAGAGATAAGAGAATTACAAAGGGCTACAACAGTATAAGAAGCAGAAAAGATCTATCTATCACAGAAGGTGATCAGTACATCAAAGAATCTCAATTAGCAAGTACAGTTGCATGTAAGAGATCTATTGTTTCATCCTAACAGGTGAATCAGCTTGAAATCCTTTAATCGGGTAGACTTAACAGTCTTTGTAAAAATCTCTTAACCGAGTGCATACTTCATTGTATGTTTGTAAAACATCTAACAAGGTGGACCTAGCAGTCCTTATTGCTCCTAACAGGGTAGATCATTAGAAGTGATCATTGTAAGCCTTAACCGGCAAACTTTATACTGTAATATTGAAGTTTTGTGGGTATCATCCCCACCCTAGTTTTACTTTCTACTTGGAAGGTTTTTGGGTCACCAAATCTCTATGTTCTAAGTGTTATGAATGTTTTATTCTTTCTGTTACTCATGCATGCAGTCAAATTATCAATCTAATATTATTAAGATCTGAATTTGTTAAAAATTTTGAAGTTACTAATTCACCTCTCCCCTCTTAGTAACCTGGATAGTCTTGAATATTTCCAACAAAAATTATGAATTTGATCACATCATTTTGGGATGATAATACCCATTCTTCACCAAATATTAGAGATGTTAATAGATATAGGACTAAACCTAATGAATATGTCAATATGATGAAATAAGTTACATATTTGAAAAGAAGACTTAAAGAACTACATTTCATATTACTTATTTTTTTAAGAGTCAATCTTTAATTTCCCCAAATTTTTAGATGAATTGAGACAAAATTTGAAAACTAGAGAAAATATTTCCACTTTTTGTACTTTTATGGGACTCAACTTCTTTCTGATACCCTAAAGCCTGCAACATGTCAATATCCATAGTAGTATGGGAAAAGGAAGTACAAGAGAAATTAGTAATATTGGAGTCCACATTTAGGAATTGACCCAAAGCATTTCCAATAGCCTAATGAGGGGATTTACAATAGAACTATTAGTGAAGACAAGATAATCTTACCAAAATAGTGGAAACATCTATATAGACTCCTTTAATTAATTAAAGGAGGACATCCAAAGATGACAAAGAAGAGAATGACTAACCCATTTCCAATCTCGCAAAATGAGAAATACTTCTCAATCTTTAGGATTGGAAAATAAAATAGAAAAGAATCTACAAGCACAAATATGAATTTATAAATTACCTTTAGCCACAAGAATCTAATGATTCCGGATCCATTGATGAGAGTCGGGATGCATTAGCGATGCTAGAAAATTATAAATAAAATCTTTTCTCTTAAAAAAGAGTTGCTATCAACTTATTCCACATCCAAAATAACCATAGAAGTTGTAGAAGTACAAGAGAGGCATTTTGGGAAGCACTTAGTGGCACATGATGAGATGATTACAAAAGGGTTATATATAAAGTTAGAGAGGAGGCCCTCATGGGAGAGGGAATAAGAAAATTGAGGGTATGCCCCATCATTCTCATAACCTAAAAAAATAGACATAGATCCATAGGGGAAGCACCTACAATAGCCACCTTCTAAATGAGAGGACTGGGAGTAGGCACTCTAACCCATCTTTGTATTCACACCTACAATAGGGAGATCACTAACAAGGTTGTACATGTAGGTGAGTGGAGCAGGAAACCAACATTTGAAATGAGGGTGTTGGAGGGAGAGGAAATCTATAATGGGAGTACACATCACCAAAAAGGTTTAATCTCATAATTACTAGTAGATAAAATTTGTTATTACTAAACAGAAAGTATAATTATGATTTTAAAAGTAATAATGCATGAGAAACATAGAGTGAGAGATAGAGAGAGATATCCAAGTTTTGTAACTAATGACTAATTTTCATTCAAGATTATACACTTTATATAGCTCATAATTTGAAAAAATTCTAGAATAATCTCAATTGATTATAGTCAATTTTTTCCTTCTCATACTATGTTGGTTCATCTTTGTGTTTCCAATTCTAGTTTGTAATTGTAAAATCATTTTAAATTCATAAGAAGATTTGAAAGTATCTACATCCTTCTCTTCTAAACTATTAGAAGCATGTAATACTAGATAATGATATTCTTTATCATAGCCTTAATATTTGTGTTCAAGTTAGTGTTATTAGAAAATAGCTCAATAGGAAAAAGGTTGAACCTTATGCATGAGCTATAGAAAGACTGCAAGGTTATCATATGTGGTAAGATGTCTTTTATTAGATATGCTAGATTCCTTGCTCATTTTGATTGTAGATGTGGATAATTTCACTTATGATAATTAGTGATCTCAAGAATTAATAGATTAAATATTATGAGATTAGTGTCTTAAAATGAAAGAAATAAATGTCTTTTCTTACATAAACATAATATTCAATTGTAAAAAATGCTCAAAGCTAACACTCACAAAAAGCTTAAGATGTCAAACAACTAAATGTTTGATTTCATTTCTGCACTAAAGAAAATAAAAAACATAACTGTACAGATGACCTTGTACCCACAAACACAATATAGATAAAATAGCTAAGTTGGATTAAAACATAACTATACAAATGACCTTGTACCCACAAACACAATATAGATAAAATAGCGAAGTTGGGTTTATGTTCAATATCATTGAATTATAATAAAGAACACAAACAAAGTTATATACATAATCAAAATAAATACAAAACTAAATACATATATCAAGACCATATTTGCCATTGTTATACGTACCCGCCACTCTAAATCATTAATAAATATTTATTCCAAATCTCACGCCAATAAAAATTAATGAAAAGATTTTCTTTCCCCCGCGAGGTATGTATATGGACGTTCTAGAAAGAATCACTAATAGATTACATTTATTCACGACTGCATATCTACAAAGCTCGTTTCATTCAGAGATTGACTAATGCAACGTAAGCATTAAAATCATGAATTTATTTATTATTCTAGAGTAATAATTTTGTGTTAGGGTTGTCCATAAATAAAATCCTAGCTTGAGGAAATACAAAATATTGCATTCAAAAGAAAAAAATTTTAAAACTACTCATCTTTAACTGACATGGCATGGAGGACAAACTAACACTGAATATATGACTCTGGCTTGCTTTAATCTAATTAGCTGAGCTAGGCCAGAATGTATCTAATGTTAGGGTTTGAAACAACCCTTGCTTTTCTTTCTGTAGATCCTTCGAGAATCTGATCAGGAATTAGGTTCATTATTTCTGTATGTAGAAACAAAAGAAACTGCTACTAGCTTAACATCGCATGTTTTTAAATCAAGATTGAACACCATATAGATCCACAGTAATTACCCTTTAATATCTAACATCTCAGAAAATCTAGTAAAACACACATAGATATACATATACGATTTTATCTGATTATTATAATAATCAAGCAAAACCCTTAGATGACAACATACGTAGAACATATTTTGTAGTGCAAACAAGTTCATCATATCAGCCTGATAGCACACTGATGATTTATTTAAGATAGATAATGGGCTTAGTAGTTAAGCCCATCTGGCCAACAAAGACATAGCACTGATGCCCAAAAGAAGAGCAATAGAAGCCCACAGTTGAAGTGCTGCGCTGCTCTGCATTCGTGCATTTAAGAAGTCTGCTGCAAGAAGATCCACCAGAGACATATATATCAGAATTCCTGCAGATGCTGAATATAGCAATCCTTCAACGATAAGAGATGTTGGACTGTTTTCATTATAAGCCGATGCAATTGCAATCCCCAATGCAATTCCAAGTGGTGTAGTCACTGAAAAGAGGAACGCCATTATAGTAGTTGATCTATTCCTGAAACCCGCCTATTTTTCATCATCAACTTTGACAAGATTAGTTATAAATGAAACAAGTGTGAATTGGAATATATCTCTCATATAAAATTGGTTCACCTGAATTATGCATCCTCCTAGACCCATTCCTTCAAACAACTGATGACATGTCAAGGCTGCAACTAGAGGTCTTATTGTGCAAGGGCTATCAGATGCTCCTAATGATACTCCAATTATAATAGAGTGGGCTAGTATTCCAAGCTCCAATACCTGTAACAGTCCACAGCATGGTTTTTCCTTCAGTGGTTAATGTTGTATCATTCTAATAGATATCGTGTAGTATGGTATTCCATAATTTATGACAATGCTAATATGTTTTTGGGAATGATTGTGTATCAATTTTTACATCCTTGATTTGTCTCATCCTAATGATAGATCATAGAATATGATTGGAAACGTTGATGTTGAAAAGTTTGACATACAATTATTCCCAAAAATATATTAGGAAACTAAAAATGCCAATCTATTCGGCTGTTTTAAGACTGGGCGGCTGCTGATTTAAGAATATTACATTCGTTTATTAAATCTATAAAGATCAAAGGATGCAATTTGAATCACCCAATTTGTCTACGGTACAATTTCGCTGTGTAGTAGACTTGCTGAAAAACAATTTCAGCAGAGAATTTAAAAAAGCACTTGATCGGGTAGTACGGTGTAATAAAAAGTTAGAAATGAATTCATACACGATTACTTATAGAACACATTAAAGAGAACTTTTGTTAATTAAATGTATTTAATATGTATTATAATGTCTTATTAGCAGTAATAATTTATTTTTATTATCTAAGTAAGGAGATAATATACAGAGATGGATACGTCTTTAAAGGATTCTAGGTTGATTGATAAAGCTATTTAGGAATTCAAGTATCTTCATTGTCTAAAAAAATGTTTAGAGTTGGATGAATTGTGCACTATGAAATCAAAAAACTATTGGAGTGACTTTGGATTTCTTACATTTTAATTATATTTTCATTTTATTTTTTGATTGATTTTTATAGTTTTACTTTGTTTAGCATTTAGGGGAGAGGATGTAGTACTTGAATACATTTCAATAGTTGTGATAGGAGTTGTTAACTTAATACCCATACTTGTTGATTTAATATTCAATATCTTTGACAACATTGTACCAATTAATTGTGACTTTAAAGTTGTTTTTGCTAATGATGATTATCCATAATTGAATGAACTGTGTTCCTTATTCTAAAAAGCAACCAATCGTGTGATGCCACTTCAATTGCACGAGTATGGGGGTCCCTAATGCACTACGATTTGTCTCACATTTTTTTGGGCTGTTTTAGACAGCTTGGCCAAAAGCATGCAGATGTGGCATCATTTTCTATGGTGTGGAGCAAAATTAAGATGCTCAACTATTAGATCCTCTCCCCTAATCATCCCTTTGGATCCTTTCAGAATCACGGTTTACATAATAAAAAACATTTATCTAAGCAGTGAAACAAAGAGGAGTAAGATATGACAATGATTTTTCTGCTGTCATTAGCTTGCCTGGTTGCTTCTATGATGAAACAATATTTTAAATCTCAAGATTGGTTTCGATATAATAATGAAGATGAAATGGAGTTTGATATTTAAATTTACTTTTTCCTATATATGAAATGTATAGTTGAAGAGATCTTATTGATAATTTGAAATGTTTGTTATAAAATCAGAATAAATTTCTAATTGATCACTATAATCTTTCATAATATCACAATTTTTAAAAATCAGCCAATTTAACATTCATTGATTGATTTTGAAAAATATAAATGAAACAAATTCCTATCAATATTTAGTATATATTATTATTAACTGTACAATCAATAAACAAAATGATGTTTAAGTATATTGTTCAAACCCTAATATTATAAAAATAATAAAAATAATTTTAATCAATTGGTATACCTTCCCACTACAAATTTTTAACTAAAACTCTTCCCGTCACTTAATTATAATTTGGAAAAGGAAAACGACTGTTCCATTGAGAAGATTGTACACTATATAAATAATTGTTTAAAACTTTATTATATTAAGATGGTTGAAAATAGAGTCACCTGTGGACCAGGCAGCCCATTGGTATTTTTAAATATAAAAGTTCCAACAAAAGTTACGTAACTGATTGATAAGCCCTTCCATTACATTTAAAAACATGGTATTTTTCAATATAAAAGTTCCAACAAAATTTTTGTAATTGATTGATATGTATTTTCATTACATTTGAAAATAAATAAAAAATGTATTGATAAACCTTTCTATAACATAAATAGATATAAATTGGGTTGGGCCCTTTTCCCATTGAACTTAATCACATCATAAATAGATATTTTAAGATTACCTGTGAAATGACACGATGACGCAGCAGAGAGGAACCGGATTCTTGATCCATGTTGTTGCATCCATTGGCATATCCATGTGAATGGAGGCGGTTTCCATGCTCTTCTTCCCTACCATTACTCTCTTCTGCATTAGATGTTTCTGCTACACCAACCTTTAGATTTTTATTGAGGTCAGCACGTTGGTAATACCCAGTAGCCATAGCATCAAGCATAAGACTTCCAACTGCGGCCATCATGGCTATAAAACCAGCAAAGGGGAATTGTTTCCAAGCATTGCCCTTCAAGCATGAATTACTAAGAGACATAAAAGCATCAGGAAGAATATGCACAAAACCAGTTGCAAGGATAACACCTGAAGCAAAGGCCTTGATGACAAAAAACATATCATTATCTGGCCTCAGAACACTCACTTTTCTGCCCACAATAGGCAAGCATACGCCTATGGTGCTGCCAACCAAAATACAGGCCATTGCTCCAAGCTTGAGATGGAGAGCAACATTAGGGTTTCTGCAGTGCTCTTTCTTGTAGCATTTAGATTCCTCTGCAACCACCAAAATGGCTCTTGAAAAGAAAGAAAATAGCATGGCAATCACCCATAGGGCTGCCATGACAAACTATGAAGAGAAAACCAGGTTCACAAAGAAGAGGAAATACATAATTTATATGCTACTTTTTTCACAAACATAGATGAGGAAATACATAATTTGTATGCTATTTTTTTCACACCCCACAGTTGTAATGTTGTCATAATATCGACATTTTAGTATCTTTTGCTTTAGACTCATTTTCTTTCGACATTCCATTATAATTAGATTAAGTTGCTGATTCTGAATGCGGTTGGAAAGGTACATTTGAAGGGCCCATGAACTCTCTGCTCCGCCCACTTAATCCTCTTGAAGTCCTTTAATGTCTTACACGTGTGCTTTCAATCCACGCTACACTCAACCTGCTGGTATTGTAAATTCCCCAGCTTGGAGCAACTACTAATATTTAACTTTTAAATGATAATGAATAAGTTTTCACATTGTTAAAGAGTCTTTTCCAATCAGCAGGATCCACTTTACAATATTTCTAACCTGAGTGAAATATGTCATCATCCCCACCTATAAAACTGTATAGAATTCCCTATAGATTGGTGAGTAGTAATTGAGTCCTTAGGAAGATTTTGTTCAGAGAATGTCTAATGCATAAAAGTCAATTTCATTATTGTGTGTTGTGAAGAGAATAGATTTCATTATTGTGTGGTGTGCGGCGCTTTTCAGTGTATTTGTAGTCTAAAAGAAAAGTTAATCAAATGCTAACGTTTGTGATGTAAATGGGTGTGAGAATAAAATGCTGCTTACTGAGAAGGGAAAACAAGGTTCTTTTTGGTGTTTTAAATTCCTTAACAAGACCTCATACCCTTATCTTTAAAGAGTCTTTTACAATCAAGGGCTTTTCTTTATATTATTTCTAAGGTGAGTGAAATATGTCATCATCTCCACTGAGAATTTTATACTACCGTACGCATTGGCAGGTACTAATTAATTGTTTCAAAGGAATTGTTCCAATAGTGTCTAATGCATAGGACACCCATTTCATCACTTTGCATTATGAGGAAGTTAGCTTTTTTCTCGGTTTTTGTTTTTTAATTTTTTAATTTCTAATTTTTTAAAAAAAATTATTTGGTTCAAGTCATGTGCTCTCCTTTCCATTTTAAAGCATTTGTATTTTAATTTTGAGAAAAAATATTGGAGTTAACAAAATAAAACATTTTCTTAGTAAGAAGAAAAAATTAATGTATTTTTTTATTATTGAGTTTAAATGAATTAAAGGATATAATAAATTAGTTAGATGGTATTAGATAGTAACAATTATAATTTCATAAATATAAATCAATAAAGAAATAATATTTAGTTCGATAGTCAAATCTTATGGGTTTATTAAAAAAGACAACAAAATTATTTACACGTACCATTTAGATATGTGCTATATATTTTCTATAGATAGGAATCAAAATATCTCTTTATTTTGTACTGTGTTGTCTTCACATTTTTGCATCTAGGTTGTAGCTATAAACTCTCCATGCGTACAAACATATCTTGCAATACTTTCTAGATTTTTCTCCATGAGTTACCATGAAAGTTTATTGCTAGAGATGATGGTGTTCTTTGTCGCATTGTTCAGACTTTTTCATCCAGTTAGTGATATTTATAATACTTGAGCATATAGCTAGTTGTGAAATGTGGTGGCCAAGTAATTAGTGGCCTACTCGATATGGGGAAGTGGTTTGTGATCACAATGGTAGGTTTGTTTCTTTGGTGGTCCTTCCATGGGGAAGCCAAATAGGCCTTTCCGCCGTAGCTAATGTAGCCTACATTGGTCTTCATTTGGCCCATCCTAAAGGCTTCTAAAAGGTTTGTCTTGAGAGTGGTTTCTTTAATATTGTGAATTTCTTCAAAGGAACCCATATACCTAGCTAGTCAATCCATGACATTATACTTGATTGTTTCAGTATGATTAGTCCCTTGATAATTGTATCATCTCCCATATTAATAGGGAAGGGAGCCATGGTGCTAATTCTTTTGCTAGCCTAGGGGCTACTAAAGACCATATCTTATTGTAAGAGGGCAACCATCCCATCCTCTTTGAATTTAAAATTTTATTGATCAATGATACCCACTCTTGGTAAGGTGGCTACACTTTTTTTCAATCATGGTGAATCATATCCATTGTCAATTGATTAGTATTTGGGGTATGATCTATCTCGAGGATATAATGTTTTTTAATAGTTTGGCTCTCAGTTTGGGCAACTTGCTTATGTGTTCGTTGCTCATCATTATTGTTTGTCTTTTTGAGCTTGCCTTCCCACACTCTCTCAACAATTTTAACCTTGTTTTTCACTACATGGATTTTTGTTGGAGTAAATAGTGTTTTACCAATTTACTCTTTACTTTAGTTTATTTAGGTCAACACATTAATGATGAAGATAGATAATGTAGAGTCATACTTGAACTCTACTTCCTTTAGGAGGATATTGTTTAACTTCCCATATGGATTCTAATTCCTCCAGGTTGAGACACTTGTCTCAACCTTGTCCACTATTCATATCTACTCTTTCCTATTTAAATAGTGTTAGGAATAGTCCCAAGAGATAACTAAGAGTGGGCGGTTGGCGAGGGGGGGGGGGGGGGCTGAATCAGTTATCTACTAGTTTCAATTCTTTATCCAATTAAGTAAACTTAAAAATAAAGCATAAACACAACGAAAGAACACTTGAACACAACACCAATATTTTGGTTATGGGGAAACCCAAATAGGTAAAAACCCTAGTGGGAATTGACACCCACTAATAATATGTACTAATGTTTTATGATCCTTGTTAGAAGATCTTTAACCCTATTAGGAGTTTCTTTACAATATATTTAGTACAGTCACCTGGTCAAGGATCGGACCTTGTTAGGAGTCTTTTACAATTAACCCTTTTAGGGGTGAGGATGCACTATCTGAGAGCACACTGCTCAAAGGGGTGAAGGCTACAACCTTCTGAATAAAAGATACACACTATATCTGGATCTTGGTGAACTGCGCTTTGACCTACTATCTAGATCAATTCCAATGTATAGTACAAACACTTTACTTGGTCACATAGACCTTTTGTTGATAGCTCAACACTTTGCACACTCTGTTCTGCTCTTCACAGTCAACTCTCCACCATGCTTAGCAATCACAAATGACTGCCTATAAATATCATTCCTCCAAATGATATAATCAAGTTGGCTTGTTAGAACCACCATGAAATCATATTAGAGAAACCATAACATACTCCAATAATAATTCTGTCAGCTCTACTAAGCACGCAACACATTCTGGGACCTATCCAATATTAACAATTGTAGATGCACACTACACACTATCAGCTCTGTTGGGCTTTTTTCAACTTTTGTGAGGTTTTCAGTTTTAAGTCGTGGTTTAATCCTTCTGCAAGTTTAATTTTTGTGGTTTAGGTTTTCAAAAATCCATCAAACTTGTTACAATCAAGCCTGAAAACCCTTGCCCTAGGTTTTTCCCTTTTGAGAAATCTTGCTTTGTGTAAACCCTTAAGTTGCCCTAATCCTTATATTTCATTGTTACTTTTTGGCCACTTAAGTGTTTTGATTATGTGTGTGATTATTTCCATCCAGTGTTAGCTGAATTGCGTAGTATTTTTTTATCTTTGAGTTATTCAGTGAACTGGCGAATGAGTAAAACCCATGTTGTATGTTTTCTTTAGTCACTAAGTCTACAAATTATTTAACGGTTACCTCAACCTTTGCACAAACCAGCAAGTATGTAGTCTCATGTTTGCTTATTTCTTGGTAGTTTCTGGTTAACTTCTAGCGACCTGGTGTGGCGGTGTTCTCTCATTCTCAGAATCAAGTGGTTAAGACTTGTATTATCTAGTGATCTGGTGAGGACCGTTGATTATCCTTATGATCCATGGTTATGTTTTAATTTCAAAGTATTTGGGTCCTACATATATTGATTTGGCAATTTGGCAACTCTGTTATAAGTTCTATGTGCTCTAAGTTTGGCGGTTCTGATAGTTTGGTTTAAAAGATTGGACAAAAGTGGTTTTCCCTGTTGTTCGCATGATCTTGAAATAAGTTGTCAAGGTTCTAAATCTTCTAGCGATCTGCTGAATGAGGTAGTCGTGCATTCTCTTAAAAGATTGGGTATGATGAAAACTTTTCAGCGAATGGGTGAAATCAAGCAGTCAAATAAGTTCTAACCCTTTGTTTGCTAAGTCTCGTAATTAAAAGATGATTCTCTCATAGTCTCAGTGAATTAGCGATGGCCGTTGATTGAGGTCACGATCAATGGTTGAATCAAAGTCTTGGTTTGAAATAGGCAATTGGGAAAGAATTCAGCGACTTAGAGAGTAAGTTTATTCGCTAGTTCTCCTATTAAACATGTGGTTAAGGCTCCCATTTAGAAAACAACCAAAGTCTTTAGTCACCAAGTCTCAGAATAAATCAGCAGTCAACTAAAATATTAAGTGAATAAGTGAAGCCTTTGGTTGCTAATTCTCCAAATTGTGACCATGGTTACTTGCTCGGGCAAGATTTTCTTTGTTTGCCAGTTCGCTGAATGGAGGAAGAATTAAGAATTTGACTCAATGAATAAGTGAAGCCTTCAGTCGCTAATTCTATGAATATGAGCTAGGGTTATCTTTTCACTCAGTGAATAAGCGAGAACCTTCATTCGCTAGGTCTCTGAAATGGGCTCATTTAAAGAAAATAATAAAGAAAGGTTAAAGGCCATTGCCATGTGGATAAAGTACACTATCGAGCTAGACAAAAAGAAATTGGCCATCCAATCAATTTTAAAGGAGCAGTTTATCACGTAAGCAGGGTGATAAAGTACCAAACTGTAATCATTGCCTTTTTGCCTTGTTTTCAAATTTTTAAATCTATCTGTCAACATCCTGGTATCAGCTAGCGCTGATTTGAAAACTGGTGATATGTGAATTGAATGTGGAAGTAATTGGAGTTAGATTTGCAATGATTTTGGCAATTGTACACATTTCAATTTGCATCAATAAATGGGCTAAACTCATTTTTTTCTATGTTCGAAGTCATCTGAAGAGAATTGTGTTTTTTGAAGCAACCTTTGAGTGCCAAGAAAATCAAGTTTGCAGAATTGAGAGCCATTGTGTAGAAAAAAATGAGTCAACCAGAGCTGAGCATGACTTCTTCCAATGGTGAAGCCAAAATGAAAGGTGGGGAGGATAAAAACAAGCCAAATTATTCAGATGAGTTTCTCAAATTGTTGCCTAGTCCCAATCAGAACAAAAGAGCTCCTGATGATGCCTTTGAAGATGTTCTATGGCATTGCAAAGATCCTGTTACACCATCCTGCTCAAGTTATACTATTTTCAGTTATTTTTATCGAAATAGGGGTGGGCCAGTTCCTGTTTATAATGTTTGGGCTTTGGGTTTAGGGAAATTGATTGTCCCTGATGTGTTTTTAGATGTAGACCTAATTGTTACATTGGCTAGGTTGTATGATCCTACCTCCAAAACAATTAGGAAGGCAAACCAGTCACCTTTGGTTACTCTTGACAGGGGTTCTTTCATGAAAGCTTTTAGTTTTTTCACATCTTCCTCTACTGAAATTAATCTGCGCCGAGAGAGAGAGAGAGAGAGAGAGAGAGGTATACAAAACAATATAGGGTTAGTAAAAGACCAGATGGTGAAGCATATCCCAAAGAAGGGAACATATATAGCTCCCCTCCCTGATAACATGAATGCCCCTTACCAGTTTAAATCCCTCCATTACTATATGAAGCAGACTTGTTATGGGCTATGTAGAGTATTGGGAATAGATGGGGATGAAGAATTTTTGCCAGCTGATCTTTTGATGATGATCTTAGATATTGAAAATTCTCTAGTAAACACAAATTATGATTACATCCAGTATGTAATCGACAGGATGCATGAAGGGTTAATGTCTATGAAAGAAAGTAAGAAGCCCATCAAGTTCTTACATTACTCTATGTTGATGCACTTAATTCTATTTTTCAATATCAACAGTTTTGATTTGAATATGTTGAAACTAGATTTGACTTTCCAAGATCAACATAATCCAGTACAACTATGGGTAAAGGTATGGAATAGTACTACAATTAGGTGTGACTTTTGTGTTTTCGAGAACTTCATTATTTTTCCTATTCTCAGATGATTAGGCATAAATGTTAGAAGGTTACCACCTAAGCTCCTAAGGTTGCTAAGACCTATACAATGGGAGGAAAAATGGGAGGGAAACCATAATTGGGGTGATTTATACTTAGGGGAAAATTCTACAATTATAAGAGTTTATGGTTTCCCCCAACCCCCACATTTGTTACCAAAATTTGTGTCACCAAGAGTTGCTTCTTTAGAATTTGTTTGGGAGTTGATGCGGACAGACAAAGAACTTTTGGGCCCTCATAAGAAAGGTACTTTCACACCTAGGTAGTTTAGAATCACTGATTTCTTGATTGGTAAGAGGGCTTTCCCACAAATTACCACCTAGCTAAATCAATTTAGTATGGTATATAGTTTTTGTAGGCATGTAGACCCTAACAGCTTCATTAAGACTACAAGGTTGACACTAATACTTGGTATTGGTGTCAATAGAGAACATGAGGGTCTTGATGAGGAGGATGTGATTAGGAATATTTTGGAGAAGGATAAGGTCACTACAAGATGGAATAGGTTTTTTGACCTAAAGGATTTGCAAACTCAATTGAAGGCAGCCCAAATTCCTTTTGACGGTTTGTTCCCTAACCTTCCCTACTTAGAAAGAATTAACAAGATGATAAAGATGTGTGACACTCTGTCAAATCAATTGGAAAGGTTGATTGATTAGAAACAAACAAAGAAAAAGAAGGATTACTCATCTTCTGATCATGAGGATTTCTCTGATGGATCCCAAGAAGGAGATAGCCCACCACAAGTTGGAGACTTACTAATTATTGATCTCATTATACATCAATTAGAGGTAGAGGACCTTCCAAAGCCACCATTGAAGAAGCAGAGGTTTAAAGAGGGAGAGTCTTCTAAGGAGAATGAATAGAAAGGGAGGATTGATAGAGCATATGCTCTTATACCAAGTGATAGGGCTTACCATCACCAATTGAGGAAAACAATAAGGGCCAGCAAGATTGTGGCCACTAATGAAGGAGATGAAGAACAGTCCTTCTGGTCAGGACAAGATATTGGAGAGGTATATTAGGAGGAGTTCTTAAGTGATGACCAGTTCATCAAGAGTGATGAATTTAAGAATTTTCTTATCTAGAAAAAGCAACAAGATGTGGCTAAGGCTATGCCTTAGGGATTAGAGCCAAGTGAAGAAACCATGAGAGCATTGGCCTCTTATGATCCTATCCTTGATGCTATGACTTTTGATGAAGCCAGAGAAAAGGTTAGATCAAGTGGAATGCGGCTAACTCCAGGATGGGATTTGACCTCTGCTTTTATCATTGATCAGATAAGAAAGAAACCAGAGGGAAGTTTATCCTATGAGGTTCATATTGGTGAAATGATAAGAGGAAGTTGCTATGACCCAAGATCCTAGGCTATTGCAATGTGGTCTGTTGCCCCAAAGACTCAAAAGCCATCTCTACTAAGTATAGAGGATCAGATGGAAGGGAATAAAATCATATGGACTGTACAAAATATAGCTAATCTTGAGGTTTCCAAGGTAGTGACCCATTTTGATAACTTGAATGAAGCAAAGATAGCTCAGTTGTCTGAAAGGTATGCAAAAGTATTTGAGAATGCAGGTGTAATGACCAAAGATAGGGACTTGAAAATGATAAAGATCAAGAAATTGGAAGATGAGTTGGTTGATGTGAAGGTTAGGCTTGAAGAAGCCTCAAAGTTAGTTCTTCCTCCTCCTTTGCAAACTGAGGTCCATGTTCAGATAGATACAAAGGTTCTTGATAAGCCTGCTAAGGACTTAGAAAATAAAAGACTAGATGCATCCTTGGATACTGTGGCAAGGATTTTACAATATAGGCAGGACAAAATAAAGGACAGGATGGAATTAGTCCATTAGTCAGTCAGTCTATTACACCAGGCCAGTGGAAAACTGAATGAGTTTTTGACTACTTTGGAGCCACTCTTTAGTGCATGGTCAGGGAGGAGCTCACTATTTGATAAGCTTGATGATTTGCAAAAATATAGGTCTGATATTCCTAAGGTAGTATTTGAGGTTTTTGAAAAGATTGGTTTAGTAAGTGTTGTGTCAAAGTTATTTAAAGGTAAGTCTAAATAGATAGCATCCAAGTTGGATATGTTTGATGGAAATAGTTGTAAGTACTTGCCTCCAATATATGATAATGGTGGGGGTATTGTCATTATAGATGAGTGGAAAATATCAATGGATCAAATGATAATTAAGCAGGATGCTTTCCTTAACAGTGACAGTGCTTTGGATTTCTAGAAAGATGCAATAGTATAATTGATAACTTATTTAAAGTTGAAAGTGATTGCATATGGTTTGTAGAAGATGTTAAAACTGTAACTGAGTCCATGTGGGATTAGCAGGTCAAATCACTATAGGAGTTGCAAGCTTACAATTGGCCATTTGATGATGATGTGGCAGCATGGGACAAACTATCAAAGAAGAAAAAGAAGAAGCCAGCTACCCAAATGATAGGAAAGGAAGAAGAATAGAGTACAAATGGCACCTGATGCAGAGTTCGAGGGAGAGAATATTTCAAACAAGGGATGATGTAGGTTATCCAGATGATGGTCATCATTCATGCAACAAATTATGTAACTGCTCTGAAATATCTTTAGACAAAGGTGCCACTTGTAAAATTGTTAAGTAGTTGAGAACTGCTTTCTGTTGTTATAGTCACAATCTTTGGATTTGTACATTTTATATTTTGTACAAGTTGTTTACACAGCCATCCAAACCTTGTTGCATCCTTTTGAGGATTCCAAGATGGCTGTGGGTATATGTAGCAAGTCTTTACTCTTTTCAAGGGTGGTTAATACATTTTGTAAAGAAAGTTCCAAGATATAGAACTTTATTTCTCTGAAGTCATGGTGATGCTGTAGTGATACATTTTGAATATTAATACAAATATAATGAAACTCTATTGTTGCTACTTGTTGTCTTTGTGTATGGATGTTTTAGTTCTCTTATGCATTAAATTGTAAGGCCTTTTAATGCATTGTTCACAAGGTGAATATAGGGCTTGAACTGAAGTTATTTCAATGAAAGAGTAAAACCTTAAGGGGAGGGTATTTGTGAATTAATTGTCCATGTATAAATCTGATAGAAAGTGTAGGAATTAAAGGAATGGGATGTTAGGCATTTCATTTGGGTTTTAGTATATCTGTCTTGATAGAATCTTGTGGAGATAGGGTTTGACTTTGATGCCCAAGTCAAGAAGGCACTGGTCTAAACTATATTTACATTTGTACCACCAAGGAGATACAAATAATTGATTAATTTTATTTTTATTGCTTAGTCACTATCTGAATCATCTATGACAAGTTCATGGATGTATATTGTAATGCTTTAAAGAAGCACCAAAAAGAGGTTATCCTTCCTTGAGTTTAACTCTCATAAAGAAGGAGGAATATCATTATGCCATTGTTCCATGTTAATCTTCATCATAGTGTTTTGTATCAGGATAATTTGGGCTATACTAAGAGTTGTGATGTCTGATTGAGTCAATTCTAAAAGGGATAGCATACCAGTGAAGGAGTTGATTCACAATTCAAACCTCATTTGAAAATAGTGAATTGTTATAGGTAAACTCACCTGAGTTTCATACTCGAAGTGAAGAATGTTTGACAACCTTAATACCTTAGTGCTTGCATTTTGTTAGATGAATCTATTGGGATAATTAGAGTTATAGTTTTTTCAGATCATAAATCATCTATAGATTTGAGCACTAACAAAATTGGTGACTCTGTTGGGGATGATTGAATAAGAATGTACAATAGATGTGTGCAATACTGTCCATTGTATGTTTGTAGGCCAGCATGATAATTTGATTCCCGCTTGTTAGTGGGTGGTGACTCTGATAATCTATGTTTACTAGTCACTGGTATTTGTAAAAATTTTGATACATCTTGTTGTGATACACCATGAGTCAGCCAAGGTTCATGAGATCTTATTTCAAAGACCACCCTAAAAATAATATGGATGATAAGGTTCATACACCTGGTAGAAAGCAATGGTCTAGGAGAAATTAGATTACACCTAATTCCCCAGGACCTTCAAGAGATGGAGTCCCTACACCACTTCCCCAGGAAGCCTCCTCCTCTTTTGATGACCCTGAACATGTTAAGAAAGTCATGCCTAGTGTACACTTTCCCTCTCATGAAGAAGAGATCATAGAAGTAGGTTATTTCCCTGCTAGAGAAACTCTAGAGCAACCGAGAGAAACTTCTATTGTTGAAACTGCCTCATATGGTTCTAAAAAATTGAGGGAAGAAGTGATTGCTTTAAGGAAAAAGGAGCATGAACAATTACTATAAATTGCTAATAGAAGGAAGGTCAGAGAACAACAAATATATGAATTTCTCATGGAAAAGCAAGATTTGATGAGAAAAACTAGGAACAATGAGATCCAGGCTAAGGATCTAAACCAAGATGTTAAGGATTTAGATAATAATATGTTTGGTGATATGGAGGTTTTAATAAATTAGGCTGAAAGTGCTAAGCTTAAAAATGATGAGTTTGAGGGCATAGGACATGTTCTCCGGCAATTGCACCCATCTGAAATCTTGAGGAACGAGGACATTAGACTTTCCACAAAAGAGATCCCTGATAAGGAAAAGCAAAAAATGGTTCGTGTAAATATTAGTGAGCCCAAGAAATTTGTTATTCCTGGTATACCTTCCCAAGAAAGCCAAGATTTGGAAAGGTCTAGAAAAGCTAAAGAGGATTTGGCTCTTCAGTTAGAGAAACTAGAATTGGAGGCTGCTATAGATGAGATGAAGAGAAAGATTGCTTTCTTGCATGCTAATATAAACACATCTACTAGTAGCTTTGTCCCTATTATATCAGGAATGATCCCACCCAATCAACTTAGCAATTCTTTTCCAAATCCTCAAGCCCCTCATCCTAGACAAAGTATACTTGGACCAAATTTGAATAGTAGTAAGTTTCCCCCTATAGTTAGGGGTACAGTGGGGACTGTACCTTGTCAAAGTGTTGCAGAAACCCCTCTGATCCAACCAAATATCCAAAGGAGACCAGTTCATCTGGATAGATATAGACCTTTATTTTTTGATGGTATTCTTGGTCAACCCAATGCTATCCCTAATGAGATTAGAAAGAAAATCCCATTATTTACTAGAAATAATGTGGCTACCTATGAAGAGCACTTGAAATTTTTCACAGATAAAGTCAATGATTATGAGATTGAGCACAAAGATGTTATAATGAAACTTTTTGTTCAATCATTGGTTGAAGAAGCTAAAGACTGGTACCAAGGTTTGCCTGAGAATAGTATTGCATCATGGGATGAGTTTGTTAGATGTTTCAAGGACAATATGCAGAACATGTGAATTCAAGTTACATGCTCAATGAGTTCAACAATATCAAAAAGCATTACAATGAGAGCATGTCAAAATTTAATAGCAGATTCCAAAAGGCTATGTACAAAATGTTCCAAGTATTAAGGTTGGATGATGCATTCTGCCTGACTACTTATTTCAATTCTATGGATTGTAAAATGTATTATCTCCTAAGAGATAAGAAACCCTGTACCCTTAGGGATGCATTTAAATTGGCCATCAATATTGAAAGAAATTGAAAGGCATCTGGTCAGATGTATACGAGGGATGAGGGTAGGTTGTGGAAGGAAACTAGGTCACAACCTACAAGGCCATCCAAAGAGGATGATAAAGTGGATAAAGGATTTGGTGTTACCAAAGACTTCCCAACAAAGTTTGATAAGGGTGGCAAGAACTTTCAGGACACAAGACCACCTTATCAGAGGCAGGACAAAGCCCCTAACTTATGAGATATGCCTTACAAGACTAATTGGAAAGATGGGAGGCCTGTTCCTGAAAATAATGAACCCCAAAAGGGAAGAGATACACCAGATTCTTTGAAGAAAAGTACAACACATAATGTGGAGAATACCCCTTGGTGTGTGGCTTGTAACATGCCCCATTCACCATTTCAGTGTGTTGTGGCTCAGGCCTTGGGAGAAGAGGCCAATAATTCATATGCAAAAGATTATGAAGAATCTGAAAAGCCTTCTATTAACATGTTTACTACTAAAGTAATGGGGGATTTTTTGTCTTCAGAGGATGAAGAGATTTGTCTTGATATTGATCATAAAATGAGGTTTCTCTCAGATTATGAACAATAGATATTTACTCACTTAGATCATGATGAGTCTGATAATGACAATTGCAAAGCTCATATGGTAGAATTAGGGTCAGATGAGAAACAATGGAGAAAACCTAGTGATGAGGAAATTAGAACTATAACTATGGCTGCTATAACTCAAGCCAAATCTTCTTACAACTTGAGAAATAGAAAGGTGGATACTAATCAAGGAGTCCCTAGGTCAGTGTTTGTTAAGGATAACCTTTAGAATAATGATTCCCCAAAGCCCAATGTTGTAAATAACAAGAATAAAGGGCTTGTAACTGAGAAAAGGAGTGAGGATGTTATTATTGACAATGTTAAAAGGAAAGTTGGTAGGAAAAAGGATTATCCTAATATTTCTATTGATCCTCCTACCTTTGATATGAGACATGCCCTATCCCAAATGAAGGTTTCCATTCCTTTACTGGAAATGTTGAAAATTGAGGAACATAAGACAGTGGCCCTGGCTCTCATAAGTGAACAAGGGATAGTTCCCACCATGCAAGAGAAGGGGAATTCAGTAGAAGGGCCTATTTCAATTGATAACATCTCTGATGTGTGTGTTGGAACTATTGTGACACAAGAGCCTTCCTCTATTGACCCTTTCTATGTGACACTAATTGTAAATAATTTTCTGTTAAAGAATTGTATGATTGACTCTGGTGCTGCTACAACTGTAATGCCCTATCATGTAATGAAAGATTTAGGATTGCAAGTTGACACATCTAATGGAAGGTGTTATGCTATGGATAACAGGGTAGTACCTATTATAGGAACCCTGATTGGAATTGAAGTAAAGATTGTTGTATTCCCAGAGGCCACATACAAGATGGATGTCATTGTTGTTGATACAAAACCCCATTATGGCATGCTATTGTCAAGGCAATGGGCTGCAGTAGTAGGTGGAAAATTTCAATTGGAGTTGTCATATGCTACTATCCTAGTCAATGGGATTGAGGTAAAATTGTATAGGGAGCCCCGTTCCTCAGTCATGGTTGAAAAAGTTGCACCAAAAGATTTGAACTGCTTTCTAGATATTAACATGAATAATTTCATGATTGAAGAGATAGTACCTCAGATGAAAAACACAGACCCAATAGTTGATGAGTTAGTATTGTAGAAAAATGGACTTTGGCAAATGTTTTTTGATGGTGGATGCTCCAAGGAAGGATCAGGAGCTAGTGTTTTTTTTTATTTCCCCGTCAGGTATTACTTTCAAGTACTCTTTCCTATTGACCTTTGAATGCACTAATAATACTACTGAGTATGAGGCATTGATATTGGGATTAGAAATTGCTATAAATCATGGTATCAAATGTCTAAAGGTCCATGGTGATTCCCAATTAGTTATAGCTCAAGTAAGATCTAAATATGATGACAAGGATGAGAGATTGAAATTGTACAAACATGTTGTCTAGGATAGACTAGAGTTTTTTGATGCTTTCAATCTTCTTTAGGTAGAGAGGTCTAATGATATCATGGCATATTTTCTTGCTAATGTTGCTCTAAAAAATGATGATATTACCCTTGCTGGTGTGTCTATGTTGGAAGTCAAAAGTAGGCCTGTAGTGCCTGACAATGTGTATAATTGGCAAGTATTTGAGGATGATTTTGATATCTTAAGGTTTCTTCAAGGTCTAGATCAATATGATGGGCAACAAATAGATTTTAATGAAGCCCAACATTATGTTGAAGGAAAAGAATGTATTATGGGAAATGATATAGTGCAACTACCTTCAAACCATATACCAAAGGGGTTAGTGGAGTTAGAAGCGATGTTTAAAATAAATGATGGGTACTTGTCTCAAAAGTTTAACACTAAAATGGAGGACTTAGAGGAAATAAATTTAGGTTTAGAAACATCCCCTCAAATATTCTATATTGGGAAAAGGTTGAGTAGGGAGGTTAGAGGAAATTTGATAAGATTGTTAAAAATGTACAAGCATGTTTTTGCTTGGTCGTATGATGATCTCAAGGCTTATAAAGCAGACCTCTTTCAACATGAAATTCTACTCAAGGAAGATACTAAGCCTTTTAGACAAAAAAAAAGACCTATCAATCCCTTGCTATCCACAAAGATGCAGGTTGAATTGACAAAATTGAGAGATGCTAGTATCATTGAACCTATTAGGCATTCCACCTAGGTCTCAAATCTTGTGCCAGTGAGAAAGAAGAATGGTGACATAAGACTTTGTGTTGATTTCAAGAATTTGAATGTAGCTTCATTAAAAGATAATTATGGACTACCAAATATGGAAGCCATGCTGCATAGGGTAACTGGTTGTGAACTTTTATCAATGATGGATGGTTTCTCAGGTTATAATCAAGCACTGGTCAAAGAGTCAGAGTAGTTTAAAATAGCATTTACAACCCCATGGGGAACCTATGTGTATGTGCACATGCCTTTTGGTTTAAAAAATGTTGGAGCTACTTTTCAAAGGGCAATGGATGTTGCTTTCAAGGAATTGATTGATGTTCTTATCTTTGTATACCAAGATTATCTAACTGCTTATTCAAAAAGGGTTGAGGATCATTGCAGTCATTTGGAAAAGGTCACTGTTAAAGCTCTAGAATTTGGTGTCTCTTTAAACCCCAAATAATGTCAATTTGTTGTGATAGAGGGGAAGTTACTTGGACATATAGTGTCAAAAGAAGGAGTTAGGATTGACCTTGAAAGAGTAGAGGCAATCAGGAAGGTACCTTCACCTAAGAATATAAAGGGTGTGCAATCTTTCTTAGGGAAAATTAATTTTGTTAGGAGATTCATTGCTAATTTTGCTGAAATGGTTAAGCCTATAGTAAAACTCCTGAAGAAAGATGTAAAGTTTAATTGGGATAGTGAGATTCAACAAGCTTTTGAGAAAATTAAGAAAGCAATCCAAGAAGCCCTTGTCTTAATCTCACCTGATTATTAAAAACCATTTTCTTTGTTCTCCTTTGCCTCTTTTCACACTATTGTAGATGTCCTATTACAAAAGGATAAAGAGGGATTTGAACGTCCCATAGCCTTTTTTAGCAAGTCATTGCAGTTTGTTGAATTGAATTATGAGTTAATGGAAAAACAAGCATATGCGCTAGTCAAGGCAGTTAAAGATTTTAGACCTTATCTTGTTTGTGCCAAGGTTAATGCATATGTACCTCATGCAGTAGTGAAAGATATTTTGGTGCAAAGTGAGGTCACATGGAAAAGGTGCAAGTGGATCAATAGGATTCAAGAGTTTGATCTTAAGCTCCACATTACCAAATTGCTGAGAGGTTTGGGACTTGAAAAACTAATGACTGAGGAAAACATGGATCTCATAAAAATGAATAGTGTTGTTGTTAATGAAGATACAGTCACTAGCATTGAAATGCAATCATGGTACAAAGATATTTATTATTTTATCAAATATGCTAAATGTCCATAGGAGTTGAATGAGAATTAGAGGAGAAGTTTGAGATTGTGGGCCCAGAGGTATGTAATGATATAACGTGATTTGTACTAGAAAGATAATGATGAGATTCTATTATTTTGTTTGGACAAACACCAATCAAAAAAGGTATTGAAAGAAATGCACTCCAAGTTGTGTGGAGGACATCATTCTGCTCGATCCATAGCTCATAAGATTTTAAGGGTAGGATACTATCGACTTGTATTGTTCAAAGATACTCACTCTTTTCTTAGAAAGTGTGAGCCATGTCAAATATTTTCCAATAAACTAAAATTTTAAGGTGCTCTGTTGTTGAGCCCTATGGTTGCAGAAGCCCCTTTTGCCATGTGGGGTATGGACTTTATTGGGGAATTTTTTGATAAATCTAGTGGGGGGCATAGTTGGATTTTGGTTGCTATAGATTACTTTACTAAATGGATTGAAGAAATTCCAACTAAAAAGGTAACTAGTACTATTGTAATTGAGTTTTTGATGAACAATCTAATCACTAGATTTGGTGTTCTTGTTAAATTGGTTGTAGATAATGCCATGAGTTTCAGATCTCAGGAGATTACTAATTTTTGTTCAAAAATGGGAATTATTTTTCTTATTCATCCCCTTACCACCCACAAACAAATGGGTAGGTAGAATCTAGTAATAAGAGTATCCTAGAAATTTTGAAGAAAACTCTAGAAAAGAACAAAATGAGTTGGCATGTAAAGTTGAAACTAGCATTGTGGGCTGATAGGATTGCTGAGAAAAGAGCTACAAGGAAGTTCCCTTTTGAGATGGTATATGGTATGAAATCAAGGTTACTAGTAAACAACTTTTTACCAATATACAAATTCATGCATGAAGAAGGTATGGAAATTAGTGATCCATTGCAAGACAAAATGATTCAGTTAGTTGAACTGGATGAGATCAGAAGGGAAGGACAAAAGGAAAATGTGAAGTTGCAACAAAGAATGAAATATCTTTTTGATAAAAGAGAAACTTTGAGAAAATTCCAACTGGGTGACATGGTTCTTCAATGGAATGCACGGGCTGAAGACAAAGGGAAACACAAAAAATTTGAGTCTTTGTGGATGGGACCTTTTTTCATCAAACTCATGGCAAGGATTCATATTTTCTACAAAATTTGGATGGTGGAGAATAGGAATTGCTAGTGCATGGATAGCTCCTGAAGTTTTTCTTCAGTTAGTTCTTTCTCCTTTTCCATGCACAATAGATATCTATATATGTGTAGGTGTGTTGGTTTTGTGGTGTGTTCGTTTCCTATTTTAGGTTAGGGTTTTGTGGTCTGCCTCCCAGAGATTCACAATTTCTTGCTTTGACCTTGCACTCAAGCATCCTCAGATAGAGCCACTATTGGGATTTTTTTAGGTTTTATGAGGTTTTCAATTTCAAGTCATGGTTTAATCCTTCTGCAAGTTTAATTTATGGGGTTTAGGTTTTCAAAAATCCATCAAACTTGTTACAATCAAGCTTGAAAACCCTTGCCCTAGGTTTTTCCCTTTTGAGAAATCTTAATTCTTCATCTAAACCATTAAGTTTCCCTAATCCTTATATTTCATTGTTACTTTTTGGCCACTTAAGTGTTTTGATTATGCACGTGATTATTTCCGTCCAGTGTTCGTTGAATCACATAGTATTGTTTTATGTCACTAAGTCTCCAAATTATTTAGTAGTTACCTCAACCTTTGGGTGAGCCAGTGAGTATGTAGTCTCTTGTTCTCTTATTTCCTTGTGGTTTCCGGTTAACTTCTAGCGACCTAGCGTGGCGGTGTTCTCTCATTCTCAGAATTAGGCAGTTAAGACTTGTATTATCTAGCGATATGGCAAGGACCATTAATTATCCTTATGATCGATGGTTATGTTTTAATTTCAAAGTATTTGGGTCCTACATAGATTGATTTGGCAATTCGGTGACTGTGTTATAAGTTCTATGTGCTCTAAGTTTGGCAATTCTGATAGTTTGGTTTTAAAGATTGGACAAAAGTGGTTTTCCCTATTGTTCGCATGATCTCAAGATAAGTTGGAAAGGTTCTAAATCTTCTGGTGATCTGGTGAATGAGGTAGTCATGCATTCTCTTAAAAGATTGGGTATGATGAAAACTTTTTAGCGAATGGGTGAAATCAAGCAGTCAAGTAAGTTCTAACCATTTGTTCACTAAGTCCCGTAATTAAAAGATGATTCTCTTATAGTCTCAGTGAATTAGCGATGGTTGTTGATTGAGGTCATGATCAATGGTTGAATCGAAGTCTCAGTTTGAAACAGGTAGTTGGGAAAGAATTTAGTGACTTAGAGACCAAGCTTATTCACTAGTTCTCCTATTCAACATGTGGTTAGGGCTCCCATTCAGTGAACAAGTGAAGTCTTTGATTGCCAAGTCTTAGAATAAATCAACAATCAACTGAAATATTAAGCGAATAAGCGAAGCCTTTGGTTGCTAATTCTCCAAATTGTGACCATGGTTAGTTGCTCGGGCTAGGTTTTATTTGTTCACTGGTTTGCTAAATGGAGGAAGAATTAAGAATTTGACTCAATGAATAAGTGAAGCCTTCAGTCAATAATTCTATAATTATGAGCCAAGGTTATCTTTTCACTTAGTGAATAAGTGAGAACCTTCAGTCGCTAGGTCTTTGAAATGGGTTCATTTAAAGAAAATAATAAAGAAAGGTTAAAGGTCATTGCCATGTGGATAAAGTAAACTATCAAGCTGAGGAAAAAGCAATTGGCCATCCAATCAGTTTTAAAGGAGCAGTTTATCACGTAAGCAGGGTGATAAAGTTCCAAACTATAATCATTTTCTTTTTGCCTTGTTTTCAAATTTTTAGACCTATCTGTCAACATCCCGACATCGGCTAGCCTTGATTTGAAAATTGGTGATATGTGAATTGAATGTGGAAGTCATTGGAGGTAGATTTGTAATGATTTTGGCAATTGTATACATTTCAATTTGCATCAATAAATGGGCTAAACTCATTGTTTTATGTGTTTGAAGTCATCTGAAGAGAATTGTATTTTCTAAAGCAAGCTTTGAGTTCTAAGAAAATCAAGTTTATAGAAATGAGAGCCATCATGTAGAAAAAAATGAGTCAACCAGAGCTGAGCATGACTTCTTCCATTGGTGAAGCCAAAATGAAAGGTGGGGAGGATAAAAAAAAAGAGAAATTATTCAGACGAGTTTCTCAAATTGTTGCCTCGTTCCAATCAGAAAAAAAGCACTCCTGATGATGTCTTTGAAGATGTTCTAGGGCATTGAAGAGATCCTGTTACACCATCCTACTCAGGTTATACTATTTTTAGTTATTTTTATTGAAATAGGGGTGGGCCAGTTCCTGTTTGTAATGTTTGGCCTTTGGGTTTAGGGAAATTGATTGTCCCTGATGTGTTTTTACACATAGACCCAATTGTTGCATTGGCTAGGTTGTATGATCCTATCTCAAAAACAATTAGGAAGGCATACCAGTCACCTTTGGTTACTCTTGACAGGGGTTCTTTCATGAAAGCTTTTAGTTTTTTCACGTCTTCCTCTACTGAAATTAATTAGAGCCAAGAGAGAGAGAGAGAGGTATACAAAAAAATATAGGGTTAGTAAAAGACCAGATGGTGAAGCATATCCCAAAGCAGGGCACATATATAGTTCCCCTCCCTGATAACATGAATGCCCCTTACCAGTTTAAATCCCTCCATTACTATATGAAGCAGACTTGTTATGGGCTGTGTAGAGTATTGGGAATAGATGGGGATGAAGAATTTTTGCCTGCTGATCTTTTGATGATGATCTTAGATATCCAAAATTCTCTAGTAAACATAGATTATGATTACATCCAGTATGTAATTGACAGGATGCATGAAGGGTTAATGTCTGTGAAAGAAAGTAAGAAGCCCATCAAGTTCTTGAATTACTCTATGTTGATGCACTTAATTCTATTTTTCAATATCAATAGTTTTGTTTTGAATATGTTGAAACTAGAATTCACTTTCCAAGATCAACATAATCTAGTGCAACTATGGGTAAAGGTATGGAATAGTACTAGAAATAGGTGTGACTTTTGTATTTTTGAAAACTTCATTATTTTTACTATTCTGAGAAGGGTGGGCATAAATGTTACAAGGTTACCACCTAAGGTCCTAAGGCTACTAAGACCTATGTAATGGGAGGAAAAATGGGAGGGAAACCATATTTGGGGTGATTTATACTTAGGGTAAAATTCTACAATTATAAGAGTTTACGATTGCCCCCAACCCCCACATTTGTTACCAAAATTTGTGCCACCAAGAGTTGCTTCTTTAGAATTTGTTTGGCAGTTGATGTGGATAGACAAAGATCTTTTGACCCCTCATAAGAAAGGTACTTTCAAACCTAGGCAATTGAAAATTAGTGATTTCTTGATTGGTAAGAGGGATTTCCCACAAATTACCACCTGGCTAAATCAATTTAAGATGGTATCTGGTTTTTGTAGACATGTGGACCTTGAGGGCTTCATTAAGACTTCAAGGTTGACACTAATACCTGGTATTAGTGTCAACAAAGAACATAAGGGCCTTTATGAGGAGGATGTGATTAGGAATATTGTGGAGAAGGATGAGGTCACTACAAGATGGAATAGGTTTTTTGACCTAAAGGATTTGCAAACTCAGTTGAAGACAGCCCAAATTCCTTTTGACAGTTTCTTCCCTAACCTTCCCTACTTAGAAAAAATTAACAAGATGATAGAGATGTGTGACACTCTATCAAATCAATTGGAAAGGTTGATTGATCAAAAGAAAACAAAGAAAAAGAAGGATTACTCATCTTCTGATCATGAGGATTTCTCTGATAGATCCCAAGAAGGAGATAGCCCACCACAAGTTGGAGACTTACCAGTTATTGATCTCATTAAAGATCAATCAGAGCTAGAGGATCTTCCAAAGACACCACTAAAGAAGCAGAGGCTTTAAGAGGGAGAGTCTTCTAAGAAGAACAAATAAAAAGGGAGGATTGATAGAGCATCTGCTCTTGTACTAGGTGATAGGGCTTACCATCACCAATTGAGGAAAACAATAAGGGCCAGCAAGATTGTGGCCACTAATGAAGGAGATGAAGAACAATCCTTATGGTTAGGACAAGATATTAGAGAGGTATATTAGGAGGAGTTCTTGAGTGATGACCAGTTCATCAAGAGTGATGAATTTAAGAATTTTTTTATCTAGAAAAAGAAACAAGATGTGGCTAAGGCTATGCCTGAGGGATTAGAGCCAAGTGAAGAAATCATGAGAGCATTAGCCTCTTATGATCCTAGCCTTGATGCTATAACTTTAGATGAAGCTAGAGAAATGGTTAGATCAAGTGGAATGCTGCTAACTCCAGGATGGGATTTGACCTCTACTTTTATCATTGATCAGATAAGAAAGCAACCAGAGGGTAGTTTATCCTATGAGGTTCATATTGGTGAAATGATAAGAGGAAGTTGCTATGACCCAAGATCCTAGGCTATTGCAATGTGGTCTATTTCCAAAAAGACACAAAAACCATCTCTACTAAGTATAGAGGATCAGATGGAAGGGAATAAAATCATATGGACTATACAAAATACAACTGATCTTGAGGTTTCCAAGGTAGTGACCCATTTTGCTAACTTGAATGAAGCAAAGATAGCTCAGTTTTGTGAAAGGTATGCGGAACTATTTGAGAATGCAACTGTAATGACCAAAGATAGAGACTTGAAAATGATAAAGATCCAGCAATTTGAAGATGAGTTGGTTGATTTGAAGGTTAGGCTTGAAGAAGCCTCAAAGGTAGTTCTTCCTCCTCCTTTGCAGATTGAGGTCCCTATTCAGATAGATAGAGAGGTTCTTGATAAGCCTGCTAAGGACTTAGAAAAAATATGATTAGATGCATCCTTGGATACTATGGCAAGGATTGTACAATATAGGCAAGACAAAATAAAGGACAGGATGGAATCAGTCCATCAGTCAGTTAGTCTATTACACTAGACCATTGGAAAAGTGAATGAGTTTTTGACTATTTTGGAGCCACTCTTTAGTGCATGGTCAGGGAGGAGCTCACTATTTGATAAGCTTGATGATTTGTAGGAATATAGGTCTAATTTTCCTAAGGTAATATCTGAGGTATTTGAAAAGATTGGTTTAGTAAATGTTGTGTCAAAGTTCATTAAAGGTAAGTCTAAATAGATAGCAGCCAAGCTGGCTATGTTTGATGGAAATAACAGTAAGTACTTGCCTCCAATATATGAGAATGGTGGGGGTATTTTCAATATAGATGAGGGGAAAATATCAATGGATCAAATGATAATTAAGCAGGATGCTTTCCTTAATAGTGATAGTACTTTGGATTTAGAAAGATGTAATAGTATAATTGATAGCTTATTTAAAGTTGAAAGTGATTGCATACAGTTTGTAGCAGATGCTAAAAGTGTAACTGACTCCATGTGGGATTAGAAAGTCAAATCACTATAGGAGTTGCAAGCTTACAATTGGCCATTTGATGATGATGTGGCAGCATGTGACAAACTGACAAAGAAGAAAAAGAAGCCAGTTGCCCAAATGACAGGAGAGGAAGAAGAATAGAGTACAAATGGCACCTAATTTAGAGTTTGAGGGAGAGCATGTTTCAAAAAAGGGATGATTTAGGTTAGCCAGATGGTGGTCATCATTCATGCAACAAATTATGTAACTTCTCTAAAATATCTTTAGACAAAGGTGCCACTTGTAAAATTGTTATGTAGTTGAGAACTACTTTTTGTTGTTATAGTCACAATCTTTGGATTTCTACCTTTTGTCTTTTGTGCAAGTTGTTTACATAGCCATCCAAAGCTTGTTGCATCCTTTTGAGGATTCCAAGATGGCTATGGGTATATGTAGCAAGTCTTTACTCTTTTCAAGGGTGGTTAATACATTTTGTAAAGAAAGTTCCAAGATATAGAACTTTATTTCTCTAAAGTCATGGTGATGTTGTACTTATACATTTTGAATATTAATACAAAGATACTAAAACTCTATTATTGCTACTTGTTGTCTTTGTGTATGTCTTGGTTTTTGAAAATACTTATGCCAACTAGGGCTACCAATATGCCTTGAGACTGATATTAGGAGTGGTTAGCTCCAAGTATAGGAGCTCTGGAAGACAACTGGACCAACTATAGGGACAAGACTACCCTCTTCACTTTTGGCTTTGAAAAACCAAGGTGGGTGTACCTAATCCAATATCTTATGGAATTTTAGGACTTTAAACTAGATGATAGAAAGAAAGTACTAAATGGTAACCAAACATTCATTGACTCTCCATTGTTATGATGGAACATTACTACTATCAACCAAACAATAATTAAGACTTGAAATGGTGTTGATATATGAAGATGGAAAGAAGTAAACAAGAGCCAATCAAACATTGAACTCAACTAAACATACTAATCCCTGATCAGTGCCATTATCCATTGGGCAGATCTCAAATATAGACATTGAAACATGAACCAACTATTGTCAAAGACTCATAGCCATAAACATAAACATTCCAGCCCATCCACTACTTATAGTATCCTTCTGTAGACAAATCAAGATGAATCTATGCCCTATTGAAAGTATATTTCACTTGATCCTAGATCAAGAACTAAAGACTAGAACATATACAAAGGTAACCCTATGCAATGCATAAGAAAATCTAGAATTCACAAGATTGACACCAAGGAGAGACTTGAAAGCTTGAAATAATTATATTAAGTATGATGAGTCATGCACATGTTCAAAGTAGAAAAGAGAGAAAACCACTTCAATAACCTGCAAAAGAGTACAAGGAAATTCTATTCAATCTACAACAATATGATACAGCCTACTACAACCCCTTGGAACCAACCAAAATTAGAACCCTTCTAAATGATGAAGAAAATCCTTTTATAGGTACAAGGACTGCAACATGTAACAGATCATTTAGGGAAAAATTAGGGTTTCAACCACCCTGCCAATTAAGACTCAATCAAGAAATTATTACAAGGGGAAGAAAACAAGCAACTAGGCTTGAAACAGATCCAAGAAAGATATCCATAAATGATAATTTTGAATTGTGTACCGAAGACCATGAATCTATCATGCATATCAATCTAATTAGAACCCCTACAACATGTCTCAAACACCTTTATTCATTCCTCCATGGCATAAAACCTTCCTACAAATAATCATCAAACTTATTGGACCACACTACAACCACCGGTGCCACCAAACAAATCAAATCCGACCTCAAAAGCAATTAAAACTAGTCCTTTCTTGTCACTAAGAAATCCTCAAAAAATTGAATTTGAATTGCAACGGTTACTTTATGGAACCTGCAATATATCAATGGTCACAATTTGAATTTGGATCAACTTTATAACCTGACTGTCAAATTCTCATGTTGTGCGGGCTTTATGTCTTTAACTCATCTGATAGCCTCAGGTTAACTCCTAGTGACCATGAGACAAGGCTTTTACTATTCACAGAAATGAACTTCTAACCCACCATTTAACTCTCTGAACTGGCAAATAAAGGAAACTTAACTCACCCAAACTACATTTGGTGAACTGGCGATTGAAGGGTTTCACCAGTTCACAAAACACTTTATACCTCTACCTGTTAATTTAGCAACTATGTGAATTCTTGTTCGCCAAATTGCCAAAACATTTAGAGCACTGCTACCTTTCTTCGTGAATGAGCGAACCCCTTGAAAATTTTTTAGGACACTAAATATTTTTCAGAACCTCCAAAAGATTGAGACTCACCCATTGGCCCGCTTCTAAGAAGATCAATGATCATCGCATCTTCGCATGTGTTAGAAAAAACCCTTCAGATCGTGCATCGATCATCGATGCTCTATCATTTTTAGAACCCACTGAACCTCAAAAAACCTAGCCCCACTAACAACATGTCTAGTCACACAACGTGGACCAATTAGATAACAACAAATAAGCACACCTAGCAAGTGGACCCACTACACTTTATCCCCTTTGAAAAAGGTAGAATTGATGGTTGTCACATGATCTTAAACCTCTGACACATCTCATAAGATCATACACCTATCGTTGATTTTCTGACAATGTCAGGACCCTTTGACAAACTCAGAAACTAGGTCCCACTAACAACTGCCAATGTATGACCTCATGGACCAATCACAATTTTCCAACTGTATCTACGTGTCACCTCGGACCTACAGTTTGAAGCACTGTGTCATAAAGAGAATCAATGGTCGTCATGATTTTGCATAGCTCTGACACATCCCTTGCACCTTAATGACAACCATCAAATTAAGATGGTGTCAGAGAGCTTGGGCCCACAAACCACATGAACACATGACCAAAGAGGAGAAACTGCCATGCCAAGTCACTAGTAGTTAAGAGATAAGCCGCTAGGAATAGGAGAATATGCAAACACTGTGTTCACCCAATTGCTGAAAGAAAAGATATAACCGCCAGGAACCAAGTGAACCAGTGAAAAACATGTATTCACTAGATCATTGAATAATAAAGAGACATGAAACTTTGTTAAGTGATTTAGTAAAGATTGGGAGAAAAAACCACATGCATAAAGGAAAGACTTAAGTGGCCTGAAAAGGTAATGAAGAATTAGAATGAGGCCAAGGCATATTTAGGGTTTTTCACTATAACGACTATAAATATGAATTTTTGCAAGGGTTTCAAAGCCAGAGACACAAAAATGATTGTAGGGACCAAAAGAAAAATGCTACAGCAATGAAATCTTTTGTAGGGGTAGACCATTTTCTAAGGAATTTAGCTATGACATGAAAATGGGCTAATAGTATGGATGTTTTAGTTCTCTTATGCATTAAATTGTAAGGCTTTTTAATGCATTGTTCACAAGGTGAATATAGGGCTTGAACTTAAATTCTTTCAATGAAAGAGTAAAACCTTAAGGGGAGGGTCTCTATGAATTAATTGTCCATGTATAAATCTAATAGCAAGTGTAGGAGTTAAAGGAATGGGATGTCAGGCATTTCATTTAGGTTTTAGTATATCTATCTTGGCAGAATCTTATGGAGGTAGGGTTTGACTCTAATGCCCAAGTGGATAAGGTAGTGGTCTAAACTATATTTACATTTGTACCACCAAGGAGATACAAATAATTGATTAATTTTACTTTCATTGCTTAGTCACTATTTTAATCATCTATGACAAGTTCATGGATGTATATTGTAATGCTTTAAAGAAGCACCGGAAAGAGGTTATCCTTCCTTGAGTTTAACTCTCAAAAAGAAGAAGGATGAATATCCTTATGCCACTGTTCCATGTTATTGCTTTCATAATCTTCATCATAGTGTTCTATATCAGGATAATTTGGGCTATACTAAGAGTTGTGATGTCTTATTGAGTCAATTTTGAAAGGGATAGCATAAGAGTGAAGGAGTTGATTCACAATTCAAAGCTCATTTGAAAATAGTGAATTGTTATAGGTAAACCCACCTGAGTTTCATACTTGAAGTAAAGAAGGTTTGAAAACCTTAATACCTTATTGCTTGCATTTTGTTAGATGAATCTATTGGGATAATTGGAGTTATAATTTTGTCAGATCATAAATCATCTACAAATTTGAGCACTAACAGGCTCTACCAAAGTAACTAAAAATTTCTCCTCGAGCTGAATTACATCATGCACTCTTAACCAAACATTACTAACTATTCTCCAATCACCAATCCAAGGGCATATACCAAAATGATAGGTGCAACTCTCGAACCAATATAATCTCTATTGACTCTTCTGAATAAACACAAGAAACTACTACTTCTGGATAGCAACTGCATAACTTTACTTCTACTAATCAACAGAGTCTATGTCCATGAATGTAATATCTCTAACATGTCTTAATAACATATCCAAATGCACAAGGCTCTATGATAACTTTATGGAAAATAATTCACCAAATACTTCTTGTAACTCTATCAGGAACACTACTGACACAAGCTGCTATATAACTGTTTGTACTAACAGTTAACCTCTACGTCCATGATATCATGTTGATAACATGTCCATGTTTTATATACCATAAGCTTACTTCATAAGTCTTCCACACATGCTACTTACCATATGTTTTCATCAATGAAAAACATATAGTCAGCACTGTCTTGCTGGAAAATCTCCAACAATCTCCCCCTTTGGCGTTGATGGCATCATATGGAATGAAAAAAAACATCAACCCAAATGAACATTTATTTTATAACATTCTTCATTTACTCTTCAAAACTCCCCCAAGGATGAATCCTCCTTCTACTGCAATATTCTTCAACATTCTCCATTTCCTCAACTGAATTGCTTCCATAACTGAATACTACTCCCCCTTAGTATATTACTCCTTTTACTTCTATTTTTCATGACTATATATTACTCCCCCTTTGAAATCAATGGAAAAGGGTACTAAATAGTTTAAGCACCATTACTACTCCTAAGGTAGAGTAGTTAACCATCCATCAATCCCTGAGGACTGATGCTCTTTCTTCTTTCTTATAAGTAGAATCAGGGAAGGGAATTACTCCCAACTTCTCCTTGAGATACTCAAAAGTATCCTTTGGCAAGGGCTTTGTGAATATGTCTACTATTTGATCTTTAGTACTCACATTGTCCAACTTAACTTCTTTCTCTACTACTATCTCTCTTAGTAAGTGATACTTGATCTCAATGTGTTTTGTCTTTGCATGCATCACAGGGTTCTTTGACATATTGATAGTGCTAGTGTTATCACAATGCATAACAATAGGATAGTCAATCTGAATTCCAAAATCCTTTATCATTTGCTTGATCCAAACAATTGTAGAATAATTTAGGGCTACTACAACATACTCTGCTTTTGTTGTTGAATGAGAAATACAATTTTTCTTCTTACTTGTCCAAGTGACAAGTCTATCACCAAGAAACACTACTCCTCCTAATGTACTCTTTCTATCATCAATGCATCCTGCCAAATCTGTATCATTATATACATGTTCAAATCAAAATTTTCTGAATTGGGATACCATAGACCATAATCTATAGTGCTTTGCAAGTATCTAAATATTCTTTTTACTACCATGAGGTGACTTTTTTTAGGCTCTACTACAAATCTTCCAACTATGCCAACTACATTGGAAATATCAGGTCTAGTTTGAGTAAGATAAATGAGTTTTCCAATCATAGACTTGTACAATATTATATCTACCACTGGTGAGTCATCTTCTTTTGTAAGCTTCCATCTAGTTATCATAGGTGTCCCCACTTGCTTGCAATTGTCCATCTTGAATTTCTTTAATATCTCTTTCACATACTTGGACTCATTAATGAAAATACCTTTATCTGTCTATTGCACATTCAATCCCCAAAAGTATTTGATAGGTCCAATCATGCTCATCTCAAATTTGCTCTACATTTCTTTATCAAATTTAGCACTAAGTTTGTCATTACCTTCAAAGATGATGTCATCAACAAATATAACTACAAGTAGTAAAACTTCATATGTCTCTCTTATGAATCGATTATAATTTGCTGCTCCTTTCTTGAATCCAATCTTTGTTAGATATCCATCCAGTCTCTCATACCAAGCTCTAGGGGCTTGCTTAAGTCCATAGAGGGCCTTCTTCAATCTACATACCATGTCAAGTTTGTTTGATAAGGTGAATCCTTCTGGCTGCTCAATGTATACTTATTCTTTTAATTCTCCATTGAAGAATGCTGACTTGACATCCATTTGATAGACTTTGAAGTTTTTGAATATTGCATAAGCTAGAAACAACTTAATAGCTTCTAATCTTCTCACAAGTGCAAATGTGTCTAAATAATCAATGCCTTCTCTCTATGCATATCTCTTACATACTAACCTTGCTTTATCTCTTACTACTGTACCATCTTCATTCATCTTATTTCTGAATATCCATTTTGTTCCAATCACATTATTATCACTTGGTCTTGGGACCGGTTCCCAAGTATCATTCTTGATAATATAATATAGTTCCTCTTTCATACCATCATGCCAATATGAATTATTACATTAATCTTCAGCACTGAAAGGTTCAATCTGAGATAGTAAACATACCGCTTCATTGCTTGCTGAATTCTTTGTTTTTGATCTTGTTGTGACTTTTCTGCTTTGATCTCCAATGCTATCATCCTTAGAGTGATATCTAGATGTATACTTTGGAGCTTTAGGTGAAACTAACTCACCTTCCTTCTGAGTTTCTTCTTCACTTGTTTCAAGGTCATTGAACAATACATTGATATTGACAAACATCTCTTCAACAACTATCTCGCTAGTGGAGGGTTCTTCTTCAATCATAGGTGAGTAATCATGATATCTTTCTTGAACCATACACTTTTCATCAATCTTAACATGAGCACTTTCAATGATATTTTTCAATCTTAAATTGAAACATCTATAAGCTTTGATTTTAGTAGTGTAACCAAGAAAAATACCTTCAGCACTTTTTGCATCAAACTTGCCTACTGCTTCATCCCTCTTGATGTACCACTTGCTTCCAAAGATTCTAAAGTATTTCACTATGGGAACATTACCAAACCATAGCTCATAAGGTGTCTTGTCTGCACCAGGCCTTAATAGTATTCTATTGATTGTATAGACTACTGTATTGATGGCATCTCTCCAATAGGTGTGTGTAACTTTTCCTTCAATCATGATGGTGTGCACTATATCAAAGATAATCATGTTCCTTCTCTCTGCAATCCCATTTTGTTGAGGGGTTCTAGGTGCACTTAACTATCTTTTTATGCCATGTTCTTTGCAGTAGTCATAGATGTGTGTGTGAAAATTGTACCTGATCTGTAGACACAACACTTCAGTAAAACATTAAAGGTTAGCTATAATCAAAATCATGCAAAATTTAAAGCTATCTAACCAAGCGATTTACTGCCTTCTAATAGGTGCGAGATTAATGTTCTCAGACTGTAATCAAGATTAGTGACCTAGACGACACCTAAATGAAGGATTTGAATGCAAAAGATGGATATGAAATATGAATGTAATTAAGCTATTTTTTTTATATTTTCTATGCAATAAGAATGATAAATTGATATGATATGAATGCTATTAAAAACTGATATGCTATGCTAATCTAACAATGATATGAAATATGAATGCAAAAATAAGATTGATCTCACAAAAATGCCGATTCGCAAGAGCTTTGATTCTTCAATTCCAATTCTCCAGCGTGATTGTGCAAAATATGAGATGCTTGGATGCAAATTTGAGAGATGATTGAGAGATGATTAGAGATTGAATTATGAAGAGCTGAGCCTTATTTTTATAGAAATCCAGGGCTTTGGAGGTGCATGGATAAAAGCCATAAATCACTCAGATTAACTCAGCTTGATTTTTGAGTTATCTGATAATAACAGATAATTAAGTCACAAAAACATGCAAAAGCTAAGCTTTAACTCAAAATAGAGTTTAGCTTTAATTGATAATTGATAGTTGTCTGCTTTTATGATTGTGCATGTTTTATTTATGAATTAATTTAATAATAAAGTGATTTATTTCCAACTTAACTGCTTTTTGAAATAAAATAATTAATTTATGGGTTAATTAACTATTTTACCAAACTTTTATTAAAAATTATATTATTAAATAATGACAACATGCTTTAATTAATTAAATAAGAATTTAATCAATTAAAGATAGGAATTTTGATTTATTGTCAAAATTAAATAATACAATTAATAATAGATAGAATTAAATTTAATTACACAATTAAGTGGCAAATATTAAATCTAATTAATTAAATATGAAAATATTCAATTAATCAAACTTAGGATAAATGTGATTTATCGCCAAATAATCATTAAATTAAAGATAATTAAGATAATTAGGAATATTACTAGGAATATTCCCCGATGCAGAATTTAAGATAATCAATTATGATTCGATGATGTTAGATGTGCCTTAGGTTAGGACTTTGATGTCGATTTTGTTCGATTTGTTGATGTAGGAGGTTAATGAACTTATAGCCCATTTTTGGGGTATTACATTTTGCCCCTCTTTGAATTACTGTGCGAAGCGCAGTGGTTCAAAGATAGTCTGTGTTTGATAGAGATATGAAACTGATTCGAAAGATAAACTGATCTCAAGATAGAAACCGATTGAAAGATATTGAGATAGGAGGTCCTGAATGACCAAAGATAATGTTCACTATAACAGCAATGAACCTATGATTGCGAAAAAGTGTCAAAACACCTGATTCTGAACCTTAGGATTGATAAGAAGTGAGTGACCCGTTCTAGACTCGATTGTCTTAGCAAAACTAGCAGGTATCACATCTGAATCCTTCAGTTGCCGAAGAACCAAGGAAAGAACACTATGATCTGATGGTTGCAAAAACTAATATAGTTTACAAGATTAGGAGAATACCAGATTGATATGGATCGATGAATCTGATATGCTCCAAGTGATGATAGATTTGCCCCGAGCGATGAGGACTTTTGATGAATCAACAACTAGACGTGATTGTTTGTCTTGATCACTGATGAAAGATATTGATAGACTTGATTGACAAACTTTGAATGATGTGCAATACCATGCCCCCTTCGGGATTAAAATTGAAATCTGACAAGAAAAGTCAGCGTTATAGTTTAGAAGCATGTTAATTGATTTGAGAAGTGTGGTGAAACACATTCAAGAACACATTCTGCGTCGTTGGAAGGTCCCAAAAGACCAAGTTTGACGAGGTTTGACCATGAGTTGACCATGGTTGACCAAGTTGAAATTTTGATAGTGTGATGTAAGATAATCAGTTAAGTTGAATACTAGATTTCTGTGATGATTGAAGGTTGATTATGCAAGCAATTAATAATATAAATGATCTCAGATTTGAATTTTGATCCCGAAAAAGGATTCTACTTGCTATTTCATTGGAGGAACCTTCATGTGAGATTCAACTCTTGTTAGACTTGAAGATGCGATTTGAAGAATCATTTAAGCATTGAAGTTCATTTAATCATTGTGAGATCATGCAAACATGCAAAATGCAATGAGACATGCAAAATGAAATGAGACATGCAAAATGAAATGCAACCTAAGACCTAGGACCTAGTCACTGATCATATGTCGATTTGTTATCATCATTGAACTTTTAGGTAATCGGATAAATCAATACAATTCCCACTAGCCATGAAACCATAGACATATGAATATCGATTTGTATGCGCAAGAATCAATACAACACCCACTAGTTATACAACCATGGACATATGAATATTGATTTGTTTTTGGAATGTTGGATCAGATATAAGCACCAAGGCACAAATGCCAAGATGACCTGAATATCATGTCCATTTTGATATAGCAATTTGTACAAGCATCAAAACATGAACGTCGTGATGACCTAAATACACCTTGCATTACAAACACATCAAACAGTCAAGAGATCATTCTAAATCCAATGTGAATTACCTGTAGTGACCCTTTATCGTTCACATCCTTAGGCAAGATTGTGTTCCACAGTAGGAGAAAGAACTTACTCAAAAAGATAATAGTTAGATCAAACTTCCTTGAATTGTCTGGGTATCAATGGTCGAGGTACGCATGGCCATCCAATTCAAGATAGAGGCTCTTACAGTCGGACACCATTTCAATCCAGAAGTTCCAAAGATGTTAGATTTTCACATACAAGCAGAAGACAAAGAAAAGATTATGCCCCCAATCATCACTCTCTAAATCCTATAAAGGACATCATCGAAGAGCTCAAAAGGACACAATATGCAAAAATCTCAATGCGAATCAGTAAGCATACAAGGAGATAAAAGCATGAAAAGCACAGATTGTTTTCAGTTGAGTTTTGATGTTTGATTGTTGTTGATGCAAAATCCTTTCTAGAGATGAGACTGACTGACTGACTCAACTTGAAGCTTCAAAGGACTCTGAGTGGATATGACACATCTAAGATACATTGGAGGCCATAGGATATGACATTGATTGCCCCCAAGTTTGAACATTGATAGGATACAGACGCTTGAGCTAATTGGTGTACAGAGCGACTTATTGAAACCAGGATATGCAGAAACAAATCGGGAGATATGTACAAACTAAAGCAAGACTGAAAGCTGGGAAAGACCAAGATTGTGCTGATAGATGGAGCATTTGGAACAAGTGGCGCTCGTTTGCCAGGTTTTCACCATCTTGGTAGAGATTCTATTTTTGCTACCGAGGTGCCTGTTTCCAAGTTTTCACCAAGGCACTTTTTTTTCTTTTTTCATTTTTTTGTATTTTTCATTTTTTCAATTTTTTTGAATTTTTGATATTTTTTGATTTTTTTGTGAATCATCAAGGTGCCTATTGCTAGGTTTTCACCAAGATGTTCATTTTTCCAGGACTTTTTCTGATTTTATTTTTTATGATTTTTTTTAGGACATTTTACCAAGCACTGAATGCCTTAGGCATAGAATTTCTTCAGATGGAGAACGTTGATTGGTTCTCGGAGCTGTTCTCCTTCAGTCGTTGAGAGTTGATAAGCACCAGAGCCAAAAGTAGCAGTGATTACAAAGGGACCCAACCAATTGGGTTTGAACTTCCCCTTGCGTTCTCGATGTGATTGATTTTTAGGATTTTCTCTCAACACTAGATCGCCAACCTGAAATTCTCTATGTCTGACTTTCTTGTTGTAGCCTCTAGACATTCTTTTCTGATATACTCTGAGATTATCATACATTGCTTGTCTGCGCTCATCTAGTAATTCCAGTTCTTGTAACCTAGACACTCTGTAGTCTTCATCAGTGACAAGTCCATGCATTCTGATTCTGAGTGATGGGATTTCAACCTCAATAGGAAGTACCGCTTTAGACCCATAAACTAAAGCGAAAGGTGTATCCCCTGTAGGCATTCTGATACTAGTTCTATAGGCCCAGAGAGCTGGATTGATCATGAGATGCCAGTCTCTTCCTGTTTTATTCACTGTTCTGTGCAAGATTTTCAAGAGATTTTTGTTTGAAGCTTCAGCTTGTCCATTCCCTTGAGGATAGTAGATAGAAGACCAATGTTGAGTAATCTTGAACTTAGCACATAAGTCATCTAGGTCCTTGTTTTTGAATTGTCCCCCGTCATCTATAATTATAGAGTGACGGATCCCATATCTACAAATGATGTAGTTCAGGATGAACATAGAGATCTATTTCGCCGTTGCTTGTGTTAGAGGAAATGCTTCTACCCATTTTGTAAAATAATCTGTAGCTGTGATTATATGGGTATGTCCATTAGAAGAGTGCGGATGGATAGCACCTATGAGATCAAATGCCCATTGTTGAAAAGGCCATTGTGTAGTAAAGGGAATCAGATCTCTCCCTGGAGCATGAATCAAGTTGCCATGTACTTGACACTGTTGACAGTTTTTAGCAAATTTAATAGCTTCTTTTTCCATTTCAGGCCAATAATACCCAGCCCTAATAAGTTTTTGAGCTAACGTTAAACCATTCGAGTGTGACCCACATATACCCTCATGGACTTCCTCTAATGCACGTTGAGACTCTTCTCATTCTAAACATCTAAGCAGTGTACCATCTAGACCTCGTTTGTACAGATCATTACCAATGATGACATATCGGGATGTGGATTGGATAAGGTTTCATTTCTCAAAACGGTTAAAGGACTCAGGGATGATTTGGTCATGGAGATAGGAGAATAGATTTTTATAGCGGGATGAATCATAACCTACAACGGTGCAGATCATGCGGGTTTCAGGGGAGTCATATGCAGGATAGGATAGGGCTTCCACCAGGAACTTGTAGCGTAGCTCATGTTCGGGCTGCTGTAAGAGAGTAGATAGTGTCGCCATTGCATCGGCAGCCTTATTCTCCGTTCTGGGTATTTGTTCAAATGTGATAGAGATGAAGTATTTCTTTAAATCATCTACCATTCTCTTGTAAGGAATGAGCTTTTCATCTTTGGTTTGGTACACATCATTGACTTGGTGGATAACCAGTTGTGAGTCTCCATGAATGTGCATCTCTGTAACTCTCCACTGTATTGCCATTTTCATACCATTGAGAAGTGCCTCATATTCAGCAATATTGTTTGTGCAAGGAAACTTTAATCTGAATGCTTTGGGTATCGAGTATCCTTGAGGAGTGATGAACAATATGCCTACTCCAAATCCATTCTATGTGTAGGAGCCATCAAAGAATAACCGCCATGCTCTAGAAGAGAGGTGCATGATAGAGGAATCGGGAAATTCCATTTGCATGGGTGTATCATCAAACAGTGGTGCTTCAGCTAATTGATCAGCAATGACCTGTCCTTTGATAGCTTTTATTTCAACATATTCAATGTCAAATTCGCTCAAGAGCATGACCCATTTAGCTAGTCTACCTGTGAGGGCAGCTTTGCTTAGGAGATATTTCAGTGGATCAATTTTAGCTACCAAATGAGTAGTATGAGCTAACATGTAGTGTCTCAATTTCTGTGATGCAAAGATCACAGCGAGACATGCCTTCTCTATCATTGAGTAGTTCTTCTCATAGGCCACTAAAGTTCGGCTGATATAGTAGATGGCTCTTTCTTTCTTGTTCTCATCATGCTATGCTAGCAATGCCCCTAGTGATGTATCTATTGCGGAGACATATAATATTAATGGCTTCCCATGAATAGGAGGCATCAATATAGGTGGATTTGATAGATACTTCTTGATATGTTTAAAGTTGTTCTCACATTCTTCATTCCATGCAAAGGTCACACCTTTATGTAATGTTTTTGTAAAAGGCTGTGAGATGTCTGCTAGCTATGATATGAATCTTTTGATAGATTGAACTCTACCTTGCAACGTCCTCATTTGACTGATATTTATGGGAGGTTGCATCTCTATTATAGCCTTGACCTTAGCTGGATCAACTTCAATGCCTTTCTTGGAGATGATGTATCCTAGGAGCTTTCCAGAAGTGACTCCAAAAGCACACTTTTTAGGATTTAGTCGAAGACTAAATTTTTCCATTCTGTCAAGGATCATGCTCAAGTCTGTTAGATGTTTAGTTCTAATCATGGATTTTTCCAAGGTATCATCTACGTAATCCTCCATTGTTCTATGCATCATATCATGAAAAATAGATGTCATTGCTCTTTGATATGTAGCTCCAGCATTTTTGAGTCCGAATGGCATAACATTCCAACAGAAAGTTCCCCACGCACATGTGAAAGTTGTTTTCTCTTGATCTTCTGGAGCAATTTTGATTTGGTTATACCCAGAAAAGCCATCCATTAAGGAATACATTTCATAGCCCGCAGTCATGTCCACTATCATATCAATGTTAGACAGTGGAAAATCATCCTTAGGGCATGCTCTATTCACATCTCTAAAGTCCGTGCACACTCTAATTGAACCATCTAGTTTTGAAATAGGTACAATGTTGGAGATCCACTCAGCATAGTCTATGACATAGATGAATCTAGCTTTGAGGAGTTTTTCTAGCTCTGCTTTGACTAAGAGTGCAACATGAGGATGCATCTTTCTCAATTTTTGTTTGATTGGTTTTACTCCGGGAGCAATGGATAGATGGTGCATAATGAGATTGGGATCCAATCCTGGCATATCTAAATATTTCCATGCAAAGTTGATCTTTTTCTCTGATAAGAAGGTAGTGAAGTTCTATTTCTCTTCGTCTAATAAAGATTGTGCTACATGTACCAATTGTGGTTCCTTTGTTGTACCCAAATTGATGGATTGAGTTGGCTCAATTAGAACTGGAGATCTATCTTGTAAATGACTTGGAAGGACATCAAATATCTCATCCTTAGGCACCTCAGAGAGGTTTTCACCTTCAGATACATCTTTTCTTTTTACTTTTGTAGGTTCTGAGACTGCCACAAAGTGGTTTTCACCCTCAGAACTCTTTTTCTTTTTATTTTTATTTTTTTGACTAAGATATTTGATGTCCGACTCGGTCATGCTAACGCTCGGTTTGCTGATGGAAGTCCTCATAGGCTCGACTGCATTGATGTAACAAGCAAGGGCATAGTCACTGGAAAAGGTGTAAACACCATGGCTTGGGTTTGTGGAAGTTTGGTCGATAAGATCAGGGCGTTGGATAGTTAAAGCAGGAAAGGCTTGGGATATGGTGTTCACGGATGAGGATATGTCATCATTGGTCCTAACCCGACACTCAAGTTCAAAGATGATATTATAGCTCAAAATGTTCAATTCGTGAATAGGCTCAACATCATCATGGGAGTCCTCTTCAGCCATAGGTGGATCCGACACGTTAAGTTCATTATTTTGCTCTAGACCTACGTTGGGTTGAGATACATATTGGTGAATAACATCAATATATTTCTCTATTATAAGCTCATCTTCTTCTAGAATGGCACCCCATTCATAGTCATTTGACTCAGCTTCTGATTCAGGATCTCTAGGAAATCTTAGAAAATATGTGAAATCGGGATGAATACCCCAAGAAGGATTACCCTCAGTTTCTGACTTGAATTCATATTCATGGGAATCAGTGTCAGAATAACTACCCCCTTCTTCTTGACCAATTTGATCACCTTCGAGATTGGTTGGTTCTTGTGGTGCAATTTGTTCTATGACATGAGAACAACCACCTTTGAGATGATAGGGTTTCTTCTTAAACCCTAAGCCACCAGTATCTTTGTTGGCTCTACCAATATGTGAAATGGGTGTCACAAGACCCTTTCCCCTAATTCTTAGAGTTCCTTGACCAGAATATCCCATCTTGACTATCAATTTGTTTCCTGGACCATATGAATTAGAAGGGATTGTAGGTGCTATAGATTCACTAGGTTGAACAACTTTAGATTCAGAATCCTCTTTATATAGCCATGCTAGCACAGCTTCATCCTCTTCAAATTCTTGTTTGGATACTTGCTCCACCACAAAATGTCTTTTATATGCTTCCATAGGTTCCTTAGGTTCTGATTTAGACTGCTTCAAGGATTGTCCATACAACTTAGGTGAGATTGGGAGAGATGTCAGAGACAAGACTGGCTCTATAGTGTATTCTCCCATCCCATTTTCTTTGATATTGATCTCTTTAGCAATGTCGTCCATCTTAGATGTGGAAGCCATATTTTGTTGCTTAATGGAAGATTCTCAGTTATTGGGAACAAGCTTATCGGCACTTTCCTTCAATGTATTGCAAGTTGTACTCAGATCTGATGGGATAGTAACCTCCACTCCTTCATAGGGAAATTTAAAGCATTGATGGTACATAGAAGGAATAGCTTGCATTTCATGTATCCAGGGTCTCCCTAGAAGGATATTGTAAGCTAATGGTAGATCAAGCACCTGACATGTGGTATCTTTGATGACCGGACCCACTCGGATGGGCAAGACAATGGTGCCTTTAGAAGCTCTTTCTTGTTCATCATAGGCTTTTATGGTGATCTTCTTTTGAGGATCAATAGCCATCTCTGAGAATCCCAACTATGTGATTAAGTTGTAAGAACAAATGTTGAGGCCTGCACCCCCATCTATCAACACATGTTTGACTTGATGGTTCTGGATCAAGACTTCTATGTGCAAGGGCTGATTATGTGGGTGACTTAGGGAGTTGTCATCTTCCTCTGAAAAGGAGATATATTGCAGAGATGTTAGATGACCAACCATAGTCTAGAACCTGTCTAGATCTAGATCATCAGGAACATTAGAGCCGAGCAAAGCTTTGTCTAGGATATCTCTGTGAGCTGGAGATATTCGAAGTAACTCAAACATAGAGATTTTGGCATTGGTATGCTGGAGTTGTTGGATGATGCTGTAAGATGTAGGTCTGGTATCCTTTGGATTGGAAGATTTTGAGGCAACCTTCTGTTTAGAAGCAGATGTGAGATTGAAAGGTATCTTAGGGACATTAGATGAACTTAGTGTTTGTCCTTTCAGATGAGTCTGAGCTTGTGATCTGGTAACTGCATTAGCTGAGGAATGGTTTCTATCTCTTCATACAATTGTGATGACATTGCAGCTCTCAGAGAGACATGGTTCAACCATATTGATGACAGCATCATTTCCAGGGTAGGCATAGTTGACTTTTGCCCCCATGTTAGGCTGAGAAGTGGAAACTCCCTTGCCATGTTGTGGAAACAGTTCTGTAAATGCTGTGTGATCATTATTACTGGTAGGATTATCGATCGTGATGTCCCCTTGATCTATCAAGTCTTGAATGGTATGCCTCAAGTGGAAGCATCCATTAGTTTTGTGGCCTTTAGTCCGATGGAAAGCACAGAATTCATTATCTTTCCACCAATATGGTTTTGGATCCGGATCAATTTTTTGGATTGGTGGTAAAGAGCTCATGTTATCAGCTATCAGGGTTCTTAGGGCAAATTCCAAAGATTCTCCCAGGGGAGTAAACTTTCATTTATTATCCCATCGTTTGAATGGCTTCTTTGGAGATGGTTCAGCAGATTTTTGCTCTGAAGCTTTAATGGCTTTGGTGGCAAGGGTGAGATTGTAGGCCGGTGCCTTTGATGGGGTGCGGATAGTGTCAACAACACCATCAGAGATGATACCTTTGTTTCTATTCCAGCTCTTGTTTTTATCTTTTGAGCTAGATCCAGATTCAGACTTGTCCTTTTGAAGTGTGATTTCTCCTTTCTTGACAAGTACTTTCTCAATCTTGATTGCATTATCCACCATTTTATCAAAAGATACATGATCTTGCATTTGTAATGGATAGTTGAGCTCTGGAACAAGGTTATTGATAAAGATTTCAAGTTTCTCCATTTCGGAAATTGGTCTAGCATATAGAGAAAACTTCTTTCGCCACCTCTTGAGAAAAGTTAGGAATGATTCCCCTGGATATTGCTTGAGGTTACAAATATCGATCATGGTAATCAGATGTTGAATATTGTAGGAATATTGTTGATAAAACAATTTAATCAATTCCTCAAAAGTTTTGATCGTAGAAGGTAATCTTGAAAACCACTGAATGGATGCTCTGCCCAAGGATCTAGGAAAAAGACACATTAGATAAGTCGGTTCATGCATAAATTCCATGGATTGCGTACAGAACTCTCTAGCATGATCTTGAGGATTAGAGTTTCTGTCATATTTGTCATACTTTGGTATCTCCACTCTTTTTGGGAATGGTGGCATATACAAGTTTTTGTCGAACGGGAAAGGACATAGGGCCTCCATGGAGAACTCCTTGGGTTCCTTCTCCTTCTTAAGATTGTTAAATTCAACTTGTATAGCGTGCATCTATTTTGTCATAGCTATGAGTGGATTTTCTTCCTCATGTGTGATTATATCATCAACGTTAAAGTTGGGAGGAAGCTTAGCCCCTTCCTGGGCTAATTGTAAAAAGTATGCCTCTCTATCCACTTTCAAGAAATGGCTCATCATTCTCTTGAATTCATCATCATTCTGACATCGATGGATTTCAAAGGGGGTAGGTTCTTGGTTAGCATTATGTTGAGAATGGTGTCCCTAGGATCCTCCTCCTAGAGAACGATGGTTTGTCCCTGCTTGAGACATGGTAGGAGTTTTTGGGCTCCCTGGAATAGATTGAGGAAGAGTTTGTTGATTACCTCTATGAGTTGATAGAGGAGGTATGTAACAAGTTTTTAATCGAAAGTTACCGAGACCGTCATCTTCATAGATACCTAACTTGATGAGTTGTTCAAGAGTCAGACCTAGGGTATTGGTCAAAAGTAAGTTCTGAGATGTTTCTTCTGATTTCTTGTGTGAAGAAGCTCTAGTCTCCACCATTAACTTTGAATGAAACAGAAGAAAAGGACAAAGACAACTGAAGAACAATTTGATTCAAGAAAATTGGATGATGCAACCTTGTCAAGATTATGATAGTTTTGAAGATCTAATGAGATGTGGGTGAAGGAAACTGTGCCCTGGATGTATGGGATAGATCGCCCAAAAGATAGCGGACACGAGTTCTCAACACTTAGTCTATTTTTGAAGATTGATTGAAGATTGATAGTTATGACAAGGTTTTGACATGAGATAAAAAGGACTCAAATTGATCAAACAGAAGACTAGATTGGATTCAAAAGATCAAACTCAGAAAATGGTAGAATGCTCAATAGCTACTTCTCTGTTCCTGACATAGTGATATTTTTGACAGATTCTGGAACTAGGCTGAAAACATTGGATATCTTGCAATTTGACAATTTCTGACAACTTTCTCAAATTTTTCCAAATGACACTCTACAAACTCATACGACAGTTAGGTATAAATGAAACGACAGTTGCGAAACTCGTACGACAGTTGGGTAGAGATGAAACGATAGTTGACAAAACTCGTACGATAGTTGCTAACAATTTTTGGCTTCTTGAATTTTGCTGGTTTGAAAACTCGTACGACACTAGGTTCTCAATCATACGACATATGGGCTTTACTGAAATGACATTTGACAAAAAGTCATACAAATTTTGACTTCTTGAAATGACTTTTGACTAAAGAAAGAACTTTACGTCAATTTTTACAAAATTTAAGGTTTTCAGTTCTGGATTGTTTGCAAATTGTACTATCCAAATTTTGAAGGTTATACCAGATTTGATCATTTTTAATAGCCAAGTAGATAAATAAGCACACAGAATAGCAAGCAAGTGATTCCAAGCACATCTGAAAACAATGAACAAGAGAAAAAGCAACCTTGCGCATGAACAATCAAGTCACCAAATTGTGCTAATCCCTGAGAGTACTAATTGTGTATGTTCTGAAAAGTTTTGCAATAACACACATATACCTGAGAATGAAAAATTGGCCTCTCTAGGGTTTTTAGTAATGGTTTGACTCTGTAACTTTTATGATTCAAAGGGGTGAACTCCAATCCCGGCACACCAGGGTTTTGACACAGTCTGAGAACTTAATCTTCAAGAGCTGCTAGGGAGATCTGACAACCCAACAATGAACCATACCCGTGGAGATTTCTTCCACAAGGACATTTATATAGCGGCTGTCACTACCATGGTGAAAATGGCTATTACCGCTTGAGGTTCCGTCAATGCAGTTTTCCCTATGAAAGGATTGTCCGCTACGGTTAACCCTCTCTAAAGATGACTCACAATAGTATACCACAAGGGGACTTGGCTCTAGATTCAAGGTTTTGACACCTCTTCACTTTTAACCCAAACAAAGCAAGCAGATTAATCCGACACGCTAAGACAAAGTTTTGTTCCACCAAGGTCTGTGATATCAACTCCACATGATCTATCAACCTCTCTGGGGAGAGAATGTATCAATCAATAAGAGAAGACACACTAATCAATTTTGATTCACCAAAGCTCGTGATATCAACCCTACGTGATCTATCAACCTCTCCGGAGAGAGAATGTGTCGATCAATAAGAGAAGATGCACTAACCAAGTTGAATGTGAAATGCACTAAGTATCCTCCCTACCTACAAGGATTCTGTCATCAAGAAGGATTTCACTGGGAATCCAATCTTTCAAGAATCACGAATGGTGTTCATAGGGCCTAATTACTATGTGAGCACAGATATATTCCCGAAAGTAAATCTACCAAAAGTACCCAAAAAGTAGAAAGAGGAACACTTAACACTTAAAGTGAATATGAGATGAGTCCACAAGGTGGAACACTTAACACCTCACACAAGCTGAAAATGAGTCCCCAACTTAGAAAATAAGTGAGTTCCTAAAAGCACAAAAGGGTTGCCAAGTGGAACACTTAACGCTTCTGTCCTGTTGACCCCTCCCCTTTATGGCGCTGAGATTGCAACCACGGGGTGGAAATGAGGGGCCGGCGGATTAGCGAGTCCAATAACCCAAGATAGCAATCAAGATCAATCACAAGTATTCTAAGACTACTTAATGAATCCTTAAGAGTTCACAACCTAGTATCAATTATGCAAGTGTGTAGAAATAGATCAAAAGCATGAAAAGATGCACACAAGCTTGACACATAAGAGATTTATTTTAAGTCCCAAATCAAAATATTATTAGATGAAGGAGAATACCTGGGATCCTCGCAACGTGCTTAGTAGATTTTACTTGATTTTTAGAAATTTTTGTTGAGCTTTTCCATGCAAGCAAGTGACGAACTCTCCAACAAGCAAACAAGCAAACAAGATATGCAAAATATATTCAACTTATGAAAACCATAGGGTTAGCTCTAAAAATCAATTATTATCAGTAATAATAACCAGCAATTAACCCAAATGACAACTCATATCATTCATTGGACCATGTAAAAAAAAAAGTGCATACCCATCACAAAATTTTATTTTTTTTGCTGTATTTGACCTAGTCAACAAGATCTAATTTTTTTGATATGATATTGGGCACAAAAATAGAAATTCAGAATAGATACCCCTACTAAAAAATAGAGAGCTTTCCAAAAATGCAAAAATTTTAGAAAAATCTCTTCATTTGTGCCCTAGAGACCCATTTTATCAAAATACACCAGTTTTTGTAAATTGACTATTTGAGCTATGATATCATGTCCAAATTTAAAACACAAAGAATGGACCCCCTGTAAAATTTAAAGAACTTTCCGAAAATATAAAAATTTCCAAAAAATATGCTGATTTGAGTCAGATATTAATTTTTTTTGGAATTTGAAGAAAAAATTATTAAAAATCCAAAACATCTCAGAAAATTCTAAATTTTTTATTGCAGCTTCTCTGATATGTCACCAACCTGAAAAAAAATTTTAAACAAAAAATATAAGCCGTTTGGGAGATAAAATTAAATCTTTAAAACTTTAGGGTTTTAGCTCTCAAAAAAATCAAGACCAACATGAAAAGGTGGGTTGCCCCATGGTGGGCGCCAGAAATGTGTGTGTGAAAATTGTACCTGATCTGTAGACACAACACTTTAGTAAAACATTAAAGGTTAGCTATAATCAAAATCATGCAAAATTTAAAGCTATCTAACCAAGCGATTTACTGCCTTCTAATAGGTGCGAGATTAATGTTCTCGAACTGTAATCGAGATCAGTGACCTAGATGAAACCTAAATGAAGGATTTGAATGCAAAAGATGGATATGAAATATGAATGTAATTAAGCTATTTTTTTGATATTTTCTATGCAATAAGAATGATAAATTGATATGATATGAATGCTATTAAAAATTGATATGCTATGCTAATCTAACAATGATATGAAATATGAATGCAAAAATAAGATTGATCTCACAAAAATGTCGATTCGCAAGAGCTTTGATTCTTCAATTCCAATTCTCCAGCGTGATTGTGCAAAATATGAGATGCTTGGATGCAAATTTGAGAGATGATTGAGAGATGATTAGAGATTGAATTATGAAGAGCTGAGCCTTTTTTTTATAGAAATCCAGGGCTTTGCAGGTGCATGGATAAAAGCCATAAATCACTCAGATTAACTCAGCATGATTTTTGAGTTATCTGATAATAACAGATAATTAAGTCACAAAAACATACAAAAGCTAAGCTTTAACTCAAAATAGAGTTTAGCTTTAATTGATAATTGATAGTTGTCTACTTTTATGATTGTGCATGTTTTATTTATGAATTAATTTAATAATAAAGTGATTTATTTCCAACTTAACTGCTTTTTGAAATAAAATAATTAATTTATGGGTTAATTAACTATTTTACCAAACTTTTATTAAAAATTATATTATTAAATAATGACAACATGCTTTAATTAATTAAATAAGAATTTAATCAATTAAAGATAGGAATTTTGATTTATTGTCAAAATTAAATAATACAATTAATAATAGATAGAATTAAATTTAATTACACAATTAAGTGGCAAATATTAAATCTAATTAATTAAATATGAAAATATTCAATTAATCAAACTTAGGATAAATGTGATTTATCGCCAAATAATCATTAAATTAAAGATAATTAAGATAATTAGGAATATTACTAGGAATATTCCCCGATGCAAAATTTAAGATAATCAATTATGATTCGATGATGTTAGATGTGCCTTAGGTTAGGACTTTGATGTCGATTTTGTTCGATTTGTCGATGTAGGAGGTTAATGAACTTATAGCCTATTTTTGGGGTATTACAATAGAATCTATCATAGGTGAATTCTCCTCCTTTGTCTAATCCGAGACACTTTATCTTTAGTCTAGATTCATTCTCAACCTTAGCTTTTAATATTTTGAACTTCTCAAATTCTTCTGACTTATCTTTGAAGAATGCAACCCACATCATTCTAGAATAATCATCTACAAACAAAATGAAATACCTTTCACCATAGTAAGATCTTGTTTGAGTTGGTCCACATAGGTCTATATGAATCAGATCCGATTTGTTCTCTACTGAATTATGCTTGCTCCTAAATGAATTCCTTACATGATTTCCCATTACACATTCCCTGCAGATGGTATCAACTAACTTTTCTATGCTAGGTAGGTCTCTTACTGCCTTAACATTACTGATCTTTACTATGTTATCAAAATTGATATGACATAGTCTTTTGTGCCAAAACCAACTGTCATCTACTTTAGCAACAAAACAAATTGCTTTTGGATTAAGCCAAAAAACATTACCTTTGGTCTTTGATCTTGATGCAATCATTTCTCCTTCTTTGTTGTTAATGATGCACTTGTTTCCATTGAATTCCAATATGTAACCTTTTTCAAGTAACTGCTCAACACTTAGTAGGTTATGTTTCAAACCATCAACATAAAGAACATCATTAGTACTATTCTTTCCATCCAAGGTGATGGCTCCTCTACCAATGATAGGTTTGGGGGTGTTATCTCCAAATATAACCATGCCTCCTTTGTATCTATCCAAATAAACAAATCTATCTTTGTCTCCTATCATGTGATGTGAGAAACCACTATCAATGATCCAATCTATCCTAATGTCAGCTTGTGAAATCAGAGCTAATTCTTGTGAAACTTTTTCATCTTCAAGAGAAATGATTCCAATTTATTCTTCTATTTATTCTTCATCTGATACTCCATCTCCAACATAATAGCATTCCTTTGTATACTTAGGCTTGTAGTTATTCTAGTATCTTTTAACTCTTGTAGGAAACTTAGATGCAAAATGACCAATCTTATTACATGAAAAGCATTTAAATGGCAATTGACCTTCATATTTCCCTTTTCCTTTCTTTTCTCTTTTAGAAATCATAGCAAATGAAATCATCTAGTGTTTTCTCTTCATCATCATCATGAAAATTACTAGAGGTGTTTACAGATTTCTTACCATGGACTAATGCTTTGAAGGTTGTTTCACCTTTAGGTTCTCTTTTCAATCTTGAAATCTCAAAAGTAGAAATTTTGCTGATCAAGGTCTCTTTTTTAAAATTTGATGTAAGTTGCATGGTCTCATCAAGTATGTTTATCTTATTTTCATACTCTGTTGTGAGAGTGGTCATCAATTTATCCATAATGTCTTCTTTCGAGATCTCTCCACCATTTTTCCTGATTCCTGCAACTGCTTCATTAATCCTTTGGTTGTAAGCTCTGATGTTCTCTTTAGGTAGCATCTCTAATACATTATCTCTTTTCTTCCAATTTTTTGTGCACACATCTTTTTCTTGTTTATCTCCTTCAAACATGTCTTCTAGGTGCTTCCATATCTTGTAGGTTGTGTTAATTTTCTTTATCTCTAAAAACTCACTATCAGATAGGGCACTGATAAGGGCTTCTTTTTCTATTGCATTTTGATGGAACAAATCCTTCTTCTTTCTTGTAGCATCATCCTTTGCAAGATCTTCTAAAGAGGGGATCTCAACTTCCTTGATAGCCACTTCAAAAACTTCAAAAGCTATGCACTACAAATGTGTCATCATCTTGTTCTTCCAATCAAAATAATTCTCTCCATCAAACTTAGGATTATCTTTTTTAAAGAATGTCATCTGATCAACCTCAAGCTATTAAACTTTCTCTCTGAGGCACTTGGCTCTAATACTAATTGTTAGGAATAGTCCCAAGAGATAACTGAGAGGGGGGGGGGGAGAATTAGTTATCTACTAGTTTCAATTATTTATCTAATTAAGTAAAATTAAACATAGAGCATAAACACAGTGAAAGAACAATTGAACACAACACCAATATTTTGGTTATGGGGAAACCCAAATAAGTAAAAACCCTGGTGGGAATTGACACCCACTAATAATCTACACTAGTGTTTTATGATCCTTGTTATAAGATCCTTAACCCTATTAGGAGTTTCTTTACAATATATTTAGTACAGTGACCTGGTCAAGGGTCAGACCCTATTATGAGTCTTTTACAATTAACCCTGTTAGGGGTGAGGATGCACTATCTGAGAGCACACTACTCAAAGGGGTGAAGGCTAAAACCTTCTGAATAAAAGATACACACTATATCTAGATCTTGGTGAACTGTGCTTTGACCTACTATCTAGATCAGTTCCAATGTACATTGTACAAACACTTTACTTGGTGACATAGACCTTTTGTTGATGGTTCAACACTTCGCACACTCTGTTCTTCTCTTCACAGTCAACTCTCCATCATGCTTAGAAATCACAAATGACGGCTTATAAATATCATGTTGGCAAGTTGGCTATACTGATGTATATGACTTGATATAGTGTTGTCATTATGGAAAAAAATCATATAGTAGTTTGGAGTCAGCGTACTTGAAGAGAAGATCAAAAATTAGTTAAGTGTTTAAGACTAGACAAAGTATAGAGTTCTTGTAGCTTAGAGCATCAGCACATGTACGTACAAATGAATTATTGTATGCACCCTAGAAGTTAAGTTGGTTAGACTATATTCATGCTTAGTCTATGAGCACATGATCAGCTATGAAAAGATGAGAAAGTTATAGTCAGTTGAAGTTGCATAGCCAGTGTGTGCAAGAGAAGAATAGTGCATGAAGCCAACAGTTAGTATTTTAGTTTGCGGATATAATGTAATGTTGTAAAGGCTATGCACCCATTGTATTTAGGTTTTTGACATGTTTATATGTTTAATTGTAAGCATGCTTAAGCCAATTCATTTGGAAGCATTATTTGTAATAGGTCTAAGGGATAACCTAATTTTTTACTTTGTATGAGCATATAAATATAAGGTGCACCCATTGTATTCAGCATGGTAGTTAATAGAGAGTTGTAATAAGTAGAGTAGAAGTATGCAAAGACACTAGAAGATGTATTAGAGCTTTTCTAGAGTTCAAAGCATCAGTGCATCAAAGAAACTAATCTGACAAGCAGTTTCATAGTGATAGTTCATCCTATAGATATAGTGTGTATCTGAGATCAGAAGGTTGTAGCCTTCACCACTTGAGTAGTGATCTCTTGGAAAGTGTATCCTCTCACCTAATAGGGACTATTGTAAAAGAATCCTAATAGGGTCCAACCCTTAACAAGGTCTACTATACTAAAAGCATTGTAAAGCAACTCCTAATAGGGTTAAGGATCTTCTAACAAGGATCACAAAACACTAGTGCAGAATATTAGTGGGAGTCAATTCCCACTGGGGTTTTTACCTATTTGGGTTTCCCCATAATCATATTGGTGTCATGCATTGATTTCATGTTTCATGTTTATGTCAATGTTTAATTTAGTACTTAAGCATTTAAGTTCATTATAAAAGTGAAAATTTAAAATACAATGAACACTGATTCACCCCCCCCCCCCCTCTTAGTGTTTCCATTCCTAACAATTGGTATCAGAGCTCTGGTCCTCAGCATACAAGTTGAACCACTTGAGGAGATCATGGAAAAAGAAGAAATGAAACATATGAAAAGAAATCTTGAAGCTGCTCTTGAAGACCTGGACAAATCAAAAAGAGAAATTGAAGAACTAAAAGAAAAAGTCAGTGATGCACAATTAGTTATCAAGAGGATAAGAAAGAATTTGAAAGAATGCTCTACTAGTGATCTAGGAGAAAAGGTCAAGAAGCTAAATGAAGAAAATGTATCTATGAAAGAACTACTTAAAGAATTTGATGATAAGCTGATCAATAATCAAGAATTCTACAATGAACAAGTCAAAGAGAACCTTCAACTCAATGAGGAATTAAGGGAAGCCAATTTGGAAATCTTGGAGCTAAGGAATTACAAAGAAAGATTAGAGTTTGAATTAAAAGAAGAAAAGAATCATATTGACAAATAACACACCAGTTCTGATTTGATAGAATCTCAGTTGTATCCAAGGAGAGCCAAAGGAGACACTAGCTATATTGGATACAATGAAGCACAAAATCAGATTGACAACAAGCGAGCAAGAAAGGACTCACAAAAGGACTCTACTGATGCTAAAAAGATTGAAGATCAAACCAAAAATAATGGTGAGCCACCTAAGAATGAGCGCAAGCCTATAGAACACACTTGTTTTGCATGTAACTGTATATAGTTGAATGTGGACCTCTAATCCAACTACACACACAACATAGTCATTACTCACATGATTGAATTATGAGAGAGAGTATGAATTACTCAATTTGAAATTCATGGTGAAGTGACCTATTGCCTCCTATGTAGATGGGGTGTTTAATTACTCTTAGAATGAGAGCCAACAACCATAAGACCAATACTACAATGGAGGATTTTCAAAAGCTATAAAGATAAGCAAACTAGAATTAAACTAGAATGAGTGCAATTTAGTTTAAAATTTTTTGAAGGAAATATGATATTAATCTAAATAGCTTTGAAAGAAATATGAAGTGAAAATTTATTCTAAAGAACTTGAAATGAGATATGAGATTAAGCTATGAGAAAATAAGTAAAATAACTATAATGAAGATGCAAAATTAAACTAAGATGAGAAAATTACACTAATATGCAATGAAAGCTTTGAAATAATTGAGACAAAAAAGCGCTATAGTTTAATTACTCTCAAAAATTGCTCCCTTTGAATGAAGAAATGAGGTTCATTAAATAGAAAATCCCGGGGAGAGAATGAAGAGGTTCTTGAATTGAAACTCTTGACTCTTCATTCCCATTTGAGACAAAAAGACATGAATTACTTAATTAAAAGAATGGAAAATGCCACACAGGGTGACCTTTAGAATATTATGAATTATTAATTCAAATAGGAGTGTCCATTCAAATAACAAGTAATTATTAATTCATTTTCATGTATTTTAGCCAAATGGGGTGGGTTTAATTTAATTTAAAGCACTTAGGGCTTTTAGAATTAAATTAATTTATCATAGGGGTAATTTAGCTAATAAAAGTTGAAGACTTTAGGAATTAATTTTAATGTTTTATTAATGTAATTTAGGGTTTTTGCAATTGACATCAAGTCAAATTAAGTCAGGTAGGAGAGAGAAAATTACCTAGGAAACTAGTACTTTGGAGATGTAAAATTGATGAAAATGCACCAAAATTGATTGAATTTATTAGGTGCTAATTTTAGGGTATTACATTTGCCCCTCTTTGAATTGATGTTTGAACAACATGTTGATTCAAAGAATAGTCTAAAGTGATAGATGATGAGAAATTCAAAAGTCTAGGTTAGGTTGCCAAGACACCGAACAAATCAAAGCATGATTTTCCAAAGTCCAAGTTAGATTCCAAAGACAATGGTCTTGAGAGAAGACAAGAATCGAGGTTAGGTTGCCCCAATGCCCAGAATGAGATTCAGATGCAAACTTAGGACTGTGTCTAGAATCAGGGTTAGATTGCCCCAATACGAAGCTCAGCCCTCCGAGACCTGGGTTAGATTGCCCAGATAATGGTCTAAGAGAGATTTCAAGAGCCATCTCTAGAGTGAAGCTTGACTCCTAGGAATTAGGGTTAGATTGCCCCAATACCTAAAAGATTTTGAGAACCATCTCCAGAACAAAGCTTGATCCTTGAGGATTCGAGTTAGATTGCTCAGATACCTAAAAGATAGATGACTAGATAGCAAGATGTGAGGCACCAAGATGCCCCTAGCAATGAGAACTGATGATTTAGATTAGACTGATTCAAGAATTGCTTTGACAAGATTCAAATAATGCAATCATCCTATCCCCTCGGGAGTGAAATCGAAAGATGACATATTAGTAGGATGATTGACAACAAGAGGTTGCAACGCAAAAGTAATCAGAAGAAAATTAGAGCAAAGTAGAGGTCTTGTTGACCAATTTTGACAATGGTTGACCATATTTGACTAGATTTGACTTTGATGAAAAGAGCAAAGATCTTGAGAACATGGTGCAAAGATGATGGTCTGGCAGGAAGATGATGCCAGAAGGCTGACTAAACAAGCATCTGATCCCAAAAGGGTCCCAAAATTTAAAACATGATTTTGAGCTATCTAGAGATGTCATATTTTGATTTTGATCTTGAAAATGGGTTCAGAGCAATTGATTTAGCCAAAGGTGCAATTTTTGTGCAAAACAAAGCACTTTTGAAAATTAGGTCAAAAGTTATATAAGGCCCGGAGGGGTCACTTTCAATTCATTATTCACCTTTGTCTTCTTGTGATTTTGAGCTCTGAGAGAGGAATGGAGGGTCTTCCTCTGCATACACATCAATTTGAGCATTGCTGATGACATGCCCGGCCAGCGGAGTATGACGCACTTGTAAGTAGTCGATAAACCTCCTTGCATTTCAATTTGTACCACTTTTTAGGTCAATTTAGGATAGATTTAGCAAGTTTTAGGTCATGTTCTACCAATCTCGCATGAGGAAGTAGTTTCCTCACACTAGCCTAGATCTCCCTTCATGTGAGGAAGTAGTTTCCTCACACTAGTTAGGGCTTCACGCAGGCTCTGTCTCAAAGCTCGCATGAGCTGAAAGCTAGTCCTGTGTGAGATTTCTCTTGTTCACACAAGGATAAGTCCTATCTTGTGCGAGGAAACAGTTTCCTCATGTGAAAATCTGCTATAGAGTTTGAATGCTTTTGTCAAAATTTGTCAAGTTTGCATAAAATCAGCCAAGTAGAGCATTGTAGAGTCATGTCTAGGATAGATGCCTTGCTGCAATTGTTGTTGTTGTGTTGAAAACCATCATGTTGAGATACTGATCCAATGCCATCACTTTCTTTGCAGGTTGACTTTCTTGATGTTGCCTTTAGGACACACCATCCTGTTATCACTACATTAGTGCAAAGAGTACTTACATTGAGGGACTCGGGCTAGGGTACTTGCATGATCTACCTGACATTCAGGTAAATCATGGTCTTCTTGGTGCACTTGTAGACCATTTCCATTCAAAGATGAACACTTTCCACTTTTTGATGGGGGAGATGACTGTGACTCCTGAGGACATATATAGGATTTTGCGGATACCCTTCCATGGTGGTCAAGTAGAGTATGACACACAACCGTGACAGAGTACAGTACCCTTGAGGACCATCTTTAGGGATGATCTGGTGATGGGCTAGGCCATCTCTTGGGAGGATTTAATGCACAGATACGGTGGTGCTCACCCATTATCCATTGTACTTGCTATGTTCTTAAGATGCTACCTTGTTCCAGATCGAGGTTAGCATGGTCTAGAGTGTAGCTGGGGGTGATGTTGCAGAGGATGCTAGCCAGACCAGTGGATAGATTTGGATGGGGCATGTGCATGCTCACACAAATGTACCATGAGCTTCATGAGATCACGTATCGGGGCACAAGGATGATGGCAGTAGGTGTCTTCTGATGGAATATGGATGAAGTGATTGAGAGGGGGGGTGAATCAGTCAACCATAAAACACTTCACAATTAATTCTTTCCAGATCCCTTAGGATATCTTAACAATGTTGTCTGTTATAGTACTCAGTAAATAGATTGCAGTAACTTTGAAGATGCAGAAAGTATTAACAAAATTATCTTTTAGATATTCATCAGCACTGGTGTATGATTAAGATAGCAATTAAGAACACAAGAGACACAAGATTTAATGTGGAAACCCAATATGGGAAAAACCAACAATGTATCTAGATACTGATTTTCACTTTTCTGAAGTGATGCCCGATTAGAAGCCAACCCGATAAAAGGTTATAAAACACACTGTTAGGTGTGACCTTGTTAGAGGATTTAATCACCCTGCTAGGAGTGGCCTGGTAAGAGGTCTTGAAGACAATTCAATGGAATTGTCACCTTGTTAGAGGATTTACAATATGGTTGTTAAACCAACGCGGTTAAGAGATTTAGAATTCACTGTTACAATGAGAAGAAGGTAACAATGAAAAATGACCTGTATAATAATGCAACTACCTTGCTGATTACAGATCTCTGTTCTGCATATGTGTGATCCTTCCTGATCGAATAAATCTCTGCTGCACCTTAAGGATATCTGAACATCCTTCACAAATTCGCACACACCTTTCCTGTCTTTCTTCTGTAAATCTTCTGCTATTTTTCTTATTTATTTTTCACATTTTACCTTTTATTTATATGATTTGAGATTTGTCAAATCGACATTATTTAGTATAACAGTTGGCTGAATTAAGCAAACTCTATTTGCAAAAATCCTTCAAGGGCCGACAGTGCTCGGTGACCATAACTTTCTACAATTTTTTGGAGACCGAGGGAACTCGGTAAACACCGACAATCCTTTACCTTCGATAACCGACTGAACTCGGTAAACACTGAATTTTCTTTGACGACTGACTGAACTCGGTAAATGCTGAATTTCCTTTTATGACCGAGTGGACTCGATAAATGCTGAATTTCCTTTGACAACCGAGTGGACTCGGTAAATGCTGAATTTCCTTTGATGACTGAGTGGACTCGGTAAGTACTAATCTTCCTATCTGGCAGACTGACTGAGCTCAGTAGGAACTAATTGCTATGAACTATGACATTGTGTGACATCAAAGACAATACATAATTTGATTAGCAATTTCTTTCAGACAATTGTTTCCAACAATCTCCCTCTTTGGCATTGATGGCAACACAATATGTCATAGCATAAGAAATTTGAAAGAATTAGCTTGGTTCAGATTCAAATCTCCCTCTGTCAGCTAACTTCCTTTATCCTAAAAATTCTTCCTTCTGACTATTGAAAATTTCTTGAATTTCTTGAAGTAATAGCAAAGACATAGCAAACACTCCCTCTTTGACAACACATGCCAAAGACAATTCACATATTACAGGTGAAAATTAATGTACCTCAAGTACTGATTCATATGCAATGATTCCTTGAATATGCTGCATCAACTGGTTGATTTTCAATCATGTTCTGGTTGATGCATTACTAAGACTGTATTTAGTGAGCCTCGGATAGGGGAATGACCCCTAACTTACCTCTTAGATACACAAATGCATCCTTAGGTAATGGTTTGGTAAAAATGTCTGCAATCTGTTCTTTTGTATGAATATATTCTAATTTGATTTCCTTGTCCTGCACAAATTCTCTGACAAAGTGATATTTAATAGCAATGTGCTTGGTTTTGGAATGCATCACTGGATTCTTTGAAATGTTTATTGCACTGGTATTGTCACAAAATATAACAACTGGTTCTTTGATTTCAACCTTCATACCTTCTAATAACTGTTTAAACCAAACAATATTTGAACAGTTTACTGCAGCAGCAACATATTCTGCTTCAACTGTGGATTGAGATGTGCAATTTTGCTTTTTACTAGTCTAGGATACCAGTCTTTTTCCAAGAAAAAATGCTCCACCACTTGTGCTTTTTCTGTCATCAATGTTTCCTGTCCAATCAGCATCAGTAAACACTTTTAAGTCTAGATTGCCTCCAAATTTATACCACAAACCATATTCTTCAGTTCCTCTTAAGTATCTTAAGATTCTTTTGATTGCCATCATATGATTTTCCTTAGGTTTTGCTGAGAATCTAGCTACTATACCGACTGCTAAGGCAATATCAGGTCTTGTATGTACTACATACTGCAATTTTCCAATCATAGATCGGTATAGGGTCTGATCAACTTCTTTTGAATCATCATTTTTGGTAAGTTTTAGTCTAGTACACATGGGTGTACCAACTGGTTTTGAGTCTTCCATACCAAACTTCTTAAGTATTTCCTTAATGTATTTAGATTGAGTAATGTATATACCATTCTTACTTTGCTAAATTTGAAGACCAACAAAAAATTTTATTAAACCAAACATAGACATTTCAAATTCTTTGTTCATTTTCTCTAAAAATTCTTTGCACTGATCCTCATTCCCTGTAAATATAGTATCATCTACAAATATTTCTGCCAATACAATTTTGTCATCCGATCCTTCTTTAATATACAGATTGTTGTTATCATTGGCTCTTTTGAAATTAATCTAAATCAAATAGTTATGGAGTCTTTCATACCATGCTCTAGGAGCTTGTTTCAAACCATACAATGCTTTGTGTAACCTGCAGACCATGTCCTTTTTATCTGCATCAACAAAACCTTCTGGTTGTTCAATGTAGACCTCTTCATCAAGAATTCCATTGAGAAATGTAGATTTTATATCCATCTGATATACCTTAAATCCTTTGTGTGCTGCATAAGCAAGTAGAGTTCTTACACCTTCTAATCTTGCAACAGGAGCAAAAGTTTCTCCATAATCTATACCTTCTTCTTGAGAATAACCTTTACATACCAGTCTAGCTTTGTTTCTAGATACTTGACCATCTTCATTCAGCTTATTCCTGAATACCCATTTTGTTCCAATTACATTCTTATCTTTAGGTCTGGGTACAAGAGTCCATGTTTTGTTCTTTCATATTTGTTCTAATTCTTCATTCATTACTTCAATCCAACTTTCATTTTCCAATGCATCTTTGATATTTCTAGGTTCAAAGTTAGTAAGCAGACATGTACCTTTTAGCTTGCTTCTTGTCATAGTACCATCTGATTTGTTTCCAATAATTTGATCTGGTGTATGATGTCTTCTGACATATTTGGCTAGTATAGGTTCCTTTCCTTTTGAATGATTCATGCTATTGTCTTCTAGGATCTCTTCTTCAGGTTGCTCAGGCTCGGTAGATATTTGCTCGGTAACTTCAGGCTGAGACTCGGTGTGAATTTCTTCCTGTGACTCAGTTTGAACTTCTTCCTATGACTCGGTTTGTGACTCAATAACTGTGCTTGGCTCGGTAGATATAGTTTCCTTATTGATAGTTGTGTCTGCCAATGTTTCAGGTTCAATGTAAATGAATCTTCTGTAGTTCTCAGGTTCCCTTTTGCTTTCTTCTTCAGTCTTTTCTGCAAACTCATCAAATTTTACATGTATACTTTCTATGACTTTGTGAGTAGATAAGTTCAGACATTTGTATGCCTTGCTTTTGCTAGAATATCCTAGGAATATTCCTTCATCACTTTTCACATCAAATTTATTTCTTCTGGATTCTTTTAAGATATAACACTTGCTACCAAATATTTTCATGTAACTTACATTGGGTTTATAGCCATACCATAATTCATAAGGAGTTTTGAATGTGTCTTTCTTCAATTGTACTCGGTTCAAGGTATGAACTGTAGTGCTGATAGCTTCCTTCCAGTACTTTATAGCGATGTTCTTTTCTATCATTAGAGTACTTGCACAATCCATAATAGATCTATTTCTTCTTTCTGCTATTCCATTCTGCTCAGGAGTTCTAGGAGCTGATACCTATCTTTTGATTCCTCTTTCAATGCAAAAGTTGTTAAAATCATGGGAGATGAATTCACCACCTCTGTCTGATCTTAAGCATTTCAATCTTTTCCCTGTTTCCTTTTCCACTCTTGCTAAGTACCATTTGAACTTTTCAAATGCTTCTGATTTTTCTCTTAAATACATAACAGTCATCATTCTAGAATAATCATCAAAGAAAAGAATAAAGAATTTATCTTCTGTATAGCTTTGTATTCCAATAGGTCTACATAAATCAGTATGCATAATTTCCAAAATTTCTTTAGATTGATAGTTCTTACTCTTGAAACTAGTTTTACTCATTTTGCCAATCTGACAATTCTTACATAGACCAGTATCAGGTTTCTTCAAAGTAGGAATGCCTCTAACCTTCTTGAATTTGCTTATTTTTATCATGTTATCAAAATTCACATGACATAACCTTTTGTGCCATAGCCAACTTTCTTCTATTTGAGCAATAAAGCATGAATATTCACTGAGATCAAGATAAAATAAGTTACCTTTTGTTTGTTTGCCTGATCCAATGAGTTTTCCTTTTCCATCCAGCAGTCTTGCTTGACCATTCATGAATTCAACCTTGAAACCAGTGTTGATTAGCTGTGCTACACTTAGAAGATTATGTTTTAGTCCTTCAACCCAATAAGCATTATCACATATGAGTTCTTTGGTTAATGAGATTCTTCCTTTTCCTTTTATACAACAAGGTTCATTGTTTCCAAATCTTACATTACCACTATCATAGTCTTCTAGATATTCAAATTTTGTCTTGTCACCAGTCATGTGGTGTGACCATCCACTATCTATTATCCATATATCATCTTTGCTTATATGAGAAATAAGTGCCATCTTATCTTCATCATCATCAGATTCATCCTTTATAGCAATAAAGACAATTTCTTCTTCACTATCATCAGAATCTTTAGCCATAAAACATGTTTTCTTACCTTTATCCTTGAATGATTTGAAATTCTTTTTGCCATAGTACTTGTGACTTCTCTTCTCTTCCTTGACTTGCTTGTTTGGGCACCTAGCTGCAATATGTCCAATTTCTTCACATGAAAAATAGATTAAAGGAGTTTTACCTTTATATTTACCTTTCCCTCTAGAGTACTTCTTTGCAAGTAATGCTTCTACAATTTCAAGATCACTATCAGAACTTTCTTCTGATACTTCTTCACTTTCTGACTGAACTTCTTTAATTTTCTTGTTCTTCTTTAGTGAAACCTTGGCCTCAAATGCTGATTCAATATTTTTGGAACTAGGAACATAGTTGTCATAGTTGTCTAATTCAAAGGCTATCAATCTTCCAACTAAAGCATCCAAAGTTATATTGTGGTTTGTTTCACATCTTCTTTCTTGAATAGCTGATACTCTTATTGCATAGATAGGGAGTAATGTTCTGAGTACCTTACTTATAATAGTTTCATCTGAGATTGTTCCTCCAGAAGCTCTAATTGCACTTACACTTGCTTTGATTCTTTCAACATATTTTGCAATGTTCTCATCTTCCTTCATATTCATCTTGTCAAACTATCCTCTTAGGCTTTCTGCTTTGGCTCTTTTCACATTTGCATCACCACCATATATTTTCTTCAATGCCATCCACATTTCATATGCAGTAGTGTAGTCTTTAATATCATCAAATGCTTCATAGCTGAGAGCAGATGCAATGTCTATCATCATAGTGTTGTGAGTCTTCTTATCTGCAATGTCTTCAACAGTTAATGTGCCATTAGGAATTGTGTATTCTTCATCAATGTATTTGCATCCTGAATCACCAATGGAAGCCAGATGAAGTCGCATGAGACCTTGCCATGCTGAAAAGTTATCTCTATTGAGCTTTGGAATTTCCCTCTTGTAAGACATCCTGATCTTTAGCTTAGGTCCTTGAAACCCTTCCTGCAAGCACCAAATGCTCTGATACCAATTGATGGAATATGGATGAAGTGACTAAGAGGGGGGGGTGAATCAGTCAACCATAAAACACTTCACAATTAATTCTTTCCAGATCCCTTAGGATATCTTAACAATGTTGTCTGTTATAGTACTCGGTAAATAGATTGCAGTAACTTTGAAGATGCAGAAAGTATTAACAAAATTATCTTTTAGATATTCATCAGCACTAGTGTATGATTAAGATAGCAATTAAGAACACAAGAGACACAAGATTTAATGTGGAAACCCAATATGGGAAAAACCACCAATGTATCTAGATATTGATTTTCACTTTTCTGAAGTGATGCCCGGTTAGAAGCCAACCCAGTAAAAGGTTACAAAACACACTGTTAGGTGTGACCTTGTTAGAGGATTTAATCACCCTACTAGGAGTGGCCTGGTAAGAGGTCTTGAAGACAATTCAATGGAATTGTCACCTTGTTAGAGGATTTACAATATGGTTGTTAAACCAACTCGGTTAAGAGATTTAGAATTCACTGTTACAATGAGAAGAAGGTAACAATGAAAAATGACCTGTCTAATAATGCAACTACCTTGCTGATTACAGATCTCTATTCTGCATATGTGTGATCCTTCCTGATTGAATAAATCTCTTCTGCACCTTAAGGATATCTAAACATCCTTCACAAATTCACACACACCTTTCCTGTCTTTCTTCTGTAAATCTTCTGCTATTTTTCTTGTTTATTTTTCACATTTTACCTTTTATTTATATGATTTTAGATTTGTCAAATCGACATTATTTAGTATAACAGTCGGCTGAATTAAGCAAACTCTATTTGCAAAAATCCTTCAAGGGCCGACAGTGCTCGGTGACCATAACTTTCTACAATTTTTCGGAGACCGAGGGAACTCGGTAAACACCGACAATCCTTTACCTTCGATAACCGACTGAACTCGGTAAACACTAAATTTTCTTTGACGACCAACTGAACTCGATAAATGCTGAATTTCCTTTGACGACCGAGTGGACTCGGTAAATGCTGAATTTCCTTTGATGACCAAGTGGACTCGGTAAATGCTGAATTTCCTTTGACGACCGAGTGGACTCGATAAGTACTAATCTTCCTGTCTGGTAGACCGACTGAGCTCGGTAGGAACTGATTGCTGTGGACTATGACATTGTGTGACATCAAAGACAATACATAATTTGAGTAGCAATTTCTTTCAGACAATTGTTTCCAACATCTTCATCTTACTGATTTGGGCCTAGGAGCATCTCCCCATTTGTAGGCCTATTTATCATGATATAGGATAGGATCTTGAGCCTTATATTTATAGGTACGTAGGCCTGATGACTCAGCCTCTACTGGGTAAGATGGAGTAGTGGAGAGGATAGCTGGATGACATGGTAGCTATAGTCTGGAGACCTTGGGTGGCCACTAAGCCATGGGGTGATGCTCGAAGAGATCTTTCCTTCATGTTTGTGTCCCATCCACTAATTGGATGAAGTGTCACTATCATTGAGAGATTTCTTGTTACACGCATCCTATGCCAATTTGGTAGGTAGAAGGACATATCACATAAGTACTGCCCCTATGCCCGCTTCAATGATGAGGAGAAGAAGGGGTGGCACATGAGACTAGATCTAGGGTAGTGTGTGATAGAGGCATGCATTCTAGCTACAAAATGGGAGTATATGGTGGATGTCACCATTGCAGGGGTGACACCTGCATACAGGGACTAGTTGATTGCATGACCTTATTTGAGATTTACTAATCTTGTTGGTATAGGAGCATAGTTGTAGCCTATGCAGCAACAACAGGTACCATCCTAGTAGCCACTAGCCCAATAGGCACTAATTCAATAGCCTACACAGTAGCAGGTTGCACAATAGGGACCACAAGGACATCAATAGTGAGTGTTGAGACCTCGATTAGGATAGACTAGCATCCCTACTAGGACCATGGGCTCAGATGCAAGAGTTGGGAGTAGTGGGGCCCAATAGAGTTCCACTAGGCAACGGATAGGTGATACATCACAGTAGACACTAACAGATGATGATATTGATATGCCTAATATTCTGATAGGAGTAGGTACACCACAACTGCAAGAGGCTCTTAGGAAGAACTGTGAGAGAGTGAGACAAGTCTAGTGGGAGTGGGATGACTACCACACTTGATTTATTAGGGAGGAGACCTATGTAGTTGATAGGTACACTAAGATCAGGTAGCTACAGGAGGAGCTAGCATGATCAAGGATTGAGATAAGATACAAGGCTTCTCAGGAAGCTTATTACTATGTAGCTTACTATGGGGTCATGTCCGATCTATCAGAGTAGGTACCACCATTTGTTGATTATGTTGGAGCTCCATAGGCACCTCCACCAGCACCTCCAAAGGCACCACCACAGTAGGCACCATAGGCATCCCCATAGTAGGCACCTCCATAGCGGCTGATGCCCCTTCCATAGAGACTACTACCACCACCTCCGCTAGGTGGCACTACGCAGAGCTAGCACATCTTGTATATTGTAGCCCATTTTTTGATATTGTGCTTGAGTAGCACCTTCCCTTTTGTACATGACATTTTTTCGATATATATATATATATATATATATATATATATATATATATATATATATATATATATATATATATATATATATATATATATATATATATATATATATATATATATATATGAGATCGACAGTTTTGACATCATCATACTTGTTGACATATTGCTTTGATATTGATGTTTTATGAGATGTTTCTATATGGTTAGATGTATGGATAGAAATGTATAAAATGTACATGTTTTATTTTATGAATATAAATATGCACATAATTATTTTTATGATGATGCAATGTGAAATGCAGTGATAGATGGATAAAATGTATGCATATGTGTAATGTATGATTTGAGTTATGCTTATAGTGGATGCACATGTAAATGTAGATGCAAATGAATTTATGGATGCAAATGGAAATGAAATGAAAATGTAATGGATATGTAATGTCTATGGTACTAATCATCTCATGCAGGATTGATGCAATATATGATAGGTACTAATCAAAAGGAATGCATTTCGAAGATCGAGAGCGAGGACCGGACACTTGTACAACCAAGATGAAACTAGGGAAAAAGATGAGAACCTTCGATGAACATAAAGAAATCAAGAGAGTAACAAGATATCATGTCAAATTCAAGCTTAGCATGAAAAAGCAAGCCTAAGCTAAATGCAAGCCTAGACTGAAAATGTAAACCCTAGGACTTGGTTGTTGGACTCACTGTATTTATCATCATCGAGTTTGTTTAAGCATAGGACAATCGCAAGATGTCATGCAATCCTCATTAACATTGCAATCATGAGAATATGAATATGACATAAGTCTTAAATGTGTTGGAATGAGGTGTAAGCATTAAGGCACAAGAAGCTAGAATGACCTGAACACCTATTCCTTTTGATTTAGCAAGTTAACATAAGCATCAAAGCACAATTGCTAGAATGACCTAAATGTTGCTTGTGAATAGCCACACAAGACACATGAGATTTCCTTCTTTTTCCAAAGAGTGCTCGTAGTGACCCTTACATTCACTTAGAAGGACAAGCGTTAGCAATTTTACTTGTAGCAAAAAGAAGTCACTCAAAATAGACAAGGAGAAGAACCAACCTCACCAAAGTGTCCCTATGAAAGGAGTCAAGGTAAGCATGGCCATCCAATATGAGATGAAGGCTCTTATAGATGGACACCCCTCTTATGTAAATTCATTGGATCATTGGAACTAAACTAGCAAATAAAAAGCAAAGGAAAGATCATGCCCCTAGTCTTTGCATTTCTCAGTCAAGAAAGATGTCTTAGATTCACTCGACAGGAAATGATAAAGAAAACAAAAAAAAAACCAAAGGAAAAGCTTAGAATGCTTTAGAGGAACACAAAGTTAGTTTTATATTTAGTTTACATTTGTGTTAAAGTGGATTGAATTCAAATTAGAAGTGAACAACATTCGAAGTCTCGATGGGATAGCGATAGTAGGCAGACACAGTGAGGACCACTAGTGATTGTCATGAGAGATAAAGTCTCAAGAAGATATCAAAGAACAAACCAAGTATCAACAAGTGAACATAGTGAGAACCACTGGTGACCGATACAAGGAAGATTCTCAAAAGAGAGAATTAAGCACAAGAAAAACATCAGCAGGTAGATGCAGTGAGAACTACTGGTGACTGATGTAAGGAAGAGATCCCAAAAGAGAGGGGTTCAAACAAGAGCTAAGTATTAGTAGGTAGGTACAATGAGAACCATTGGAAACTAATACACAAGAGATCCTCAAGGAGAGAAATCTCAAAAGTATCTAGGCATCAATGGGTAGATGTAGCGGGAATCACAGGTGGCTGATGCACAAACAAAAATTCTAAAAGTGATAGGACGATGCCCCCTAGACCAGAAAGGTGCCCCCAAGTGTGAACTAGTTCCAATCCATGAAGAGTCAAGGGAAATCTCAAAGACAACTAAAGGCAAGTGCATGAGCTAGCAAACTAAAGTAGGAAGATAACTAAAAGTAGGAAACAAATGAAAGTAGGAAAGCGAGAAAGAAAACTAAAGCAAGAAACTAAGAGCCAAGCGATGCTGAGATGAGATGTAGCTTTAGGAAATAAGAGGTGCCTATTTACCAATTTTTCACCATCTTGGTAGAGATTCTATTTTACTACCATGACACCTATTTACCAGGTTTTCATCAATGGCACATTTTCTTCTTTTTCAATTTTTTTTGTACTTTTCTCTTTTTTTAAATTTTTTTTGTATTTTTGAATATTTCATTCTTTTGTATTTTTTTTTTTTCACTTTTTTTTGTATTTTTATTATTATTATCACGGCACCTGTTTACCAAGTTTTCACCAAGATAATAGATACATCAAAGTGCTTGTTTACTAGGTTTTCACTAAGATGATCATTTTTTTAGGACATTTTACAATTTTTAGGATTTTTTGCAATATATCACTTTTTTGGATTTTTTCAGGACCAATAAGTATGTACATGAGCACATAGAGAATGCCTCTGCTATAGAATTTCTTCAAGTGAAGAGTGTTGATAGGCTCTTTTAGTTGTTCTCCTACAGTAGTGGAGAGTTGATAAGCACCAGACCCAAATGTTGTTGTAATGACATATGGGCCAAGCCAGTTTGGTTCAAATTTGCCTTTCTGGACTTGCTGCTGCTAATTTTTTGGGTTCTCTCTTAGGACAAGATCACCCTCTTGGAATTCTCTTTGTCTAACTTTCTTATTGTAGTCTTTAGACATCATCTTTTGGTATGCTCTTAGATGATCAAATGCCACCTTCCGACATTCATCAAGTAACTCAAGCTCTTGAAGCTGGGATATTCTATTTTCTTCATCAATGATGAGGCCACTTAGAGAGATTTGCAATGTCAGAATCTTGACCTCAATAGGTAATACTGCTTCTACTCCATAAACCAAGGCAAAGGGAGTGGCCCTCGTAGGTGTTTAGATACTTGTTCTATAGGCCCACAAAGCTAGATTAATTTGGAGATGCCAATCTCTACCAGATTTATGAACTGTTCAGTGCAATATTTTTAGAATTGTCTTATTAGAAGCATCTGCTTGCCCATTACCCTGAGGATAATAGATAGATGACCAATGCTAAATAATTTTGAATTTGGTGCATAATTCTGTTAGGTCCTTATTTTTGAATTGTCCCCCATTTTTAGTGATAATAGATGAGGGTACACCATATCTGCAAATGATATAGTTTATTATGAACATAGCAATAGTCTTGCCATCAGCTACAGCTAGAGGCATTGCCTCAACCCACTTGGTAAAGTAATCAGTAGCTGTGATGATAAACTTGTGCCCTCTTGAAGAAGAAGGATGTATCTGACCTACCAAGTCAAAGGCCCATTGTTGAAATGGCTAGAAACTGATGAGAGGACTAAGCTCTTTAGCAGGAGCATGAATTAGATTTCCATGAAATTGGCATTGCTTACAAGTCTTGGCATATTGAATAGCTTCTTTTTCCATGTCTGGCTAGTAATAACCAACTCTAATAAGTTTTCAGGCTAATGTCAAACCATTAGAATGAGACCCATAGATACCTTTGTGTACCTCAGCTAGCACATGTTTGCACTCATTGGGTTCTAAACATCTAAGGAGGGTACCATGTAGACCTTGTCTATACAAGTCATTTTCTATGAGGACATACCGTGAAGTAGTACGAATTAGGTGACGCTTTTCATTCTTGGTATAAGTGTTTTGAATGATCTAGTCATGAAGGTAGGAAAAGATATGGTGGTAGTGGGATGGATCATGTCCAATGATTGAACATGTCATCCTAGATTCAGGAATATCATATGCAGGGTAGTGTGTTAGAAATAGGGAATATTGAGAGTAGGGGGTGAAACAGTATTCTACAAACTTTATCTTTTTCCCAATTATGGATATAATAGATTATCTTTATACATGCATAACAATAAAGAACTCATAACACATTATTTGTTCTCAAGGAAACCCTAGCCAAGGGAAAACCCTAGTGGGGATGGTACCCACAAAGATCCACTAATCAAAAGTATCCCATTAAGGATGTTGACCATGTTAGGAGTCTATTACAAGCATATAGTGTATCAGTCCTGATTAAGGGACTATAGGCCTTGTTAGAAGCCTCAACCCTATTAGGAGTTGGTACCACAAAATGTGATTACCAGATGAGCCCACTACCCAAACAAGTAATGTACAATATACACTGATTAAAAAAATAGGTTAAGGTACATAACCTTATACTTCTTGCATCAATATCTCTTTGCTACTCTTTCACTATTGCTATTACATATGCTTCATATATTTCACATTATATCACTTGTCCACACTATTATGTTCTTTTTACAAATACAATTACAATTACATTTATACAAATAACTTTATCCAAGAGTTAACATCTAGGATTTTGTCCCTTTATATTTTTAAGTCATTATTTTGATAAACAAAATAATCCCTTAACTCTTTACTAGTTCTATCTTCATATTCTGTCTTGTCGGCTTGACACTGTCTTCAATAAAACTATAATAACTTCTTTCGTACATGTCATACTAACTTGCACTCTGAGATGGGTGTTCAATAGAAATCATAGAGTCTATGTTCAAGTGCACAAGCACTGAACTTACTCCAATCAATGTTGCAAACAAAACTTTTTCCAGGTTCACTGGTAAAAATACTATCTCACACTAAGACAAATTTGCAATGCACTTTGTCATACTTGCTCTCTGACCTATGCGATCTTAATGTAGATCATATTTTGTCATAATGACAACATCTATGTAATCAACTCAGCCAAATTGCCAACAATCTCCCCCTTTGTCATTGGTGGCAACATATGAGAAAATTAGCTAAGTGTACAACTAAAAATCTCAAAATTGTTCAAAATTGTGGCCATAGTATAAAATATATACTATCCTTATAACTCCTCAAAAAAATATTATCTCTAGTATAGTACTCCCCTAAGAGTATCAATCCTTTTCATATACTATCAATTTTATTCTATATATCTCTCCCCCTTTGACAACAATGACAAAATAAAGGTAGGGAGGGTTACAAAATTGTATCACAAAAAATATTATACCTCAATTCAATTATTGCAAACCTAGTAGGCTTGCAACACAATCTGCAAAATCTATCTTCATGGCTTCTATCTCCTTCTCCCATGATTTCTTAATGGAATCTACCACATTAAGTAATGTGCTCAGTCCATAGGATGCTATTTCACATGCTTGGAGGTTTTCAAAGTTAAACTTCTGAAAAGATGTCTTAGCTGAAAGACATTCTTCCAACTGCTCTTCAATAATGATTAACTTCATAGAAGCATGCTCTCTCAAAAGAGTGAATCTTCTCAATTTTCTATCTCTCTCATCTTGCACAACTCTAATTTCATCATAAAGCTTCCAAACATTCTTCTCAACATCACATACCTTCACATTGAGACTAGACAGAAGGTTAGTTTCATTCAGGATTTTTGCTTCCTTCAACTTTATCTTCTGGTCTTCTTCTACTGTTAAGGTCTCTGATTTTGTACACTATATGTACAAAGATTTACCTATTTCCAAATGCTTCCTCAAATCCTTGATATAGATACCAAGAGTGTTGATATCATTCTTGATATTCTGACTGATGTTCAAAAGTATTCTAGCCTCATAGGCTGCTTGTGCTTTCACTTTTGCAATATCAGACAAGTTTGTGAATTCATTGTCAAAAGTGCTCATTACCTTCTTTTCTTTCTCCATAGGGTCTGCTTCTGCAATTTGTGTAGTTATAGTGCTTTGTAACTTCTCAGTTAGTTCCTTTAGACACCCTTCAAGACTCTTCACTTTCTTATTCTTGCCAATGATTTTCTTCAAGGATGTGATCAATTCCAACTGATCATCATCATCTATGACTCCTTTCCCAAATACTCAATCATAGATCCAATTTGAGTCTTCTTTCTAGTCTCATGAGTAAGACCGATATCTTCTTTGGTGGGAATGGAAACTTGTTCCTCTGTTACTGGTGGTTCTACAACTTTAGTCTCTGTCATCAATTATTCTTTTATAGCATCCTGTTCTTCAAAGGTCAAATTGTCAACAATGTTATCCAAATTCTTGAATACATTTTCATCATTATCCAAGGTGATTTTTGTACCTTCTACATTCATTATTTCATCTTCAATATTAATGGCTAGAGGAGAGGGAATGTCCTTTTGTTCTTTCTCACCTGCTTGCTCTATTGCAACTGATGATTCTCTAGCATATTCTGCCATAACCTTGATAATAGCTTGCCCTATCTCAAAATTGATTTCTTCATACCTACCTCCCATAATATGAATAGTTCTCCTTTTGGTTCTCAAATGGGTACTTAAGGCTTTCATGATTTGATTGAAATGTGTTTCATCTCTTATTTCACAAAACTTCCTCACAAGATTTTCTCTGATAGTTGTGTCCTCCTCTGATGCTCTCTTCTTCCTATTTACAAGTTTGTTATATAAATCATTAGGTATCTATCCCTGAATTGTATCAAACTTCTTGTCAGCCAAAATCATATGCTTCACAACTGCATTCTCTAGATTAAGTCTATTTGTATAATCATAAAGATCATAGTACTTGTTCATTCTTGTAAAGTCTCCATTCTCAATGATCTTCTCATTAAGATTTTCAACTTTTGGTTTCCAAGATTTCTTCTTAGTAGTGACATCATCTTTTATTTATGCAATCTTTCTTGGAACTAGTTGCAATAAAGTTTTACGTCTCTTTCCTGGTCCAGTAGCACTTTCCTTTACTCTTTTTATAGGTGTGGAGGAAGTGGATCTAGTAGACATCTTTTCTTCTATATCCTTTTTAGTTACTTCCACTTTCACCTTTAGTTGTGGTTCTTCCTATTGTACTACAATTGATGATAAGGGAGGGATAGAAAAAAATTCTTTTTGTCCACTCTCTCTGATTGCTGCTGTTGTTTTCTTTGCTACCAAAAAATCATGCTCTGTCATCCTTGTATCTTTTAGGATTTTCTTTATAGTTATCTCAACTCTCTTCTTAGACTACTTCTCTTCAATTAAGGTCTTTGTGGAGTTTAAGTTCTCCTCAAAGGTTCCAAACTTGTTACACTGAGTGTCCAACTTACACTTAAGTAACCTGCTAACATACTCTTCAGTCTCTAGCTTAGATATCTCATAGCTAAGAGGGTCTATGAACTCTTTTCTAGGCTCCACTGCTTCAATATAGGTAAAGTTAGTAACCACCATAAAACATATATCATCTTTATATTTTTTAACAAGAGACTTAGGGATCCTTGATCTACTAGACACAATATTCTGAAATGTCTTAATAACCAATATTGCACTCTCATTTACACTATCAATAACATGTCTTCTGTACACTAGGTTAATCCTTTCCATTATATTTTTTCCATCATTCCAGTCATTTCCAATGGTGTAAGGAAATCTCCTCAAAAGATGAAAGAACATATAAGTGATTAGGGATGAGAACCTAAACTGTGTATACTTAGTTTTCTTAATCTTCTCCAAGTTCTCAAATAATTGAATTCTTAGAATTTCACACATATCAACTTGTGCTATGTCAACACACATTAGATAGGCTGCATGTACCATTCCAACTGCCATGTCATCCTCTCTTGAATTTGCACAAAACTTAGTAGTTAGCATCTTGCATAAGTATCTCACATCATCTTGTTTGATCTTACTAATTACAATTCCTCTACCATTATAGGATGAGTTTGTGTTATCAATGACTGTTTTCCTCATTTTTTTCTCATTTAAAGGAATAGCTCTAGTTTTAGATAATCCAGTGATTTCATGAATCAAATCTACTGTAATATCTATCACTCTATCTTCTAGCTAAAACTTTCCATTATGAATTCTGCTCAAGATAATCTTAGTTCATTCTTCATTATCAAATTCATACTGTAATCCATACTTAAAAATTTCATTATGTTCCAAATATTCAAAACCTTATTTTAGTGTCATATCTTGATTGTAAATCTTCTGATATTCATTTGTGAAATCACTATCACTAACTATCTCTAGTTTGCATCCAAGATAACTTCTAACATTTTCTAAGTGTAAAACTCTATCTAGTACGGATGATAATGCAAACCTAGGGTCATCTTCCAAGGGTTCTACTGGTTTCCTTTTTAATTTAGGTCTATCCTTATCTCTGACATTTTGTATTAAATAAACATGCATGATTTCTTCAAATTCCTTTACTGATTCAAAAATTTGTCAAGTAAAATATCTTAATTTCATGATTTTAGGGCTTGCATAGATTCGACACAAAATTCTTCTCCAAATGCTTTCAATCATTGCTCTTTGATCTCCTTCACACTTGAATTCACTTTGATGATCAAATAATACCAATCATAACCTTTTATTAATTCAATCTCACTTAGATCTGACATCGCATTTAGTTCTTTTTCCGCTTCTTTCCAAAAAGTTGTTTCTGCTAACCTGCAAAACTTAAAACTTCTTGCAATCTTGTAAAACATAATATTTTTCTTTGTGCTCTTAACCATAGCATTAGAAAATCATAAAATACCTTGTATTAACTATGCAAGACTCAGTTCATCATATATCTACTTCTACACTAATCTAAGTTCCTATTCTACTGCAATTTACATAAATTTAAGTACTTTGAGATAGGTCAGGTAAAGATTCATTCTTACCTTTCAATACTTCACCTTCCTGATTACCTTCAATGTTGAATATGTCTCCTTGGTCTATGCTTTTGATAAACTTCACTTCATCTAAATTACTACATCATCCTTTTTGACGGTTACTTGCATCTTCATTTCTTCTTGCATGATTTTTGGGATTAGGATTAGGTTGAAAAAATCTATTGTTCATTCTGCAAAACCTTGTTGTATGTCCAATCTTGTTGCATATCTAACAAAAAATTCCATTGTTTCCATATCTTGGTCCAGGTTGATTGATTTGTGATCTGCAATTTCTAGAAATGTGTCCAATGTTGTTGCATCTATAACATATTACTCCATTTCTTTTGCTCATATCTTTAATAGGTTTCTTATTTGCATTGTTAGTATTCCTAAACATTCTACTACCATCATTATTCTCAATAAATTTAGGTTTGCTACATTCAATAGCTCTATGTCTGAAACCATGACAATTGTAACAATAACCATTAAGAGGTTTAAATTATTTACCTGTGCCATCTCTCTTCATATGACCAATATTATTACAAGCAAAACATCTACCTTTGAATTATCTTTGCATATCTTTGGGTGATTCCTCTTGCTTCGGTGATTCTTCTTCTTTAGGTGTATCTTCAGATTTGTTAATCTCATTAGGCTTCTTCTCATCTATGCTTTCAGATATTTTTAGATTTGGTTCCTTCATTTCATCATTTTCTTTAAAAGTGTTGAATCCAAGACCAATCTTATCATAGAATGGTTTTTGATAAGATATTTGTTCATCAATCTTATCACTAGTTGAATATAGCCTTTCAAGTTGTTGTTTGGATTGAGTTAATTCACCTTTCACAATCTTATTGTATTTCTGAAGTTCATCATACTGCAAATTGACTTTCTCAAGTTTAGATGTTACTTTACAAAGTTTATATTTTAGTCCTTCATTTTTAGTCTTTAGACTTTCATTCTCAAATTTTAGATTTTCTTCATTCTTTCCATTTCCATCTTTCAAACTAAGCTTCAAATTTTCTATCTTCAGTTCATGCTTAAGGATGTCATTTGCTTTTTCTAAATTGTCATCACAATCTTCAATAAAAACTTTGGATTCCTTTTCAGATCTCAAATCTTCCAATTTGTTTTTCAGTTTCTCAATGAGGTTCTTTGCATCATCATACTTTCTTTTCAAATTATCTTTTTCAATAGTAAGCAAGTCAATCTATTCAAGAGCTTCTTCAAGATTCTTCTATAGTTGATCCATATCCATAGAGATCTTACTCAAGCTGCTAGGATTTCCTTGAATGATTCTTTTTCAAGTAACTAAGCTCTGATACCAATTGTTAGAAATAGGGAATACTGAGAGGGGGGATGAATTAGTATTCTAAAAACTTTATCTTTTTCCCAATTATGGATATAACAGATTATCTTTATACATGCATAACATAAGAAGCTAAACAACATGCATAATAATAAAGAACTCATAGCACATTATTTGTTCTCGAGGAAACCCTAGCCAAGGGAAAACCCCAGTGGGGATGGTACCCACAAAGATCCATTAATCAAAAGTATCTTTTTAAGGATGTTGACCCTACTAGGAGTCTATTACAAGCATATAGTGTATTAGTCTTGATTAAGGGACTATAGGCCTTGTTAGAAGCCTCAACCCTATTAGGAGTTGGTAGTACAAAATGTGATTACCAGATGAGCCCACTGCCCAAACAAGTAATGTATAATATACACTAATTATAAAAATAGGTTAAGGTACATAACCTTATACTATTTTCATCAATATCTCTTCACTGCTCTTTCACTATCGCTATTACATATGCTTCATATATTTTGCATCATATCACTTGTCCACACTATTGTGTTCTTTTTACAAATATAATTACAATTACAATTACATTTATACAAATAACTTTATCCAAGAGTTAACATCTAGGATGTCATCCCTTTATATTGTTAAGTCATTATTTTTATAAGAAAAATAATCCCTTAACTCTTTACTAGTTCTATCTTCATATTCTATCCCGTCGGCTTGACACTGTCTTCGGTAAAACTATCATAACTTATTTTGTACATGCCATAGTGACTTGCACTCTAAGACGGGTATTCAATAGACATCATAGAGTCTATTTTCAAGTGTGCAAGCATTGAACTTACCACAATCAATGTCACAAACAAAACTATTTCCAGGTTCACTGGTAAAAATACTGTCTCACACTTAGACAAATTTGCAATGCACTTTGTCATACTTGCTCTCTGACCTATGTGATCTTCATGCGGATCATATGTTTCCATAATGAAAACATCTACGTAATCAAATAAGCCAAATTTCCAACATAGTGTAATGCCTCCACCGGGAATTTGTGTCTAAAATCATTTTCTGACATTTGTAACATTGAAGCAAGAGTGGCCATAGCATCAGCTGATTTATTGTTTGCCCTTGGAATCTACTAGAAAGAAATGTGTGCAAAATGCTATTTAAGATCATCCACCATTCTTGTGTAAGGTACTATCTTGTCATCTTTTGTTTGGTAGACATCATTGACTTTGTTGATGATTACCTGAGAGTCTCCAAAGACCTTGAGCTCATCCACATGCCATTCAAGGGCTATCTTCATTCCATTAATGAGAGCTTCATACTCAGCTATGTTGTTTGTGTAGGGAAACAACATTTTATAATCTTTTTTTAATGAGTATCTTTGAGGTGTAACAAATAGAATGCATGCACCAGATCCTTGCTGAGTGAATGATCCATGAAAGAACATGCTCCGAGATTGATGTGTGAGAAGCATGATGGATTCATCTGGGAATTCAATACTCAAAGGCTGGTGATCTTTCAAAGGAACTTCCACTAGTTGATCAGCAATTTCTTGTCCTTTAATATCTTTTCTTTCCACATACTCAATGTTAAATTCACTAAGTATCATCACCCACTTCGCTAATCTACCCATGAGGGCAGCCTTGCTTAGTAGGTGCTTTAGTGGATCAATTTTTGCAATAATGCCTTGTGGTATGAGCTAGCATATAATGCTGCAACTTTTGAGAAGAAAATACCACTTCTAAACAAGCCTTCTCAATGACAGAATCATTCATTTCATAGGAAACCAACATTCTGTTGATATAGTATATGACTCTCTCTATTGTTTTGATCTTCTTGAGCTAGGAGAGTACCCAAAGATGTGTTTATTGCTGAGATGTATAATATAAGAGGCTTCCCATGAATATGAGGCATCATTATAGGTGGATTAGCAAGATACTATTTTATTTGAGTGAGTCCCTTGTCACATTCCTCATTCCATTCATAGGTCATATTCTTATGCAAGGTTTTAGTGAACGGTTGTGACTTGTCGGCCAAATGTGAAATGAAGCACCAGATAGATTGTAGGCTTCCTTTTAATCCTCTCATTTGACTGATATTCTTGGGTGGAGGCATGTCCATAATAGCTTGCACCTTTTTAGGATCAACTTCTATGCCTTTAGCTGAAATAATATAACCCAAGAGTTTCCCAGAAGTAACACCGAAAGCACATTTCTTTGGATTAAGTCTGAGACTAAATTGTTCCATGTGGTCAAGGATGGGACCCAAATCCACAAGATGAGTTCTTCACTGCATGCTTTTGGCTAAAGTATCATCCACATAATCCTTCATTGTTTCATGCATCATATCATGGAAAATAATAGTGATGACCTTCTGATATGTTGCTCCAACATTCTTAAGCCCAAAAGGCATGACATTCTAGCAAAAGGTGCCTTAGGCACATGTGAAAGTAGTCTTTTCTTGATCTTCTAGAGTTATTTTTATTTGACTATAGCCAAAAAATCCATCCATCAAGGAATACATCTCATATACTATTGTCATATCTACTATCATATCAATATTAGGTAGTGGAAAGTCATCTTTTGGACATGCCTTATTTAGATCTTTGAAATTTGTACATACATGAATGGATTTATCATGTTTAGTGACTAGAACAATGTTTGAAATCCATTATGCATAGTCAATAGTTCTTATGAAACCAGCCTTAAGAAGATTTTCTAGCTCTACTTTGACCAAAAGTGCTACGTGTGGATGCATCTTTCGCAACTTTTGTTTAACAGGTTTGATACCTAGTGTGATGGACAAATGATGCATGATTAGATTGGGGTCTAATTCAGGCATGTTAGAGTAGGTCCATGTGAAGTTTATTTTCTTTCTCTGAAAGAAGTTAGTGAACTCTTCTTTTTCTTTGGTAGACAATGATCATGCTAGATGAATAATATGTGGAGCATCCTCTGTACCCAAATTTACTAGTTGTGTCGACTCAATCAATACTAATGACCTTTCTTGAAAGTGGCTCAAAAGCATATCAGGTATCTTATCCTTGGGTGCCTTAGAGAGGTTTTCACCCTTGGATACATCTTTTATTTTTACTATTTTTAGCTTTGATACTGCCACCAAGTGGTTTTCACCATCAAAGCATCTATTTTTTCTTATTTTAATTTTTTTACTAAGATACTTGATATCCACCTCTGTCATGTTGAAACTACTTTCACTGGTAGAGGACATGATAGGTTTGATAGCATGGAGGTAACAGGCTAGATCATAATCATTCTAGAATGTTAGGACTTCATTGGATTCAAAAGGGGAGTTCCAGTTTATCAGATCAGGATGGTGAAGTGAAAGGGAAGTAGTGACTGGTTCAACTACATTCATAGTATAACCATCAAAAGCGCTGATGAGCAAGTCAAGACCTAGAGTGATCTCATCCAAAGGAGCATTTTAATCCCTATAAGACCTTACATTAGAATTAGAGGACACGTTAACACTAGTGGCATCTAATTCATGTGGCCTAGCGCTAGACCCTTCACCTACTTTGAGGAGTCTTTCATACACATGAACAGTATCTATGTCCACATGATAAGTAGAATCAAACAAAGAGTTGAACTCATATTCATGTGAGTCAGTACTTGATGTGGGAATTTCATTAATACTAGCAGTATCACCTAACTCATCTTCATTCCTTGTAGCATTAATAGCTTGCTGAAGTTGTTCTTGTTCAAAATAATTTTGAAAATGTGGTGGCCTATATCATTCACCTTTAAAATTAGGATCTTCATTTAGTGTTTCTTTCCATTCCTCATATGTGAATTGATACACTGAAGAAGTTTTATCAGAATCATTATTAGTATTAGTATCTATCTCTACCATATGGACAGGTATGATAGGCTCGTCAGGTTCTGCAAAGAGTGCCATGAGATTTAGAGGAATACGATATGAGAATGTATCTTCATCAAAGCTAGCCTCTGGATTCACTTTTGGAGTGGCAACTTCAATTTCTTATTTAGGTTCAGGTTTAGGCTCAGGAGCTGACACAAATTTCTTGGTCACCAAATGAAGGGGAGTCTTTTTAAAGACTAAACCACTAGTATCTTTTGTGCGGTGACCTATAGCTTCAATGGATTTTAGTAAGCCATTATCATTCTTTCCTATAGGACCACTCCCCTTATAATTGAAGCACTTCATGATCTTGAAGGCCTCACTATATGATTCTTGCTCTAAATCTAGAGGTGGAGTAGTTGCTTTAGTTGTTTCTTTTCCCTTATATATCCAAGCTATGATAGCTCTCTCTTCATCCTCATCTTCTAAAGGCATAGAGGCCCTTACAAAGGCACCATCATAAAATATTTGAGGAGGAGCATTAGAAAGTTTTTTATTCTCATAAGGTTTCCCATAAGAGCATAAAAATAGAGGTAGAGAAGCTAGTGATAGCATAGGTTCAATTCGGTATTCTCCCATGCCTATATCCTTAAGTCTCAAAATTTGTTCCATTTCTTTCAGCTTAGCATCATAAAACTCAGTGGATTCTCTATTTGCCAGAACAAAGCTATCTGTAGATTGTGCAAGAGTGTTTCAAGAGTAATTGGTATTAGCAGGTACAGTGACTTTTACCCCATGGACTAGAAACTTAATGAATTGATGGTATGTGGATAGAACAACCTGCATCTGATGAATCCAAGGCCTACCCAACAAGATATTGTAGGCAAGAGGAATATTGAGCACTTGGAAAGTAACATCTCTTTTAATAGGACCTACGGGGATAGGTAGCACAACTAAGCCTTGGGACTTGCATTCTTCCTCATCATAAGCTTTGATGGTAATCTTTTTGTGATGGTCTATGCAATTCTCATCATAACCTAGCTGAGTGAACATTTTAGTGGAATAGATATTAAGACCAGCACCATTGTCTATGAGTACTTGATGGATGCGCTTAGGACCTATCATGACCTCTATATGCAAGGGAGCATTATGTAGGTGACTCAAAGAGTGATCATCTTCTTCAAAGAAGGATAGATAGTGAGGTGAGGTAAAATGACCCACCATAGATTGGAACCGGTTGAGATCAAGATCCTTGGGAACATTTGCCTCGGCAAGGGCCTTATCCAAAATCTTCCTATGAGCAGGTGAGATCTTCAACAACTCAAAAATGGTAATCTAAGCATTGGTTCACTGGAGTTGATCTAATATGCTATAACTAGCTGAGCTAGCTAGAGGAATAGATTATGTGTTCTTGTGGGTAAGGCCAACAACAGTCTTATCCACAATTTTCTTCGGAGTGGATGTGGAAGTATCAGGTCTCTTATCCGCATTTTTCTTCAAAGTGGATGTAGAAGTACCGGGACCTTTCAAAACAACTCTTCCTCATGATCAAGTGACAACATTAGCACAATCTTGAAATTTTTTAGATTCAGATGAATGAGATATAGAACTATGCAAGATAAAAGGAGTCTTAGATTTGGGAGCATCACCGCTCCCTTTAGAAGTGATCATGTCACAATACTCTATCTCAATAGGTTTGATCATACCAATAACATTGTCATTATTAGTGTGTGTGTAATTGACTTTAGCATTGGTATTCTTGGCATTTGAAGACACACCCTTCTCATGAGGAGGGAAGGGATCATTAAAATCTTGATGGTCTAAATTTTGATTATGGTTCTCCATAAGGATGTCACCATTGTCAATGAGAGCTTGAACTTTATGCTTTAGTTGGAGACAAGTAGAAGTCTTATGACCAATGTTTTGGTGATAGTCATAGTAAGCATTATCATTCCACCAATGAGGTCATGGTTGTGGGTCATAAGTATGCTTTTCCAAAGGAGTAAGAACCTGATTCTCTATAAGAGTTTTATAGACCACATCAAGAGGCTCTCCCAAAGAGGTAAATTCGCACTTGAGTCAAGAGGCCCAAGGTTTGTTCCTAGCAAATCTTGAAGTTTGCTGATTATCCGTTGTGGTCTTTTTGATAGCCTTAGCCACTTGTATACTAGAAGTAAGATTAAAAATAGGCTTTGAAGGCTTTGTGGTAACATTATCCACCACTCCATCATTTACTAAATCTCTATTCTTATTGACAGTCTTTCCTTTATCCTTGTTTGTGGAGAATCATTTTTTATTGTGCTTATTCAAAGTTAATTCTCCCTTCTTGATCATAAAGGCCTCTATTCACACTGCTTTTTTGATCATACTATCAAAAGTTAGAGAACCTTGAAATTTCATTTGGTATCCAAAGTCTAGGACAAGATTGTCCAAGAAAATGTCAAGTCTCTCAAACTCTGGTAGCTTGTGAGGACACCTCATACATAATTGTCTCCACCTTTGGATAAATGTTAGGAAAGATTCTCCTTATTGCTATTGTAAATTGCAAAGATCTTGGATGTTGACTGGATGCTGAATATTATGTGAGTAATGTTGGAGAAATAGATTACCCATTTTGTCAAAAGTCTTAATTCTAGTAGGCAATCTAGAAAACCATTCCATCGCGGGTCCACCCAAACTACAAGGAAATAGACGCATAAGATAGGTTTGATCCTGCATAAATTCCATAGAAAATGTGCCAAACTCCCTTAAGTGATCTTGGGGATTAGTTGCACCCAAGTATTTTTCATATTTAGGGAGTTCTACACCTCTGGGAAAAGGTGGCATATGAAGACTTTTGTCAAAAGGGAAAGGAAAAATACTTTCCATCATGAATTGTTGGGCAGGTTTGTCTTTACTCTTCACAAGTTGACTAATTTGATCTTGCATGTCTCAGACCATCTTTTGAAAATTTGCAGTCTCAATTTCTTCTTCCTTAGCTATGAGTGTTTCAACTTGATAGTCTCAGGGTAACTTGGCCCCTTGTTTAGCTAACTCAAGGAAGTATTTTTCTTTCTCCTCTAGGAGAAGGATCTCCATCATTTTAATAAGACTCTTATTAACTTTGGCAATCTCTATATCATGTTGAGTTATCACCTCATTTTCATTCCCAAGAATCTCATAAATGCTCAAAATCTGATCTTGTTGCTAATCATCTTGGTTTTGATCGAACGGAGGAGGGTGATAAAAGTATGCAGGTTGTCGACCGCTTGGAGGTTTGATTCGAGATTGATCATCATTGAGGGACTGATTTTGGTCATGTTGAGATTGACCATGAGGCTGTTCATTTTGAGGTTGAGCATGATGTGGGTCATTAGAGGATTGACCATGATATTGATTGTTTTGAGATTGATCAAACGTTTGACTGTACTTGCCTAGTTGGAAGTCAAATGGATCTCCCATCTTGTTGTAGGCTTGTGTAGTATAGGAAGACTCAATGAAATGATATGTCTAGTGTTGAAAGGGCATGACCATGGTAACCTTTGGTGAATGAACAAGATCAAAAGATTTAACAAATTTAGGCAAGAAGATATCATCAACAGTATCACTAGGTTCAATGATAGAACTATTCTTAGCAGGATCAACAGGTATGATAATAGGATTAGTCTGAGGAAGAGGTCTTCCAATGTTGTGAAACAATGAGTTGTCTTGGAAGAACAAGTTGTCTTTCTCTTGAAATGAGAAACCAAGTTGTGCTTCAAACAATGGATTAAAACACTCTTGAAACACTAGAGGTGATGGTTGAGACAGACTATCTTTCAAAGTATTCAATGAGGAAATCAAGGATATCTCACAAAGTTTAGATTTTGCAATAGATTCAATATGATCTATTTCTTGATTAGGAGGTTTGCTTCTACCCTGATCAGTATTCTAAATGGGATAAGTCTTGCCACTTCTAGTCATGATATTCATAGATGAAGATGAAACAAGAGAAGACTTGGGATAATGCTAGACTCTATCTCTAAGAACAATGCAAAGGAGATAAAGGCTAGAACATCCAAGATGCAAGATGGACCTGGTATGAATCATCAAAAGAGGTGGCCAGAACAGCTGAGATAAGACTATCACAACATGAGATACAAAAGGCATAAAGAGATAAGATAAACCAATGAGAGATGAAATGATTCAAAGTAAAGATCGATCGATTCCTAACTTGAGACAACCATTTTTTGATAGTGAAGGATAGGAAAATAGAAAAATAGACCTCAGACAAAAAGCAGATTAGATAAAAAGTCAAACAGTCAATGGTAAATAGGTCTCTATTTTTTAAAATTGGGCTACAGTCTTGCACGAGAGAGTACCAGGTTGCGTGAGAGAACACCAACCTTCACATGAGAGAACAAAGTCTCATGTGAGAAAGTGCTCTGAAGAGTGAAACTTCACATGGGAAAAGTCCAAAATCTGACAGTCTGACATAGTTTTCGAGGTTAAAGTTGAATTTCAAGGTACAACTTGAATTGATGTCTGACAAAAAATCTAGTTTCCTGACAAGTTTGAAGAACAGTTTAATCAACAATCTCATTTTGGGGTTTCAAGCATTCGTTTAAAGACACAAAGGTTTAAATCAAGTAGTTGTGATACAAGAAGTAGTCATTAACAGATCTATCAAGGACAAAGCAACTTGATAGCATCAGGGGAGTCTTTGTTTGATAATGATTGGACAATGTTTAAGACTTGATAAAAAACACATAGCTTAGTCCTACAAAAAAAATGGTGAGAAGACAAAATGTTTGCCCCATTGCTTATGCGCGTATGTGCACCTCACACAGCCATGTCACCCCCTAGAGGGAATCCATGTTTTAAGTGTTTCCAAGGACTCAATAGCATACATTCAAAGGTTACCCTTGTGGCAGGGGCAAGTGTCATATACCACCTTCAACAATAGTACAAAAACAACAATATATGACCAAATAAACTACCAAAAATTGTAGATAAATGACCAAATTTGGTCACGTGACCACTGGTAGTTTATTGCCAGTCATTTATCTTGTGACCAAATTTATGACTAAACTATTTTAGTCATTTATTTGGTCATTGATTTGGTCATATATTTAGTCATTTATTTGGTCGTTTATTTGGTCATTTGGTAGTTTATTTGGTCATTAATTTAGTCATTAATTTGGTCATTAATTTGGTTATTGATTTGGTCATTGATTTGGTCATTAATTTAGTCATTGATTTGGTCATTTATTTAGTCATTTATTTAGTTATTTAGTCATTAATTTAGTCATTTATTTAGTCATATATTTGGTCATATGTTTGCTCATATATTTGGTTGTATATTTGGTTAATTTAGTCATTAATTTAGTAGTTTATTTAGTCATTTATTTGGTCGTATATTTGGTTAATCTAGTCATTTATTTAGTTGTTTATTTAGTCATATATTTGGTCATATATTTGGTTAATTTAGTCATTTATTTAGTCATTTATTTGGTCGTATATTTGGTCGTATATTTGGCTATATATTTGGTCATATATTTAGTCAATTTAGTCGTATATTTAGTCATTTATTTAGTCATTTATTGAGTCGTATATTTAGTCATCTATTTAGTCATTAATTTAGTCATATATTTAGTCATTGAAGTAGTCATTAATTTAGTCATATATTTAGTCATAAAATGAAAAGTATTTTAAATAGAATAAATTTTATAATGTCAAAAAAACATCATATTAAACTTGAACTAATGCCAAAAAAAATCATATTAAATTTTATAATGCCAAAAAAATATCATATTCAAAGTATGCAGTGTCAAAATATATATGTAAGATGTCAAATTTATTTAAAGAGTATATATGAAAATATAATAAAAAATATCAAAGTTGTCTCAAATATAAAACACTGAGCCAAGATGTCTAACAACTAGTACATGATAAACATGTTGATCAACTATGTCATTTTTTGCAAATATTTTAGTGGCCACCGTGTTAAGGTTCCCTCTTTCTCTTTTAGATGAACAACTCCATCTATTTTGTCTTCATAAGCAAGGGGTACATTACTTGTGACCTTTAAAATGTTTACATTTGTATTAACTGTTCCTTTCAAGTTGATTCCATGTAAAATAGATAGGGAGTGAATCTGCCCAATGGCCACAACATCACCATCATATGGATCCAACACCTTAACTTTATCCCCTTCTTTGAGTTTATCAACACATTTTTGCAAAAATAAAAAAAATAACACATTATATTACATAGGTAATGAATGGCCACAAATATAATATAATCATAAGACTCTAAATAAGAAAGACCAAAATTATTGTTCATTACTATTGCACTTCTCTTTTTTATGTTCAGGACTAAAGGTGACAACTTTAGAATTACAAAAAATAAAGAAGCATTTATAGTTCATCTAAAGACTAAAATAGTATAGATCATCCAAATAAGAGATGCTTTAATCTCTTATTGCATAATAAATAGAAAAAATGTTCTTTATATCTAAAACTTGAAGAGAATTAGAAATTTTGACTAGCAAATATAAACAATGAAATAAATAATAAATACATAGTGATTCTAAAACATACTGAAGAGAGAATGTTTGATGAAGTTTAGGGACAACCCAAACCTTGGAGCCATTCCCCAAACCTTACACTACTGACTTGGGTCTAGAGGCATCGTTCACCCAAGGATTACCTATATACTTGCTTTGAAATGGGAATAAAGAACGTGTAATTCTCCCAGGATTTTAATTATCAGGATAAGAACTTGCACTTTCTTATGTTAGAATAATTTATATATAGATGCTAGATGCAACCATTTTGTCCCATACATTAGCATTAAGAATTCCTAACCTCAATGGATAGTTTCTCTAAAGAAACTAGGGACTAAACTAATGAAGGAAGATCATGAAGATGGTGAAGACTCAATAGATATGATTCCACCCAATTAATCAGTTTGATAGGCTAAGATGACACATTACTGAGAACAAGATTCCTAAACTACCTTTAAAGTTAACATACAATGGTTCTAATTGTCTACCATCTAGGTAGGCTTATCAATAGGAATAAGGTTCTACCATGGACCAAGCCTTTAATCTTATTACTAGGGACACACAATTTCAATCCTCCCATAATATATGGTTATAAGTGAACAATACTTGTAGAAATGTTCTTGGTTTATGGATTCCTTGATTGCAGGTTCATAACATAAATAAGCTAGTCCCCAGACCAACATTTATTAATAAGATCTATATTTCACCATTTATCAAATTTAACTCTTAAACCTCAATGTATTTAGTAGTGGGATCATTATGCCAAACAATTGAATATAAGATATTACCAAGTCAATACATTTTGCTTTAGCAATCATCCTCCTTGCAGGGTTGTAGCAACAGTTAACAATAGTTAACATGCGTAAGCAACAGAGATGTAGTAAGCATTTTATAAGCATTTTTCAAATAAAATCCAAGTTCTCATATTAATGTAGTAAGCATTTTCTAAGAATTTTATGCATTAAGAAAAACCTTTCACCCAAGGCCATTGGCTTCCTAATTTCTAAACCAAACTTTCAGCATAGCCTAAGCAAGGCAAGAAGAGAATGCCAAAAATTGTGAATGAACAACTTTTCAAAGTCAATGAATGGCAGATTACATGCGTAAGAAGTAGAGATTCAAGGGTTAACAACAGTCTTTAAGGAATGAACAAAAGACTCACACACATAACAATAGTGCATTCAATGTAAAAGCTACGGATCTCAAGTTACAACAACAAGTTCTTGATTCAAATAGGTAGTGTGCAGAGAAAGGACATATCAGAGTTATTAATAATGACAGAGATAAAGTTTCAAGGAATCATTTTAAAAACATGAAGATACAACATCTAAATGTAATGATAAGATATAATAATAGTGAATGCATGGTAGAGCATCTGTCTTTGGCATTTAAATTTCAAGAAGAGAATGCCAAAAATCATGCATGAACAACTTTTCAAAGTCAACAAATGGCAGATTTCATGCATAAGTAGCAAAGATTCAAGGGTTAACAACAGTCTTTGAGGAATGAACAAAAGATTCAAGGGTTAACCCATGTCTCCCATTAAATATAGGTTTCATATGCTAGATTAGTGTCTTATTTTTATTTTATAAAATTACATAAAATAGAATGCTAACATCAATCCTGGAGATGGAGGTAGGTCATCCAGCTTGACCCCCCAACCTTTGCCACTAAAAGCCCCTACTAATCTCAGTAATAGTGACATCGCCAATGTCCACGGCCATGAGCTGGAGATGTTGGAAATTTGGTTGAGGTATGTACATGAATTTTGTCATTATGGCAACATATTTTCCCTATGAAGATTGCATAAGCTGGAAAGTAAGTATGGAAGATCGCTAACTAAAATTGTCTAAGGATGAAACAATGTTTTTGACAGAGCACCCAACATAGTTTGTTTTGGCGACATTCACTGGAGCATGATCAGAGTTTATGCAGTTGAACATAGACTCTATGGTTTCTAAGGATACCCCATCTCAATGCACAAAAGAGTATGAACAGTACGGACAAAGTTATGACTATTTTATCGATGATAGAGTACAGCCAGCAGAGTAGTTTTGAAGGAAGAACTAGTAAATGAATTAAGGGATTATTTTGCTTGTCAAAATAATGACTTAATATTATAAAAAGATGACATCCTAGATGTTTACTCTTGGATAAAGATATGCAAGCTGATAGGAGAAAGATATTATGTTTGTATCTTGTATAAATAGAGATGTACCGAAAATACTTGAAATGTAACATGAAACTTGTGATAGCAGAAAAATTTGTTAATGCAAAGTTGTAAGCAGTACCATATTGTAATTAGTAAACATTTGTATTACTTGTTTGGGCAGTGAGCTCATTTGGTAATCAACTTTTATATCTACAACTCCTAATAGGGTTGAGGCTTCTAACATGGCCTATAGTCCCTTAACCAAGACTGATACACTATATGATTGTAACAGGCTCCTAACAGGGTCAACATCCTTAACATGATATCTTTTGATTAGTGGATCTTTTTGGGTACCATCCCCACTGGGGTTTTCCCTTGGCTAGGGTTTCCTTGAGAACATATCATGTGTTATGACTTCTTTACATTTACTATTATGTATGCTATTTAGTTTCTTATGCTTTAAAGTAATCTATTATATCCATAAGTGGGAAAAAGTAAAAGTTTGTGAAATATTTATTCACCCCTCCCTCTCAGTTTTTCCTATTTCTAACAATTGGTATCAGAGCCAGGTTACTCAGAGAAGGAACATTCAAGGAAAGCCTAGTAGCTTGAGTAAGATCTCTATGGATATGGATCAATTATAGAAGAATCTTGAAGAAGCTCTTGAACAAATTTATATGCTTACTTATGAAAGAAACACTCTGAAAAGAAAGTATGATGATGCAAAGAATCTTAGTGACAAATTGAAAGGTAAGATAGAAGATCTGAAATCTGAGAAGGAATCTAAAATTTTTGTTGAAGATTGTGATGATTTAGAAAAGGAAAATATGATCCTTAAACATGAATTGAAGATAACAAATCTGAAGCTTAGCTTGAAAGATGGAAATGACAATCTGAGATCTAAGATTGAAAATTTAAAGAATGAGAATGAAGATCTGAAATCTAAACTTGGCAAGGTAACATCTGAATTTGATAAAGTCAAATTATAGTATGATGAACTTAAGAAATACAACTAAATTGTGAAAGGTGAATTGACTCAATCCAAACAACAACTTGGGAGACTATATTCAAATAGTGAAAAGATTAATGAGCAAGTATCTTATGGAAAACCATTCTATGACAAAATTGGTCTTGGATTTAACATATTGAAGATGGTTAGTGAAAGCAAGAAACCAGATCTAAATGTATGTGAAAGCAATGAAGAAAAGAAGTTAGATGAAAACAAATCTAAAGATGCACCTAAGCAAGAAGAATCACTGAAGTAATAAGAATCACCAAAGAAAGAAGAACCACCAAAGCAAGAAGAATCACTAAAGCTAGAAGAACCATCTGAAGGTATGCAAAGAGAATTCAAAGGTAGATGTTTTGCTTGTAATATTATTGGTCATATGAAGAGAGATTGTATAGGTAAACAATTCAAACCTCTTAATGGTTATTGTTATAATTGTCATGGTTTTGGACATAGAGCTATTGAATGTAGAAGATCTAAAGTTATTGAGAATAATTACAATAGTAGAATGCCTAGAAATACTAACAATGCAGACCAAGATCAACTGAAGACATGAAAAGAGGAAATGGAATAGTATGTTTTAGATGCAATAAAATTGGACATATTGCTAGAAATTGTAGGACACAAATCAATCAGCAAACACCTAGATATGGAACCAATGGAATCATTTGTTAGATATGTAACAACATTGGACACACAACAAGAATTTTGCAGAATGAATAATTGAGGTTATCATCATAACCCTAACCCTAGAAACTATGCAAGAAGGAATGAAAATGCAGGAAACAAAGAGAAAGGTTGTTGTAGCAATGAAGATGAAGTAAAATTTGTTAAAGGCACAAATCAAGAAGGTATATTTAGCACTGAAGGTAATTAGGAAGGTAATGTATCTGATGGTAAGAATGATTCTTTACCTAACCCTTCTTTAGGCACTTAAATTATGTAAATTTCTGTAGTTTAGGAACTTAGAATTAGTGTAGAATTATATTTTGAATGAGTTAAGTTTTGCATAGTTAGATGAAGGTTTCTTATGTTATACTAATGCTATGGTTAAGTGCGCAAAAATAAATATTGTGTTTTGCGAGGTCGCAAGAAGATTTATGGTTGTAGGTTTACAGAATTAGCTTTTTGGCATTTTAGCGGCAAAAGAATTGAATGTGATGTCAGATCGAGTAAATGCTAAGTATTAAAAGATTGAAATCAAAGTTATTGTGATTTTCAGGCAATTAGAAGTGATTTGGAAAGAGAAGAAAGAAGTTTGGAAGCAATTTGCAGAAGTTTGAAGCGATGTTCTAGTGAAAGCCCTAATTTTGTGAATTTTAAGGTATTTATCTAAGTAAGATCTTGAATCAGCTTAAAGTAATTAGATATAATCATGGATGTGTTGTTGATTCACAACATTAAGGATAAGAACAAACCTAGAACTAAGAAAGATCCAGTTGAGCCCTCAGAAAGTGATGCTAGTTTAGCTTTATCATCCGTACTAGATTGAGTTCTTCATTTAGAGAATGTTAAAAGTTATCTTGGATGCAAGTATGAAACCCTAAGGGAAAGTAATTTTAATGGTGAATATAAGAAATTGTACAACTTGGATATGTCAGTGAAACAAGGTTATGAACATCTAGAAAACAATGAAATCATTGAGTACTCTATGAAATATGAATATGATGATGAGGAGTGTACTAAGATCATTTTGAGTAGGATACATAATGGTAAATTTTGGTTAGAAGATAGAGTTATAGACATAACTGCAAACCTAATTCATGATGTGACTAGATTATCAAAAGTTGGTGCAATTCCACTGAATGAGAAGAACATGAGAAAGATTGTGATTGAAAACACCGGTTCAATGTACAATGGTAGAGGTATAGTCATTAGTAAGATTAAGCAAGATGATGTAAAATACTTGTGTAAGATTTTGACAAGAAAATTTTGTGGAAGTTCTAGAGAAGATGATATGCCAGCAGGTATGGTACATATTGCTTATTTGATGTGTGTGGAGAAGAAGCCTATGGATATGTGTGAAATTCTGAGAATACAGTTGTTTGAGAATTTGGAAAAGATAAAGAAAGCTAAATACACTCACTTTAGATTTTCCTCATTGGTTACTTACATGTTCTTCCATTTGCTAAGAAGATTTCCTTACACTATTGAATGGAATGATGGTGAGAATACTATGGTAAGAATCAATAAAGTTTACATGAAACATCTTATTGAGAAGGTTAATGACAGTGTAAAGTTAGTGTTGAAAACTTTTCAGAACATTGTGGTAAATAGATCAAGAATTCCTCCATCCCTAGTTGAGAAATACAAAGATGATATGTGTTTTATGGTTGATACTGATTTCACTTACATTGAGGTAGTAGAACCTAGACATGAATTCATAGACCCTCTTGGCTATGAAATCTCTAAAATTGAAACATAAGGATATGTTAGTAGATTGTTGAAAAGTAAAGTGGATGCTCATGGAAACAGATTTGGAACTTATGATGAAAACTTTGATTCAGCAAAGACACTTAAGGAAGAGAAATAATCAAAGAAGAGAGTGGATTCTACAATAAAGAAAATTCTAAAAGAATCAAGTATGAGTGAGTAGGAATTTGATATTGCAAGAAAGACTATAGAAGCAATAAGGCAGAGTGAGATACTATCAGTCCCACCTTTGGCATCAAGTGCAAAACCCATTCAAGTTAAGGTAAAGGTTGAAGAACCTAAGAAGGAGCAAGAAACTAGTCAGATAGAGAAACCCTCTTTTTCAGCACCAAGCAAAAGAATGAAGGCAAATGCTTCAGGACCAGGTAAAAGACAAAAAATAATTGTTCCACTAGTACCTAGAAGAGTTGCAGAGATAAAAGATGATGAAGTAACAATAAAGAAGAAATCATGGAAACCAAGGATAGAAAGAGTTAATGAAGATATAATGCAGCATGGAGACTTTACCAAAATGAACAAATACTATGATTTATATGGATCCTCTAATAGATTAAATCTAGAGAATGTAATGGTTACACATATGATTTTGGAAAATAAGAAATTTGATACTATTCATGGAAAGATACCAAAAGATTTGTATAATAGACTTGTGAGAAGAAATATGAGAGCACAAGAATAAGATACTAAAATGAGAGAGAATGTGATAAGATAGTTCTATGATATAAGAGATGATGACCACCTTAAGCAGATCCTCAAGCCACTTGAAACCCTATTAAGAACCAAAAGAATTATACAAATAATGGGAGGTTAGTATGAACAAGTGAAGACTGAAACTAAATAGGTGGTTGTGCAAGTGCTAGAAAACTTGGTAGTAGGAAAAGATAGAAAAGATCAATTAGTTGCAGAACCGATAGAGAAATAGAGTTTAGAACAGGCAGAGGTAGCATCAGAGGCAGTTGAAGTTGAAGATATTCCCTCTTCTTCTATAAACATTGGCACATAATCTATGGACATTGAAGGAACAAAAGTTACTTTAGATTTAAATGATGTGGTACTCAACAATTTGGATAACATTGTTGAAAATTTGGTTTTGGGAGAGAAAGAAAAGAGTATTGAAATAGAGTCTACTCGAACAGAAGTGCAAATGGAAACAGAGGCCCATACACCTACTAAACCATAAGAAGACATCAGTCTTACTCCTAAGACTGGAAAGGAGAAAGGAATAGGAACATTGATTGAAAATTTGAGCAAGGAGGTTGATGACGATGATCAACTAGAGTTGATCACTTCTTTGAACAAAATTATTGGTAAGAACAAGAAAGTTAAGAATTTGGAAGGTAGCCTAAAAGATTTGACTAAGAAGCTACAAAGTGTGATATCTACAAAAGTCTTTGATTCAAACCCACTTGAAAGAGAAAAGATGGTAATAAATTCTTTTGATATTGAGTTCACTAATTTGACTAATATTGCTAAGGTTAAGGCTCAGGTAGCTTATGAAGCTGAGATGTTGCAGAATATAAGTTAGAATATCAAAAATGACATTGAAAGCCTTGACAGACACATTAAGAACTTAAGGAAACATCTTAAGACTGAAAAGTGTTTGTACATTCCGTGCACAAAATCTGAAAATATTTTAATTGAGGAAGAGAAGAAGCTAAAAGAGAAGCAAGATGAAATTGTAGTAGAGACAAACTCATTGGCCAACCTAAACATAAAGATCAGTGCAGTTGAGAAAAAGATCAGAAAATTATGTGATGAGATAAGGAATTTGAATGATGAAAAGAATAGGAAAATTATCAGGATAAACATCTTGAGAGAGCATGTCTCAATCAAGTTGACTATAATAGAAGAGTAGCTAGAAGAATGTCTTACTACTAAGACAACATTTCAGAAGTTCAATTTTGAATCCATTCAAGCTTGTCAGATTGCAGCATACGGATTGAGTACTTTACTCAATGTAGAAGAATCAATAAAGAAGGCATGGGAGAAAGATTTTGAGACTTGGAAGACAGATTTTGCAGATTGTGTTGCAAGCCTACCGGCTTTGCAATAAGATAGTAAGGTAAAATTTTTGACACAATTTTGTATATCCCTTTCTACCCTTTATTTTGTCATTGTTGTCAAAGGGGGAGAGATACTTAGAAAATTGTCTATATATGATAAGGAAGGATACTCATAGGGGGAGTACTATGGAGTATTATAAAGTGTTATAGATTAAGTGTATATTTTGAGGAGGTATAAGGATAGTATACTTATTTTATACTATGGCCACAATTTTGATACAAATTTTAAGATTTTGACTTGTACACTTAGCCAATTTTCTCATATGTTGCCACCAATGACAAAGGGTGAGATTGTTGGTAATTTGGCTGAGGTATGTACATGAATGTTGTCATTATGGAAACATATGTTCCCTATGAAGATTGCATAAGATGGAAAGTAAGTATGGAAGATCGCAGACTAAAATTGTGTAAGTATGAAACAATGTTTTTGACAGAGCACCCGACATAGTTTCTTTTGGCGACATTCATTGGAGCATGATCAGAGTTTGTGTAGTTGAACATAGACTCTATGGTGTCTAAGGATACCCCATATCAGTGTGCAAAAGAGTACGAATAGTATGGACAAAGTTATGACTATTTTATCAATGACAGAGTACAACCAACATAGCAATTTTGAAGGCAGAACTAGTAAATGAATTAAGGGATTATTTTTCTTGTCAAAATAATGACTTAATATTATAAAGAGATGACATCCTAGATTTTTACTCTTGGATAAAGATATGCAAGCAGATAGGAGAAAGATATTATGTTTGTATCTTGTATAAATAGACATGTACCGAACATACTTGAAATGTAACATGAAACTTGTGATAGTTGTATATTGTGATAGTAGTGAAATTTGTTAATGGGAAGTTGTAAGTAGTACCATATTTTAATCAATAAACATTTGTATTACTTGTTTGGGCAGTGAGCTCATCTAGTAATCAAGTTTTGTATCTACAAATCCTAACAGGGTTGAGGCTTCTAACACGGCCTATAGTCCCTTAACCAGGACTAATACACTATATGATTGTAATAGGCTCCTAACAGGGTCAACATCCTTAACATGATAACTTTTGATTAGTGGATCTTTTTGGGTACCATCCCCACTAGGGTTTTCCCTTGGCTAGGGTTTCCTCGAGAACATATCATGTGTTATGAGTTCTTTACATTTACTATTATGTATGCTATTTAGTTTCTTATGCTTTAAAGTAATTTGTTATATCCATAAGTGGGAAAAAGTAAAAGTTTGTGAAATACTGATTCACCCCCCCCCTCTTAGTATTTCCTATTTCTAACAGGAGATTCATGGCGAGAGATGGGGGAATCTAGATAGTAACACAAGGTGATTTTTGCAAATCCCAATAAGAGTTTGGAGGTACTAAACCTAGGGACACACCTTTTTAAAAGTTTAATGGTTCAACCTGGATCTATAACATAACATTAGAGATTGTCATTTCTTTGTTTGCCTCAGGAAATTAAGAATCTATACAGCTTTGACTGAGAATAGCGTTGACTACATATTTTCTTCAATGTTGTTCTACTACACAACACTAATAAGGAGGGATCAGTTAAATCTCATATGATAATATATTTTAAATGTTGTTCTTATAGCTGCTTTGACTTTGTAAAGTTGATAACCTGATCATTTTACTATTAATTTCTTTTAAAATCTGTTCAAATAAGATCCATTTGTTGTACCAGCTCTTATGTTTCTATTTTCTATTAAGAACAATGGACAATGTGTAATGATAATCACCTTGATTTCAAAGGTCAAATGGAATTTGAATTCTAGTTTTAAATTGCTAAACTAAGTTTCATTTATAGAAGCCATCCCTAGGCACATGATGAACACCATAATCAGGATTATAGTGTAGTGTTTTAGCGTTCATAATTTATAAGGTCTCTGCTAAAGGATAAAATAGTTCCATGTATAATAGGAGGTGTTGTTCTGTGTATAATAGGTATGTACTTATTCATATATATTCTCAAATTATTTTTGTTCTCCTCGAACAATAAAGGAAATAATTTGAGTATTGAAATTATAACTTAAAACAAGGACTCCAAGAGTTAACTAAAATTTACTTTTTGTATCTTATTGAAACTAGGTGATGAGGCTATGTTTGCTGACTTGGGCCACTTTAATAAGAGATCCATCAAGGTATTCCACTTATTATAAAATAATGGTCTAACTCAGCTATAAATAACTTGTTACAAATGATTAAAGTTCCACTGATATGGAAATTTTGGATTTTGAATTGTAGATTGCTTACTCTACCTTGGTATACCCTGCTCTGATTATCACATACACTAGGGAAACAACTTATCTGATCAGGCATCTATGAGACATGAAGAATTCTTTCTACATCTCATTTCCTACTCTAGTGTAATGGCCAATGTTTATTATTGCCACTCTAGCAACCATTGTTGCTAGTCAAGCATTGATCTCAACTAGTTTCTCAATTATAAAACAATCCATGGCTCTTGGCTATTTCCCTTGGATGAAGTTGGTACATGCCACACAAAATAAGGAACACCGAATCTACTCCCCAGAAGTCAACTATCTGCTCATGGTTATATGTATTGCTATCATTGTAGGGTTTAAGGGGGGGCCAGAAATTGGAAATGCCTATGTTAAGGATTATTTTTTAGATTCTACTCTACTTTTATTGAATTTGAGTGACATACAAAGTTATTTTCATCCGGTTGAGTAAATAATGAAGAGATATATCTTAAATGCTAGGCTCTTGCAATTATCTCATTATTCTAGTATATAACATTGCTAGTGTGCTTCTATTTCTCTCTATTTATTGAGATACAATGCTTTGGATATTGGATATGCAAGAGGTACTATTATTTGAGTCATGTTCATTACAACATGCCTAGTGAGCTTGGTGATGCTACTTGTTTGGAACATACACTTTCTACTTATATTGCTATTCCTTATTGTTTTTGGTCTCATTGAAGGAGTCTATCTCTTGGCTGTGCTTAACAAAGTTCCATAGGGAGGTTGGGTGCCTTTTGTAATTGCAGCATTATTTGTGGTTATAATGTTCTCTTGGAACTATGGTAGGTAGATCAAGTATAAATATCTAACAAAGAGAAAAATAAGCTTAGAAGACCTTCCTACACTCATTGCTGATGTGGGAACTCGAGTTCCAGGAGTGTGTTTCTTGTGAAGTGACCTTATGTATGGATTTCCACCTATCTCGAGGCATTATGTGAGGAATGGGGGTGCTCTTCTTGAAATTCTCATTATTTTGACCATAAGAGTTGTTCCAGTAACAACAGTATTGTTAGAGCAGAGATTTATAGCAGGAAAACTTGGGCCTAAGGGTGTATATAGATTCCTTTCTTAGTATGGTTACAAAGATATCACCCCAAACATGGAAGGATAGGAATTTCTAAACCAAGTTATTGAAATCATAAGCAAGTGCATTAAAAATGAAGAAGTTGGGGATGGCTCAAATAATTATGAAAGAAATTTAGCTGTAGAAAATAGCTACTCTACTGTTGCACAGGAGGAATTGCAACAACTAGAGATGGAGAGAAATGGAAGGGTTGTGTATGTTTTAGGGAAAACCACACTGAGAACTTCTAAAAGTAGGGGTTTTCTTAAAGGACAGATCATTGATTTGTATGAATTTTTGCAGACAAATTGCAGATTAGCCATTTCTACAATGCGAGTACCACCTGAACAGCTACTTCAAGTTGGAATGGTATATGAACTTTAGGCTTAATAAGACAAAAATGATAAAAGTAAAATGGTTTTTCCAAGGCCAAGAAGAGAGATTGTGGTGATAAATAGGCAATTGGTCTGTACAGTTGCAATTATGTTGAGTTTGTTTGTTAACATTTTATGGTTTAGCTGTATATTTGCATTTTCGGCTGATAGATGAAGTTTTTTGGTAACTCGCAAAATTTTGGTTGTCCTTTGTCATCCAAAAACTAAAATGCATTTTTTTTCCCAAATATTATTGAAATGTTATATTGGCTTTAAAATTATTCGCAAAGAGGGATAATCAATTTGAGTCATGGACAATTTTTATCATTTTTAAATCATAATTGACACATCTCATATTTTATCCCCTATGAAGTCACAAAAACACATTCTAGAGCCCTCCTTTTAGCTATTACAGTAGACACAATAGAAAGTAGAATAAAAATATTATATTGTGTCAATTTTGACATCGAAAATAGAGTGCTTTTATCGAAGATAGAAATGGGGAGAAAATGGAGAAGATGGGGGTTAAGTTAAAAGTGGGACCCGTGGGGGAAGGACGTTGAAATTAAAGCTTCCAGTGTGCCCGTTAACCCATTCATAATAGAGAATTGTACATGGAATCACTCATTTTAATTTATGAAACTATATTGATGTAGATATATTCATCAATGTCTTAGTTTTTTGTACAACTAATAGTTTAAATTAACAACTAACAATCAGATCCTAATCAGGTAAAAGTAAAGTTTATAGCACTCACCTCAAGTTTATCACTGCTAGTACTATAAATATCATGCACATCCTATTTGAAATCAGCATAATCACCATCATCATTGTCTTCTACTTTTCATTTTACTTTCATATGTTTTCTCTACATGTGGGTTTAATCATGAAAGATTAACATAAGTCAAGTAAAGAATGCAAAAGCTATAAATTTTTTTTCATAATAACTATTATATTACCTCAGCTTCAATTGAACTATGATTGGGCTGCACATTCTTGTCCACTAGTTCATCATGATCACTATCGATATCGGCAACTTTGTTGGCATCAAGGTGTTTTTGTTTTTTTGTTGCTTTGGTAAAATTGTTCTACATGTAGTTAAAATTGATAAAAGCTTGGTAGAGAGGAAAGGTCATAAAACAATGGTGTGAAAATGCGATATCAACAATGCTATGTGTATGAGAATCAATGCTTAAGGATAGTGTTTTGTATATAAAAATTCATAAAGACATTGATCAAAATGATTCTTTCAACAATGCAAAGCTACATTACTATGAACCAAACTTAACTCATCAATATAGCCTCTTACCTGATATGAATTCATAAAATTATGATCATTGCATGAAGAAACTATAGGCTGAACCGAGGAAGTCAACTGTGCAACTTTCTCAATGAGACTCTGTAAGTGCATCATTATATGTTCATACACTTCATTTGAGTTGACATGATTTACAGAGGCTCTTATTGGGAGTTCCACAGATGGCTGTGAAGTCATTGTTGATGAACTAGACTTCCACTTCATACTATTCTTAGATTTATTAGAATCTAGTTATGCCATATAATTGACAATATCTTCTGCACCTGCTTCTCTATTATTGTTTTCCACCTAAAATACAATGTTAATTTTAACACAGTCAGTTAAATAAAAAAATTAAAATAAATAACATAATTTAAATTCAACCAAAAAGCCATACACTTACTCCAAATTTGTTTATTTTGGCCTACAACCCGCCTCGGCCAAATGTATATTCAGCCTTCACACTCTCTCTTTCTCTCTTTCCTTTATTACTCTTTGTCAAATATTCTTCAGAATGCATACTTTCTTTCAATTTTTCCCACTGTTTGGGAGATAGAGTGTTGTCTAAACTCTCTTTTCCCTCCATGATTTCTTTTTTGCACATGTATCTAAAATTATTCATTAGAAGCCTCATCTTGTGCTTGTAATATTTTCTCGAGATTTGTCCACCAATAGTATCAAAGACATTTTCTATTTTTTGTATAACACTCTCCACATGGTGTGGATCTTGCTCTGTAAAATTTGATTTGCAAATATCCAAATGGGCCCTACATCTTACACACAATTCAGAGGCCCACCTTGCAGCATTTTTTCCCAATGGGTTCACCATCTCTTAACACCTCAACTAAGAATGGCTTCTTCCCTTCTAGTATCCTTTCTTTTGAATGCCTCTCTGTAGATCTATATAAATGTTGACTCAATTTCTTTCTTTTAACAAAAGCGGACACATCTTCTATTGAACCACTACCAAAAGGTTCACTTTGAGGCACATCAGATGTAAGCGGACTCTCTTCATGACTTTCATTAGGTTGTACATCACCATGTGTTATATTAGGTTCCACATCATCACAATTACCTTTTTCACCAACTACATTTGTTGGATCAAAAAGGCGTTGGCTTTTACAAACTGGAAACTTTGTAGCTTTATTTGCTACTTGTTCTTTCTCTTCTTTTTCTCTACACTCTTTTTATTTCCTGTAAAACCAAAAACAAATATCATATCAAGTCTTATAAACATAAATATTTTGCATATAAAATTTCTTTAAATAGTATTAAACAAATAATATACTAGTTAGTAAATGTACAACTTGCCTATTTGTCAAACCAAGATGTGCAAAACATTCATTATTCTTGGCCACATGTTCTTCATGAAAGTGTTCATAATCTGTTACTGGAATTTCAACATTATGATCACTATCATCTAATTTGTGCCTTGAATTCTTTCTCCTCATTCTCTGATGTCCAAAAAAACAATAATGTATAAATTACTAAAATAAGAGGTGATAAGTAGTAGCAGTGGTTATAACAAATAGGCTATAGAAACAAGAAAAAAACACACAACTATAAAAGTGGCACATAAAAACTATAGCAATGAAATAACAGCCAAATTAGAGAAAAAGTTACATCAGATTGTTAAAGCAGGTATGCATTACTAGTTTTCTTTAGTTTACTACTTGAGATTCATTGGCCATGCAAGTTATAGAAGAGATTCTACAGGCAATAATATAATTGTTCAACCTCACCCCATAAGACCCTAAAATTTCTCCTATGAACAAGCTTCAGATCTTGATTGGGCCCTTCACTATGATAGATGTCAATCTTGAGCCTTACTACACTCATATCACATGTCATACTTACTTGCACTTGGTCCTAATACAACAGTATACATTCTTGGAAAGAGGTTGAATACAAACACAATCAATGTTCCACTCCTTTGGGTAATAGTAGACTGAAATAAGAGTGAGTTCTGGTAGAATAATCACATTTAACTAGCAGCTATGCAAGGCTCCACACAAATCTCAACAAGGTCTACAACAGAACAAACTATCCTTGGTGGCCAAACACAACTGAGTTTATAGTCTCATTCCAACAATCTGATATACAAATCATATGATCTAGTTTTTGAACTCTAAAATTTTAATATTAGTGTACTTGTCAGATTTTTTTAACGTAGTTTTAATCACTTTCACATTGGCACCCATAAATGTATACCACTTGTTGTCTAGATTTTTGTCAATGGCTTTGCGCTAACACTTGTCAAATTCTATTATAGATGCATCATGATTCCATATTCTTTGCGAAGGCAATTTAGTGAACTAAAAAATTAAAATTTTCTTAAATTTAATAAAATCATGCTTCAAAATTAACCTTCAACTGGTTATTGAACTTTCTCAAACACATTGTGACTTCATGAAGCTATAACCCTGAGGGAGATTTTTTTAAAAAAAACTTGAAGGAGAATTAATATATCCAAATTTATGAATTATATCTTTATAAAACAACATTAATTATCTGGATTGTTACCATTAAGATTTGATCAACGTTTAATCATTTCCATATAGTGGAGTCGACAAGATTTTACTATGACTGACTAATGTTTGACAATTTGGATTTGATAAGCAATTTGATGATGCAAAATAATTAAAGAATATTTACCAATTAGTGTCATTTCCATGTAAGTTATGGAGTTTGGAGATTTTACTATGACAATGACCAATGTTTGTCAATTTTGACTAGACTGGACTAGCCCATGACTTTTTGTTGTTGTTAGTAGTAGTAGGCTTGAAATTGAGCCTCTTTTACAACTAACTATATAAGAAGAGATGTTGAGCTATATGAAAATACCTATTGAGATTACCTAGCTCTAATGAACACAGAAACTCAACTGTCAATTGTCTTGGATATCTCTTCTTAACAGGGAGATGCAACCTTAACATGTGTATGAAATAAAACATCCATCCATGGTTGACTTAAGGCACTAAATATGAGATATTGACATTGGTAGAAACCTCTTATAAAGGAGATTTAGGTGCAGGAGCAATTACAACATTCATATTTCCTATTGCATGTATCATACACCTGCATATTTTTTTAAATATGTTTTTCCAAACAATGTATGCTCACCAAAGATGAGCATTCTTGCTGATAAAGACTGATTATATGTTTTATTCATTTGAGAAGCATGTTACATGGTCTTGGAATAGAATTAAATTATCCCAAACTTGCTACAACCAAATACAATGATATAAAAAATGCATGACAGTCATAAAGCACATAAATTACCTCAGATTAGCAACCAAAGATGACGTTACAAATTCTTTACCTATGTGCATACTACAGACATCATCAATAACTTTTAATGGATTCTAGTGCTAGAAATTAAATATCTAGGAGGCTATGATGGCACCAAGAACACCTCAGATAAGATATTATCACTATTTCCAGTGACAATGGTCCACTCCAATGTCTGGAAATCACTTAGAACTTCTGCAGGAAGAGGTTGTTGAAGAGGTGTTTTGAAGAATAAAGGGATAGCTAGCAATAGAAGATTCTTTCACGTTCATCTCACACAAAACTTGTGGTCAAGATAGCTACATGGATTATCTTGATATTTACAATGAAGCAAGAAAATAGTAAACTCAATCCTAGCTCGAGTAACCTTAAAAAAAAAAAACTTGCATTTTGAAATACAAAGGTTCATAATGAGACTATAGAAGCGAAGTTTAACATGCATAAGTCCTTTCCAGGACCCTTCTTTGATGGACTCAACTAAGGACATGACTTGGGTAGAGTCCTAATGGAAGATGAGAGATACAGTTGAGCTCATCTTGAACAAACTGAGAATTACCATTTGTATGCTCTTTTAGAGCAAGTTCATTGGCATTCCATCAAGAACACTTCTTTGACATGATAAAACTTAGTGCACAATTGTGATGGAATATGAGAGATTGAGTTGAATCCACCATGGATAAACTCAGAATTACCATTGTATCTACATTTTTTCTACACTTTTTGTCTGAGAAGGATATGGTCACAATTTAAGGGAAATATGTTCCTCACAATCTAAAGATGTGGTGATCCTTTTAACTTCTCAATTTCTTGCGCTGAATGCATGTATTTGAATAAAATATGTTCTTGCTAGTTGATCAATATTCTCTTGTTTTATCTTTTTGCAAGCCATTGGTGGGGGATCCAGTCTGTAGGTTGCTATGATTAGGATTTTATAGCATGTAAATGCGAAGTAAGTCTATTTGCATAGTTAAGGAAATTTTTCTCTTTTATGTTGAGTTAATCAGACTTTAAAATTGAAACTTGCTTTAATGTGAAATTGAGAACTACTTTATTAGAGCTTTCTGTGAGTTAGATTCAGACATCAAGAACATTGTTTACCTAATATTGTGATTAATGTTTATTTATTAATATATCATACTAATAGACAATTGATAATTGTAGGGAAAACATCATTGGGGGTTTTTGAGGATCCGCCAGAAGCCAAGGAGAAAATGTATTCAAATGCTAAACATGGTGTAACATTCCTTATAGCTGTTGAACCTTGTTGTACAGATCATCTACAATTCTCCAAGTTCAACAGTACTGTGGTATTTCTTTTGGATACTTCTAATGGCTAATTTCAGACATCAAGTTCTTTCCGTATGAAACTACTACATTTGTAATCTATAGTTTTAAAATTTTAGCTTATAAATGTTCATCAGCATTAGTTTGTATGCTACTATTTCAAGTATGATTAATGAAGTTACCTTTATCATAGGATGAAAGTGAGCAGTCAACATACTGGTACGGAGCTGGCAGCATTGCTATCCCAACATCTCATTCATTTTATGATATTCCAGATGTTGACAAAAATTGTAGCACTGAACAATTCGATTCAGACTGGGAAGTTCTATAAGATATTAAATTGTGTACACTTGGATGATTGGAACCTATGTGTGTAAAGAAAGTGTCTTATGTAAATGAGTATAATCATCAAGCCTAATTTGGTTTGTGAGGTAGGTTTCTTTGATTTCCTTGTTACAGAATGGGTACATTTGATTAGTCAGTGGATTTAGTTCAGGATAGTTATTCTAGGTTTATCTGTCTAGCAGGTACTCTCCAGGAATCCATTATGGATAGGAATTGCAGCAATTCCTAGTATTTATAGTTACTCGACATGCTTCTTTCATGTTTGAGGGTAGTCTTTATAAAATACTTAAAAGGAGTAGGTTGGAAACTTGTTTCTAGCATCAAATGACAAAATGTGTAAACCTATTTATACCTCATCATTGAAAGTTATCTTCATATTTAGGTCCCATCTAAACCTATATGGAAGCTGTTTAATATTTATTTGCACACAACGTGTTGTGAAAACCTCCAAAAAATTGTGATTATGTGTACATTTATCAATCCAGTTTGCATTTTTACGCTTGGGAGTAATTTGCCTGTTTTAGTGTTCTTATCTGTATATTTTTGAATTCTCCTTCTGGTTTATTTCTCACCTTTTCTATTGCAAGTTTAAAGTCATGGTCCATTTTTTTCATTGCTTTCTTTTATAGGTTACATCACTAGTCTGCTTTATGTTTGTGTCTTGAATTTTATTAATGAGATTTTCTTTGATATTTTTTGATGCAGTGTAATTTCATTCACTGACAAGTAATTATTCTAATTGATATTTATCAATCCATTTTTAGTGTTGTGATTTTCCTAATTTAGTGTTCTTATATGTATATTTTCAAATTCTTGTGGTGTATTTCTTGCCTTTATCTATTGCAAGTTTAGGTTACGTTCCATTTTTTTCATTGCTTCTTTTTACTAGTGTGCTTTCATGTTTGTCTTTAATTCATAGAGTTTTCTTTGATATTTTTTTCATGTAGTTTAATTTTATTCACTAAAAAGTCATTAATCTAATCAGTATACCATTTTGTTCTAAAAGTCATAATGAGGGCATTTGTGGAACATGTTATAGCATTTACACCTAGTGTTACTTGGGATTTTATAAAGCTTGCTGATGGACTCATCAAGAATCAATGTTTTACATAGATAGGGTTATAACTTAATTTTTCCAGCTTGCTCTCATTATTATATAATGAATGTAACATTATAATGTCCATGAAAATGTCTCTATTAAGGTTTAATAATGAAAATGGATTACTGTTACTTTGGCCATCATCAGAAATCACTAGTCCTATCTATTGGGGAAAAAGTGAGGACTATTCATCACTTTTTGGTATGATTTATGATGTAACTAGTAGCTTCAATTGGCAGGAAAAGACATTCTACAAATAACTGTTATTCCAATCAAGTTTTTTGACACCCTAGCATTATTGATAATCATCATAGGAATAGTTTAATTTATAGATAACCACAAAATAAAAGAAACAATAATTTCTAGAAAACAATAATTTCTAGAAAACATCAACAATAATTTCCAAATAACCACATAAAACTTTTTTCAACATTAAATCCCTTGCATTCATATAGCAACTTTGTTCAACATTAAAGCCCTAAAACAAGTATTGATCTGAAGGTCCATGTCCTTAAAACATAGAATACTCTAGAAACAACATAAAAGTCTTAAATAAAAGATCATAAAATTGGCCTGATCAATAATCATCTACATTTCTAGCAAGATCAGAATCGCGATCACTTGTATCTGCATCTGCTTGATGTTCTTTCTCATCCTCATTTGCGACCTGCAATACATTCCCTCTCTCAATTTCTTCATTGGTAATCAAAATCTCTTCTTCAAATAATCCCTCATAATTGTCTTCATCCACTTCTTCAAATGTTTCTTGTAAATTAACAAATTGTCCATCAGGCATTACATTGACAACTTCCATAAACTTTCATCTCGAATGAGACTCTGTTTGAATGACATATGACCAACCTATGCTTCTTACATCATCAATTAAAAATGATTGATTAATTTGAAGAGGGGAAACATATGGCTCATATGTCTCTAATAAAAATTGTCATGTATTTGCACGTATAAATCCATACTTATCAAATTGTACTGCAGATGGTCGAATCCATTTACATTTTAATAATATAGGACTATTTTTACCAAAATCCACTTGAATAATTTCTTGGATGAATCCAACATAAAATTTCTTCTCAATTTCATGAAGAAATTCAGCACTAACAAGAGAATCACAATTTGTCTTTCCTTTGTCCTTTTCTTCCACTCTTAAATGACTACCATAGGCCCACATCCCACTACAATGTATAGCCCATATATGTGGAGATTGTGAAAGCTCACTTTCCTCTGTTGTTATATATTGACCTTCTTCTTTTGCATCATTGATTGCATTAAAAATCCATTCTTCAAATTTTGGAAAAGAATCACCTCCAATAAAATTATGACGTCTACGCTTTTGAGGTTGATGTTGCATCCAAATTTGATTCTCTTCTTCATATTTTCTACATAAAATAATGACATACAAATATTAAGATTAATAATATGAATGTGTAAATTTAATTGAGTAAAAAAATTAGTGTAATTTTTTTTACCTGCACCACTTGTCAAATGAAGATGTGTTTTGAAGAATAAAGGCATGTATTGCACTTCTTTCTTGATATGAGAGCTTGAAGCAACTTCCATTGCCTTCTAATAGTTCACCTACAACTCTCTCATCTTCTTCATCATCCCATACATGATGATTGACATTTTAAAAATCCTTCATATATTCTGTGCAAAACCCCATGGCCTCTTGCATTGAATATCCCTTAGACATGTTGCCTTCTAGTTTTTCCCTAGTATGGACAAATTTTTTCAAAACTTTCATATATCATTCTATAGGATACATCCATCTCATTCTTATTGGACCACAATACTCTAGTTCATATTCTAGATGTATCAAAAGATGCATAAAAATGTTAAAAATTGCTAGTGAAAATTCTTGCTCCAATAGACAAAGGACTTCAACAACCTCCTCTCTCAAACTATCAAAGTTTGAAGGATCTAATACATGTAAACTCATTCTCTTTAATATTAGGCCGAACCTTATAATTTCCAATCTTGGCCCCTTTGCCAAACCTAATATATTTACCACAATAGGTAAAATATTCTTGATTATGACATGATAGTTATCGGTCTTGAGGCCTCTTAAGCCATTAATGTCAGTTTTGCTAATAATGTTGCTACTCACATATCTAGTGGGAAACTGGGTCTAAGACATCAACTATAAGAATTGTGCACGTTGTTCCTTTGTCCAAACATAAGGAGCACTAGGTTTTCTATATTTTTCATTATCATATTTTTTAACCCAAATATTTCGACGGATCTTTATTTCTCGAAAGTCTTCACGAGATGAAATAGTATCAAAAGAGCCAAAAAGAGTTTCTATAATAGCATAAGCTATATTTTTCTCAATATGCATAAAGTCAATAGTATGCTTGATGGCTATATCCTTAAAGTATGGAAACTTATACAATATGCACAACTATTTTACACCACTTTCATTACATGGATCATATCTACTTCTAGCAATCCAAGCATTTTCCATAAATGACATTCTTTTTAGTCCATTCTCAACAATGTAATCACCTGTTATTAGCAATGGCACTTCATGATTCTCTTCTTGACCATTGAAACATGTTTTTTGTTGGCAATATGGATGATCCATTTTAAGGTAAGCATGATGTACACAATAAATACACTTATGTAAACTTCTTTCATGCCTCACAAAATCCTTAAAGTTGCAAGCAGGGCATCCATGGTATCCATGAACAGAGAGACTAGACAATGTGCCATATGCAGGATGATCATGAATTGTAAACAATAAGGAAGCTTTTAAAGTGAATTTGATTGAATGACCATCCCTTAAACATTGAAATGCTTCAATTCCATTCCAAAATTCCATTAGCTCATCATATAATGGCTCTAGATAAGCATCTATTATATCTGAAGTCACACTTTTCTTTCCTGGTATAATCAATGATAACATTAAGAAAAATGGTTTAGTTGCTAACCATGGAGGCAAGTTATAATTTATTAGAAACACTGGCCAAGTTGACCATTTGGTACTCTGATATGAGAATGGGTTCACCCCATCTAGAGCCAAACCCAACCTCATATTATGAGGATCTTGAGAAAAATCAGGCTATTTTTTTATCAAATTCCATCCATGTCTTAGAGTCTGGAACATGTTGTTGTTTTCCATCAGTGCTCTTATTTTGGGCATGCCACTGCATAAGTTCAGAAATGTCTCTGCACCTATACATTCAGAGTAATTGTTGGATTATTGGAAAGTGGCGAACAACCTTTCTAGGAACCACAACTTATTTCAACCCTTGTCTATACCTTGTTTCATGACATTTCAGACATTCACTCTCATTTGCAAGATTTTTACGAAATAATACACAACCATTCACACGTGTGGATATTTTCATACCCCAAGCCGAGCTTACTAATTTGATTTTTACATTGACTTTGTTGCTTTGGCAATGTGGATTCAACTAGTAATAATGAACTTAATAATGTCAATAATTGATCTACACTCTCATTTGTCCAACCATGCACCACTTGCAAGTTAAGAATTTGAAGAATTTTTGTCAAATGGCTTAACTTGCAATTAGCATAAACAGGCTTTAAAGCATCCTCCATTGACTTGACCCAATCATCATTTAGATCCTCATTTAGCATTCTATCAACTTCAAACCCTTCGTCAAACATTTCTATATCTTCATTTATGTTTGTTTACCCTTCATCTCTCATTGTCTACAATTCTATCATATCTTCATAATAATTATAAGCCCAAGGGCTAATACCACTGTGCCCATATCTTATCATATGTCGATAAATCACATTTCTCTTTTTCACCTTTCCACCAAGACAATTTTTACATGGACATGGATATTTTTCAATGTCCCCCTCATCAGCTACTCTCTCATCTATGCATGATATTGATCTATAGTCAACCTATGATGTTCATCCATCTGTAATATTCTGCATTCCCATAATAATTTAGTTCTAAATTAAAGAAAAAACATCAATCTAAAAATAGAGATGCCGAAACATTGTTTAAAGTAGTCACTTTTAGTAGAGACCATAAAAGAAAGAAGAGGATATAATGATTCATTGTTCTGACATCTATCTTACATTCATTTGAAGTTTACCTAGTGAGAATGGAATATGTCTATGTTTTAGGTTTCAAATTACCTCTGAATTTTCTACAGAGGGCCTTGCTAACTTCAAATTTGTTGTAGAAAACTCTAAATTCCTTGCCCACCTTTTCAAAAGTCTCCAATTCCTATCTAAACAAGATTTATCACCCATGCAAGTGCTTCAATATCTGTCCATGAGAATAAAAAATGTTAACAACTATGATGAGCATGTATTAACAACTTATGAATGAAATTAAAGATGAGTGGAAAATCATTGTAAAAACTATATCTTAATCATAATATATGGGCCTATGTTGATATACAATAAAAGATTGAGCATGTTATCATCATCAATGAAATTATGGAGACAAATTTTTTTTTTAACAATATGTATTAAGAGGTGCAAAAATATTGGGCATGATGACTACTATAGCAGCAAGGTTCTGGTAATGATATTAGAGGAGGCAATAGAAGTCTTGGAAGGTCAATTGTTAACTTGCCTAAATCCTCACATTGAGCATCTGATTCTCATAGGAAACTACTTGCAACTCTAACATTTTGTTGCTTCTTCACAAGTTTCCCTTGAGTAAAACTTCAACATTTATTTGTTTGAAAGATTGGTGACCAATGGAATAGAATATAAAACACTAAAGTATAGAGGAGAATGAGGCATTAAATTTCTTATCTTCTCTCAAATTTTTATCCCACCATTGGAGATCATAGATGTGTTAAAACCTTAGACAATGTTAGAGGGGTTATGAGATGTGTTATAAAACAAACCCCAATCCACAATCCTAATAGTTTGAACCATTAAGCATAAATAGGAAATCTTTATTTCTTCTTGACGAAATCAACCCCCAAAAAATTTCTCTCATCAGATACAATATTTAGAATATTTTTCAGTAAAGACCAAATTTATTTTTTGCAATTGTTACTAATTCTTCTCTAAAACTACAACTATCTAATTCTTTATGAAATGCCTTTGAAACACCTCCAAATATTCCTAATATCCTCTCTTAGAATGTCGTGACCTACAGCTAGATGAAAGGATACTTCAATTGAAATTGTAATTAATTCAATTTTGCACAATGACAATCTTGTGTGAAATTCTATAAAGAATTATATTTGTAGGCATGTATTAGCAAATTTGGAGGCACCTTCACCTCATAGAACAAGATCCTTATATTGTTTCTTCTAAATCTCAACTTTATTTCTCATTTACAAAAAGCATGTATTAATTAATGTACTACAGTATTAAGTTGCTCAATGCTAATACATTGCAATTAACAAAAGAGATAATAGCTTTGCTAAAAGTATCAGGAAAGAAAATACAAATTATAAGTTGAAATAACTCAATAAATGGAATTATTGATACTAAGGGAAGGTGTTATGGTTAGGGTTAGGATTTCTTATTTTTTCTTTTTGCACTAGGTTTATCCAGGGTCCTGCTCCAGGCCTCTGGATTCTACCCTACTTTAGACCCTTGGATTCCTGTACAAGAGACCTCTGGCCTCAATCCAAGTACATCTAAATTAAGGCCAAATCTAGAGACACAAGACAAAAACCTAGGAAAACCCAAATCTAGATCAGAACCTGATCTAGATTGGGTTCAACCAAGTTTCCTACAAAACCTAGTAAGATAGAATTTTATGGTTAGGACTAATGGTCACAGATTATTTTTAGTGCTATTTCATAAATAGTCAGAGCCATTCAACAAATTTTTAGTGCTCTACTACATGTAAGGTGCATATGAAGAAGTGACCCTTGCTGGATATCCATTGTTACCACCATGATCTAATAAATGTGATTTAAGTCCTAAAAGATAAAGTGTTTAATGTAGGGTTTACAACATTAGAAACATCAACTATATCCTGCTTTGAGAAGATGAGTAAAGGTATATTTTTTTGGTATAAAAATTACTATCACTAGAGTATGTAGATTGGAGGATGTGGGTAGTGGAACAAAAGATAGAGCCCCTTAATTATATCAAAGTCTCCTAGTTTTTCAATGTTATCCTCACAATTTTGGTCTTTAATCTTCTATAAATCTGAGCCATTCTATAATAGTGTTATACTAATAAGGAAGTTACCTATGATCTTGAAATGTCTGAGAAGAATACATTTAGTAAGACATGGAATTGTGGGATGTTGTTCTGGTAAATGATGAATTAATGAGTTTTTGATTAATACTTGGTTGTAATATTCATTACATGTGATTAATCACTAATCATATTATTATTCCATAAACATGGTGGCTCATGATAACTAACCTAATCACATTTTGTTTACCATTAATTATGATGGTAAGAAGTAACAAGGGTGGCAGCAGTTCATCATGCCCCTTCAGTAGTTACAAATAACCAAAGTTGATCAGCTGTGAGAGGTGTGTATGAGAATTGATCTTATATAACAAAGTCCCCTATGGATATTTCTCAAGAAGAGAAAATAGTTGCTAGCACAACCTTCAATAATGTGCAAGCATTATTGTTGTTATGCATCAGAGAAGACACCAGACAAGAGCATATAACACTATCGCTATATTAGGGACGGCTCCAGAATAGCAGATTGCATGATTAATATCAAGAATATCAGAGATGACACTCAGTTCCATTCTTGTAACTAATTTATTTGAGTTCCATTCTTGTTATTTTTTCCTTTGGAGAAGATTTGTGTTGCTTCTCGAAAGTAGGAATGTCCACCTAGCTTTGGAAGGCTTCCAACAGATACATACACACTTGGTCTCATAGCTGCAAGTGACTACATGCTAGGTGATTTATTCTCCTTCATTTAAAATAATTTTGTATGACATCTACACAAAATATTTATTTTGATATACAACTAGTATTATGTTCAAATACAATCTATGAAGGAGTAAATATTGTTTACATTTTGTCCTAGGAAAAAATAGATATGGAACTGTTAGTGATTCATTAGCATACAAGATACCATTTTTCTTTGTTCGCAAAGATTATTTCATTGATGAACCTTTCTTGAGAAACATGCTTGATGTAAAGCATGCATTGATATTATCTACATTGTTAATTTATTTTCTAACTACTCCCACTAATTCTGTTTTAGGATTATTTGATATTGACTAGAGTATTAGTACCTTCAACCCTTGAGTGAGCTTTGGAATGTAACCTCCACCATGCATTTTTTTTGTAGCAACACCTTGAAATAATTTGGAACCACTATCCAATTAGGTAAACTGATGCAATCAGATCATCAAGAATTTAAATATACTCGAACTGATCATCCTTTAACATGGACCCCCAATAGATATTTAATCAGTTAAGGAAACCATGATGTATTGATTTTTCATTCAAGAAAAGATCCTTGAGGGTTTAAAAATGTTGGGCAACTTCAATGCAATCAAATTTTCTATTTTACCATGATAATAGTCCTAAGAATTCATGCCAAAACTAAACATTAGCATGTGCACCCTTTTGACAAGGTTCCTCCACAAATCGCCTTTGATCTAGGACAACCTACATAGACTATAGCGGAGGATTACAACTAGGAAATAACTTGCAATTAAAAGAAGGGAACATTTGAATTATGACTGTCACTATCTGATATTTTTAAATAGTGACTTGGTTCAACAAACATATATTCAGTTTAGGATCTCTGATCAAGGAGCAAGAGAGGATATTTTTGACAATGATCACAATATTTTTGAAAAGAATGCCAAACTTTTAAAAAACCTTAATCTATGAACAAACATTTAGGACTATGACTTTCATAGACTTAGGATAGTTTTAGACTATGACTATAGCATTAGATTTTTAAAAAACCATATAAACTCACTTATTAATCATATCTCAAATTAAAATAACACATTAACTTTCACAAACACTAAAAATTTCCAAAGTAATCCCACTAGGGCATAAATTTTATCCATGAAGACACAACCAATCAATTTGATCAACAAGTTTTACAGGAAATTGGCATTTAAAATCAATGTTTTATTAAAACTCCTCCTTTAAACTCACATCTCTATCTACTCTCGACCCAAAGAGGGGTTTTAGACACATTACAACCAATTACAACTAGATATAATCAATTCCTAAGTTGACTGATCGGTTGATCTCTCAATTAACATTATTTTGCAAATGTTGCAAAACTTGTTAAGCAACTTTTGCAACCTTTTGACAACTTGGTATTTTAACCATACAATACACCTTATCATTTCATGATTGTGATAAACATGGCCTTAAAGACTCAAAAACATCATTTTAATATTATTCTACCACATTTGGCCACTTTGACCAAATGTGATCTACTGGTTGTGATTGGTCTTACAATGACAACTTGGCTTATTAGTCTTACAAAATGACTCAAGAAGATTACACTTGACATCAAAATGGTCTAATAGACATTATTACATGTTTTCATACAAAACAAATCATCAAAATATTCATAGCTATTCTTTGATCTATAGGTGCTCCTGCACCACTATCCCTGATACATTCTCACATTCCTCAATGCACTCTTCCTCTTGCAAGAATCACCTTCTTAGTCTACTCCCTCTCCTAGCTGAATGTCTCTACTTCATTCCCACAATTTCATGACCATTGGAAGTCAAAGTAGCTAGATAATTCCATGCCCCTCCTTGGGCTTATGTACTAATATATTTGATACAAATATGACTCATATTTCTATAAGATATTGTATCCTCATGTGCCCACACTTATTTTGTAGTTTTAGAAGCATATACGAATTGTGATATTACTATCACCCAATTCACCATTATAGTTTTTGAGTCAAACTCATTGACCTATGTTTAATGAATAGTGGCTGTTCATATTTATCTTGTATCGTGCTTTCAATTTTTTAGTTATATCAATATTTTTTCTTGAAAACAATCATCCAAAACATTGAAAAAAAGTATGAAGAAAAAATTGACCTTTCACATCAAGTGTTTGTTGAAATTCCCTTGAGATGAAACTAAAAAATTGAAGGTAGATTTGGAAGGGATTCTTACAAAGCCATCTCCATGCTTCTGCAATTCTCAATCTCAATATTCATGTTTAGGGTCCTTAATTTGATCATGGGGAAACCCCAATCCAATGGGATCCTATGAGTTCCTTCTCAACACTAGTAGAACCAGTATCAAACTATGCCCAGAAGTCATGCCACTTCTTGCCTAAACAAAACTAATGAACAATGGTAGTCTCATTCTCAATCCTATCAAAAGTTTGAGGCCACCATATAAGGCATAGCTAGGGAAATAATGGGGAATGAAATTAATAATCTTATCATTCTTAACTATCATGTTCCTTTTTGTTGCTATGAATGAATTATTGGTTGCTAGTGACCAATATTAGCACTATACAACTATCATGAGGTTGTTTTCTGTAAAGACACTGTCACAAAATATGAAAAGTTGTCATAAGATAATTTTGCATAATTAGAAAGATAATTGGTCATATGGTTCAAAAATAACTTAAAGTTGGTTGTAACTAAGGTAAAAGGATATAAAAAGACCTTGAAAGGTCGAATGGAGGGTTGTTGATGTGGGGAGAACATTGTAAAAAAGACAAATGAATGAAATATAGACTATTTTTCAGAAATTTCCTATCCTTTTGTTGTTGCAGCAAATTGTGTGAATTTGTTTAATCTTATTTTGTCCTACACTCATTAGTAGAAACTATATTATTGAGTCATATCTCATTTGGAACTGATCTCATTAGTTTAGTTTATGAAGCACTAAGTGCACTTGGGCTAGCTCAAAAGGTAAGTCCTTGAGGAGACATTGGAGTGAGGAGTTGTTGGAAAATGAAATAGATATGTTGTCTAACATGATCAAGAAGAATACCACACACCACCTCTGCATCAAGAAGATTGTCTTAATCCTCTTACAGATGGAGATTGCATACCATATGATTGTGGTACTCTTGTGATGCTTGAGTTGATTGTAGATGTTACATGCTCGAATGAATCAGAGACTTGTATCTTAGTTCTCACTCCTCACATTGAGACACCATCTCAATATTCATCTTTTGTTGTTCATGATTAGATTTTTATATAAGTTTTAGATTTTCATGTTGTAGTTACAGAGATATGAGATGAAATTCTCACCAAACTTATCATGCAAAATATGTAAAACATAAGGAGATATGCATCCATAGAATTATAGTTTTCTATGCATCAGTATTGCAGTAATGAATATTAATAATAGATATACAATCTGAATTGCTTTGATATCAGGAAATTATATTTACATTCAAATCCTTCCATACTTAAGTAAGATACAGAGTTATAGACTGAACATAGGATAGAAACCTGGGAAAACTCAAATCTAGATCAGAACCTGATCCAGATTGGGTTCAGCCAGGTTTCCTACAAAACCTAGTAACATAGAATTTAATGGTCAGCACATAAACTTAAAATAAAAATGGCATAGGTTTATTATCATTGATTGGTTTTTTGCAAGATGTAGTATTAATTGTTTAGGCTTCAAAGGATTGTGTGGCAAAGACCTTGAAAAGGCTAGAGGAGAAACTTCATGGAAGAGTATTGAAGAACTTACTCTATTTGATGCGTGTATTTGAAAAAAATGTTCAAAGATGTGTTGCCTTGGCCCTTGCTCATATGTGTTCACCCAATGATCAGAGGATGATTTTTGTTGATAAAAATGGTTTGGAAGTACTTCTAGGTTTTTTCACCAAGTGTAATCTCAAAATAATAGCATGATGGTGTTGTTGCATTGCATACTCTAGCAAAGAGGGCTGCTACACAGTCTCCAATAGATGCAGCTCTTCCACCTCCAACACCTCAGGTGTACTTGGTAGAGAAATATGTAAACAGTAACACATTTTCAAATGTTATCTTTCTAGTAGAGGGTAGGTGGTTCTATGCTCATAGGATTGCACTACTGGCATCATCAAATACATTTTGTGCCATGTTTGATGGAGGCTATAGGAAGAAAGAGGCAAAGGACATTGAAATTCCAAATATAAGCTAGGGAGTTTTTGAACTAATGATGAGATTTATTTACATAGGCATGGTTGATGTTACGATAGATGTAGCACAAGATCTTCTTAGGGCTACTGATTAGTATCTCTTAAAAGGACTTAAACTTTTATGTGAATGCGCAATTGCACAAGTTTGACTGGCAAAAGTTTTGTAAAATCCTGGAAATGTGAAATGTTTTGCAAAAATAAATTGTATAGTTAACAAAAACATGAACAATACCATTAGAAAAGCATCTAAAGCATGCTTTCATGCCTCAAACCATTACAGCAGAGTGCTTCATTATAAATTTTAGGGAGCTTGTTTACGATTCTAATTTCTATTCTTATTTATATCAATTAGAACAAAACCCCTAGTTTAATGGAAAATCAATTTTTGTTGCAGTCTCTTGTAAATAAGTGCTGTGAAATGATTTTGGTAAAGCAAATAGGATTAACAGAGGACCAAAAGATAACAATTAGTAGAAGTTAGTTTGTGGATTTAAAGACAAAAACTAAAATTATGGAACATTGTTTGACAAAGAGGACGGGCATTCTAAGAATTGAACTCGGTACCCCTCGCACCCTAAGCAAGAATAATACCACTGGAGCAAATGCCCTCATGTGAATAAAGTTTTTCAGATGTTGAAATTTCTAAGTTTACAATAACTTATGAAATTTTCTACAATAGAATCGCTTTGAGAACACAAGCCTATGTATGGATTTTATTACAAGTTTCTATATAGTTTAGGCGCATTTGGATTGGAGTAGTACTTGGATGGGTGATCTTTGAGAAATTTCTAGTGCTTCACATTATCACCTAGATGCAATGAGTGCTAAGTGTTACATTCATTCTAATGAGAGATGGGTTATTGTGAATCACTACTCATGAATCATAGTTCAATGACTTTGACTCAAAAACCACAAGGTCAGAGGTTCAAGCCCTCCTTCTAGTGTTTAATTCCATTATTTTCCATTACAAAAGCAATTTTGGAAAACATGAATAGTGACTATTTGAAGAGCATATAGTTTTAATGCCCAAAGTTGTGTTGCCTCCATAGAATAGAGGTAGGTGTGATTTCTTCATAAGCGAAAGGTCACGAGATTGATCCTCACTGGGTGCTCTTTCTTCCATGTTAACTCCCTCTCTCACTAGATTAGATGAGAATTATCCAAAAGATCAACTTCTTTGCTCTGAAAGATTTGAATGATTTTGTTAGTGGTAAGATTTTATTTTTGATGCCCAAACAATAAATTAAGTTTGTATTGATGAAAAATATGAAAACTATGAAGCCCATCTTTCTGACTTTGGGTTTCATGAACTCATGAACAAAAGTTCAAAGAGTGTAATGCTAGTAGCCTCTACTTCTCAAGGTTACCTACCACCTAAACTCCTCAAGCTGAAGAAGCCAAACACAAAATCAGATACATACAGTTTCGGTATCATTTTACTTGAAATTCTCCATGCATGCCACACTTAATAGACCCCATCACCATCATGCAGGGATGAGAACATGAGCAAATAAGGATTGATACAACGTAGATGAAACTCTTCATTTCTTCATTTCCATGTATCCTCTATCGCCCATTCTGTAACTTCTCATCAAATTGTATATAGTTCGGTTGAAAAAAAATAATGCTAAATTCCTTCTTTTTTATTATAGTTACCTATGAAATTATAAATAGGAACTTCTTGAGCATCTTAGAATGCCAATGGGAAGAAGATAGAAAAACATGATGATATGAAGAAATGAGTGTGTACCAGGAGCTGCAGGATTCATCGGATCTTGTCTTATCAAAAATTTACTAAAATTTATATTTAGTTTTTCAAGCATCCTATAGAAAACCGAGCTAAAAAAAGTCATCCGCTATCCCTTCTGAAGAAAAAAAAAAGGCTCAATATGTTCAAAGCGTATCTTTTGCAACATCGTAGACAAAAAACCCTATATGCCATAAGCTAGAAATTAAACCACGGAAACAATAATAAATATTAAAACAACCACCATTAAAATTGGTTTTACTTAGGGTTTATCTTTTCATCAGTTTTCCAACTGAACTTATACAATTTGAAAAGAAAATATCATTAGGACTTTTGATATCATATGTAACTTTGCATGAATTCCTTAATAACAGTAAACCTTGTCTTCAAATGCATCGATCTATTGTTTCAATTTTACAGTCTTGAATGGGCATACATTTAAGGAATGCATTGGGTACCCACCTTAGTGTCATGATAGGAACCTATTGGTGCAATTCTTTGAACTAATCACCCCTATCCAGTACATCCAGCAGCTCATAGAAATTGTCTGTCCTTCAAAGAGAAAATGAGATCCAATACAAAAGTTGTGTGCAACTAAATGAGGCCAACAATATTTAGCAAATTCTAAAAATAATTCATGCTGCTATTCCTCTACCGTGCCTAAAATGCATGTCTTTTTTGTCTTAACTTTTAATCTAAGACATTTAAAACATTTTTTATTTTTAATTTAAAATATTAAAATAATAATTTAATTACTTAAGACAAAATGTTAATTTCATCTTAAAATAATGTCTTAAAATGCCCTCCTATGTAGTAGTGCTAGGCCCCTAACATTCCCAACACAACTTTATATGACATTAAAATTTGGATATTATTTCATTTATTAATATTTTTATTTTGTAATATGTTTAATATTTATTAAATAATGATATCTATTATTTAATATATATTAAATATGTTATTATTAATAAATTATATAATAAAAGAAAAAATTTCATGATGTATACATTGTAATCAACTTTAATTAAGTGATGGAGTTATAAATCGCTTATTAAAGTTGAAATCTTATATGAAAATTGGTTGACCTTGAGCATTTGGAGTTCACTTTTGCATGGTAGGAAATAATTTTTAGACTTTGAGTCTAATACACCTTGAAGTGGCAAATGTTTAGCTCATTTTTTAAACAACTTATGTTTTTAAGACTTTTCATAACAAGACATAAATGATGAAAATATTTATTTTCATTATTTAAATAAGTCAAAATATTATCCAAAACTAGTAAAGTGGAGTTATTTTTAAGGTTTTGATCACCTTGGTCATCAATTTCATGTATGTGGTTGAAACTTTAGTGAAATCCAATGTCACTATTTCAAACTCCTACTATCCATAATATACTTGACAATTTTTTTGGAACATCATCGTCACAAACCCTTATTGGATTATGACTTCACCTATGATCAAGCTTAGAAAATATTGTTAAGCCCTTCATTCGGTCAAAGATATTTAAAGGAGTAATAATCATTCATTTAGATAGTTTTGGTTGGGTGACTAATTATTTAGTCATTTTAGTTGTGATTTTACTCGATGACCAAATTGGTCATTTATTTAGTCATTTATATTTGTAGAACATGAACAATTTTAGTCACGTGACTAAAAAAATGGTAGAAAATGATCAATTTTAGTCACGTGGCTAAAAGTTTTATTCACTTGGTCATTTATTGCCCAAATTCTACTAGTGCAAGCATCTAGGTGTATGCCTATGATGGGAATCTATAGGAGAGATTTTTCCCCCTCCCTGCGCAAAGATTATGACTCCTTTCAGAGGTGAACCGGGTAGGCCACTAGCTAAGGAAATTTTTTAATAGGCTTCCATTCACACTAACCTTCAATGCCCACAATACAGGGCTAGGGCCTCACAACCACACCAACACTTGAAAGTCATACACCTCTGCAAGTAGGGCTAGCAGTGGCGCCGCTCAGTATAATAGACAAAGCCTTCTCAAGATGATAGTCAAAGTCTTGAGAAGGAAGCTAACATGGTTTTGGAGTCTTTAGACTCAACAAAATGTTCTTTATTAGAGTGAGGTGGAATCACCGGTGATAGGTGCATACTCACTTTGGTCGTTCCCAGAGGTTCAACTTTCGACAGGCCCTCTAAAGGTGACACAACTTGGCTTAGATCTGAGGGTTTGATTTTATGTTTCTCTCAAAGAGAGAAGAGCATACTTCTCTACCTCATCACTTCACCCAAACACATCAAGAAGATTCATCACCAAGTTATCTTCAGTCCACCACATATATAAGCTTTTGGGTTTCTATTTCTCTCAAAGAGAGAAGATCATAATCCCCTGGTGAGTAGAAGCATAAAGATTCACTACCTTTCTCCGCTTCCCCAAGAATTTTTCATATTATTAAGATCATTAGTTTTTTGGGTTCATTCATGGTCATCACCTCCATGTAATAAAGAGCCAAATTCCCTACGCACTATCAAAATCCTTGAGAAATTTTAACGGAGCCCTACTTAGACTATGTGAATGAAAGCAAGAAACAAACACAACATTTTAGCAAGTCTTCGACTATCATCCTACAATCAAACCATTAGCATGTTTTATGTTCTTGATAAAATGTCCTATAGAAAAATATTATGCTATGAAAATAATAGAGAAATAGTAAACAACAACAAATAGGAAACTATCAAAAATCTAGAATAGGAAAGACAGAAACTAAAAATTTTAAAACACTATATCCAAATCTCGCACAAGGAAGTACTCCACAGCACGTGAGAAAGTACATGGTGTCATGCGAGGATGTATCAGTTCACATGAGAGAGTGCTACAGGGAGAGAAACTTCATATGATATGGTTTGGATTCTCATGTGATAATCTGTACACATATAGTACGGATGCACGACAAGGCTTAAATTTCTTGCCAGAAAAAAATTGAGAATGAGGCTAAAAATTGATCTTTCTGCCCTATTGGCACTTCAAATTTTTAGTATATGAGTCTTGTGAAATTTTTATAAATTTGAAGTGTGTATAGATGTTCATGAAAGTATGATAATTTTGCTACAAAAAAACCCATAAAAACCTTGCAAAATTATCTATTCTTCCTCAGTATCTAGTGAACCCTAATTAAGAGTTAAACCTAAGAAAAACCCTAAGTATATGCCATTTAAAAAAAAAGCCCTAGGTCACTCTGTCTTAAATCTATTTGAGTGTTACCTTTTTGAATCACTTAAAATCTCAAAAGTGCACGTGCATAAAGTTTTCCTAAGTCTCAGCGACTAGCAGTTTTAATTTTTCCTAAGTCTAGTGGCTATAATATATCCTAAGTCCTAAGTACCTTATCTTCTATGTTTCAGCTTTCATTCAGCTTGGTATCTTTAAAGAAGATCTAACAGTAGTCAAATAGTCAAAAGGAATCTTATAGACCTATGCAATCATGTGACTAACCATTGATCTTATAGTAAAGCTTAATGTGGAAATAAAGTGGGACCAGTGTCAGAAGAATCTTCAAAGATGAAAGTAATAAAGGGAAGATCTGATGGTTGCCGTATAATTGCATAGAATCTTAGACACCTATGCGATCATGCAACTAACCGTTGATCTTGCATCAAGCTCAGTGTAATTCTCAGGTGGGACCATGGACAGGTGTACATGACTAGTTTCTCATTAGTTAAAAATAGTGGGACCAATGTCAGTTTTTTGCATATGGTTTTTCTTGATTGGTCAATAGTACTTGTTGATGTGGAGGATGTCAGCGAACACCGGTGCTTGGAAAGAAAGAAATTACATGAAAACTTGCTAGTTGTTGCAAGTATGGATTTTCTTTACTAATAAAGGTAAAGTGGGACCAGTGACTGAAGGAATAGATGACGGCGGGTGAATGTTAACTATTTGTCGCATGGTCACATAAGCTTTTTTCAAGCTATGCGATCATGCAACTAATGTTCTATTTTAATAGTAAAAGTTATAAGGGATTTTTTGCCAATGAAGGAATTGACATGATGGCTTGTCATATGGTTGCATGAGCTTCTTTCGAGCTATGTGATCATGTGAAAAACCGTTGGATTATTTTCCAAGTGAAAATCAACCGTCAAAATTTAAATTGAGGAAGAAGTAAAGAGAAAGGTAGCTCTTTTAAGGGTAAGATACCTACAAAATGATTTTCAGATATTCCTGGGTCTTGTTAGAGTAGATGGAACCATAAAAGAGAGGGAAAAATGGTTGGAACAAATTGAGAATGGAGTGTCAGTCAAGATTGATGCTATTATTAGCACTAAGGACACTCTTCCTTTTGTACAAACAATTGAAATGTTGCAAGATGCTAGGGTGCATTTTACTAAATTGATAACTAAAATTCGTCAATTGGTTACTAGTTGGAACAAGATTCTACCAAAGAGGGATGAGATTTTGGCTTTTAATTGGCCTTCTGAGGATACCTTTTTAGCCTAGGAAGAAACATCCCTTTTAGAGGATAGTAAAGAGGAAGAAACATCCTCTGAGGAGGCAATAGATGGTGTTGCCCCAACTCCCTAAAGAAGCAAGTGTGGATGTAACACCTGGCAGATGTTGAACTAACCTTGGAAGCTATTGCTAGATTTTGGCACTCATCTTTATGATCCATCTCAAAGTTTTGTAACAAGAAAGTTTTTATTTTCATTTTTTGTCTTTTTGAGGACTCCTTTCTTGTCTTTTCTAAGAGGATTTGAAGCTTTTTTGCAATCCTTATTTTATAAAAGGATTACTAGGATCAATGTAAAAGGACAGAGAACTTGATCAATTTCACTGATAAGTTACTTGAGTTTGGGATATCATAGACTATATTTTAGACATTATTTCTATAGAAGAACAATATTTTCTGGTTCAATTTATTTTCAAAAGGTTGCATTGTAAAGCATTTTGTGAGCATGATATAATATAGAATTTGAATAAAATCCAAGATTTATATCTCTCCTTGAGTATCTCTATTTGAGTTATGAATTGTTCCAATTCATTGCATGGATAATCTCTATGTGTATGTTTATATTTCTTAGTTCTGATCTAAGATCAGATTAAATAAGCTTTGAATATAACATAAATTCTTTGAAGTTTTTCTTAAGGATACACCAGTAAGTAGTGTGAATCTAGGAATCCTTTGATAAAATCCACCATAGGGTGATTAGTATTTTCAAAGGGCATGAAATCTTTCAAATTTTAGTATATTTATTCATGTATAATAGTCTTGTAGTGGAGGTGTAGCCCAATGGATAAGACACTAGCCGACAGTGGATTTCTTGTCATAGAGATCGGTGTATGAAAAGGTTCTTTTGATATTTCCATCTTTAAGCATAAAATTGTCAAAATTCTTTGAATTACAGTGATTTGCAGAATAAATTACCACATAGTGATACTGAAAAATCTATGAATGAATGGTCATCATTTAGGTTTCTCTTATCATTCATCTGTTACATTTAAATCCAGTCAGTGATTAGTGAGATAAGAATTGTTTTTACCGGATTAGGAGCACCCTCCTTGGTTTTGCAGAGCCAGAAGCACAGAGGGTAGTCTTGTCCCTATAGTTGGTCCAATCATCTCTAGAGATAAATGTTTGGATCTAACCAATCCTCAAAATTTGTAGATGTATTGGTTGCTTGTTAGAGCATGAAGTCCATTTTGGGAACCAACAAAATGGTGACTCTTTTGGGGAATAGGGATTGAAACACTATCATAAATTTGAATTTTAGATCTCTGGTATTGTAAATTTGAATATCAAATAATGTAGGTACAAGTTAAGCTAGGCTCCTGGCCTTCTTATTTGTTAGAACTAGTAAAGTACCATTGGAAAATAGAGGAATATTTGCAAGCTTCGGATTAGGTCAGGACCTGAAAATCTCTTTTAGCTTTACATTTGTTTGTAGTAATCTTTGTTTTGATTACTTAATAAGTTTTGAATACTTTGATCTACTAAGTGTGTGAAAATATTTCCCAACTTGTGTTGGTGGTGACTCTGAAAGTGTCTGCAGCAATGCTAAGTAAAGATAATAAGAAAATAAGAAATTGTTTCACATACTTGCAATTATGAGTCAGAGAAACACTAGGGCTTGGAGGAAGGATCACCCAAAAATTAGGTTAGAAGGTGAACTTCCAAGCACTTCTTGGACTTATCTTCCTAGAAGACATCAAAGTAGTGGTGATATGTCTCAGGCATGGAGACAAAAGAAAAATATGAAAATGAATCACCAATTCACTCATGACCAGGAAGAAAATGCCTCTGAGTATGAGGAGGCAATTGATTTAGGTTTAGGAGCATATGAGGATTTTTATTCTCATAAGGATGATGAAATACATCATAGGAAGATGAACCTAGATGTAGAACCTCAAAAGGAAATTAGGAGGTTAAGAAGTAAGAGCAGGGGCTTGGAAGGGAGAAATGATCCCCCAACTCAGGGACCTTCTCCTTCTGAGAGTCCTAAAAATCCTAAAAATTAACAAAGAGATGTTGAGTCTAAAAGTTCACCTTATGATACTACTCTTCCAGATTAAGAGGATATTTTTGAAGAAATCTATAATTTAGAGAAAGATATCCAGGAACAAATTGCAATTAGGAAGGAGAGGGAAATGGAAAAAGAAACTGAAACAAGACAGGCCCAAATTAGGGCAGATCAGCTCAAAAGATAGTTGATGACTTTAAAGGCCATAAACTTTTTAGAAGCCCCCAAGGAAGTTGGTGAATAGACTATTCTCTGACCCATTGCTAAAGTTAGGAAGCCTAAGAATAAAGGAAAATAGATTTCAACAAGAATCACAATAAATGGCGCCACAAATGACAAGATCCCAATAGATCCTTTCTCCAAATTGGAAAATGATTTAGAAAGGGCTAGAAGAGAACAAGAGGTTATTGCTAAAGAATTAGAGAAGGCATAAATTGAGGCTACCACTTTGGAAATGAAAAAGAAAGTTGATTTTCTTAGACAATCTTTTACTCCTTCAATTCCAAATAACCCTATGATGACATCTAATGTTAATGTTGGAAATTATGCTATCCAGGGTGACATTGTCACACCAGTGACTACTACAAATGTTTCTAATGTAGAAAATAAAAAAGCTTCCACCTCTCAAACAAATGCTTCATTACAAAGAGGAACAATTCACATTGAAAGGTACAGACAACTTCTCTTTAACAATATTGCTGGTTATCCTAATTTGATTCCTACAAAGATTAGAGAGAAATTACCTAAGTTTACTAGAAATAATGTTGTTTCCTATGAAGAGCATCTAAAGAGCTTTATTGATATGATTGATGACTATGAAATAGAATATGAAGATGTCATCATGAAATTGTTTGTTCAATCTTTAACTGAAGATGCAAGAGACTAGTTCAGAGGGCTTCCTTATGAGTGTATTGGTTCTTGGGATGATTTTGTAAATATTTTTAAAGATCAGTATGGTGATAAGACTAATGAGGGTTTTATGTTAAATGAATTTAACAATATAAAGAAAAACCAAAATGAGGAAGTCCTAGAATTCAATGTGAGGTTTCAAAAGGCAATGCACAAACTCTTCCAAGTCATGAGATTGGATGAAAAGGTATGTCTAGCAACATATCTGAATGCTTTTGATGCCAAGATGGGATATCTTCTTAGGGATAAGAACCCTAGCACTATCAGAGAAGCTCAAAGATTTGTGGTAAAAATTGAGAGCAATAGAAGGGTATCTGGAAAACTAGGAAGAATAGAGGATCCTAAAACCTCTAGGTTTGGAAAGAAAGAAGTTGATAAACTTGCAAATGTGAAAACTAGGGAGGATGATAACCTCAAGCAAATCCTAAATGCCTTAAAGGATCTAAAACCAGGGGAAAGTAAAAATAAGTTTCAAGGAAATGATAGACCTCCCCCAAATAATTTCAATAGGCAGCCTAGGATGCAAAACTATCCTTACAATACATAGTGGAAGGATGGAAAGCCTATTGTCCCAGAAAAGAAGGATATGAGGCCAAATCATAAAACCCCTGACCCTTTGCAAAAGCATTTAGTCAATATGACTGGTGAAATTCCATGGTGCACGATGTGCCAATCCCCTCATGATTTAGATTATTGTATGATTTCTTAGAATATGTCTGAAAGCATTGAACAAGAAGAGGAGGAAGATGAATCATATGATGACAGAGGTTGTGGAATGACCTTTGCTAAATTTTTTGAAGAGGTTGACTCTAATGAAGAAAATGAAAATCAAGATGTCAATCATTCTTAGAATAGAGGAGAGGCTTACCATCAACAAGTTTTTTCTGATGAAGAAGAGGAAGAAACTGAAGATATAAATAAAAAATCTAAACAAGTTGAAGAACCTATTGTATTAAGAAGACCCTCTAATGAAGAGATAGCCCAGATCACTGTTGATATGGTGACATGGGCCAAGAGTAATTATGTCCTTAGAAATAGGACTATTGACAAAACATTTGGTAAACCAGTGGGTGTTTTTATTAAAAGGGATAAAGAAGATGCAAAGCAGTCTGCCACAAAAAAGAAGGCTACTGATGATGCCAAGAAGTTAAAGCAAAATGGCACTGAAAATCCTGTTGAACCAATCAAAGTTTTTAAGATCAAGGCTAAAAATCCAATGGTTACTACCCCAAATTCCCAACCTGAAAATAAATCAAAGGATAAGGAACAATTGGGTACAGTCACGCAACCTGAAGTCAAGGATACCCCAAAAGGCAAGATAGACTTATCTATTTTAAATTATGCACCTATTGACATGAATCAACTATTATCTTAGATCACAGTAAAAGTACCTTTATTGGAGATGATGAGGGTAAATGAACACAAAGAGAAATCCCTCACATGGATAAATAGTGTTCAAACCACAGACATCTAGGAAATAGTAAATACTAGAATGAAGGATCAAGGTCCAACTAAAAAGGACACTGAAGAAATTATTTCAAAAATTCCTCAGATCTATTTGGACACTACTATTGTGAATACCTCTATGGGAGTTGTTGATCCTTTTTTCCTGACATTCATCATAAATGATAAAATGTTGAAAAATTGCATGATTGACTCAGGAGCCACAAATACTATCATGCCTGCTAAAATTATGAGATCAATGGGATTGCAGGTTAATAATCCTCATGGGAGATGCTAGGCAATAGACTCTAGGGAGGTACTAGTAATTAGAACAATAAAAGCCTTACCTTATAGGCTTGTTGCTTGTCCTGAGAAACAACCGACTATGAGTGTTTTAGTTGTGGATATTCCTCCATGTTGTTATCAAGAAAATGGAGTGCCTTAATGAGAGGTAGCATCCAATGTGATTTATCTTATGATACTTTTAATGTCACTGGTAAGAGCATTAAGGTACTCAAGGAAGTTAGAACTCCTCACATGATTGAGGTAGAAGCTAGTGATAATAACATGAATTGTTTTTTGGATACTAACATAAATTCCTTTCAAGTACAGAGTAATGATAATGAAGATGAACATTCTTTGTTAGCTTAGGAGGAAAGAAATGTAACAAATCAGAATGATCTTTGGACCATGTACTTTAATGGTGCTTTCTCTAAAGAGGGATCTGGTGCAGGTGTGTTGTTGATTTCCCCCTCTAAAAAAACTTTTAAATTTTCCCTCACCTTGTCATTTACTTGTACAAATAATACTACAAAGTATGAGGCTTTATTGATAGGATTAAGATTAGCCTCAAAGCACAAGATAAAAAATCTTAGAGTTATTGGAGATTCAGAATTAGTTGTATCTCAGATTAGATCCAAATATGTTTCAAGAAACCAAAGGTTAAAACAATATAGGAATGTTGTTTGGGATGAGATAGAACAATTTGATGCTTTCTATATTGATTGGATGGATAGAGGCCATAATAGAATGGCTGATTTATTGGCTAACATTACATTAAGACCAGAGGATATCACTTTTCCAGGGATATCTATGATTGAGATTCAAACTAGGCCATCCATACTAGATAATTATGAAAATTGGCAGGTTTTTTATGATGATCTAGATATTTTAAGATTTTTGCATTATGATGCAAGTTTTGGAGATAAAGAGATAAACTTTGGTGAGTATGTAGAAACATTGAATAATAAGAACTCTCTCCTTGGCAAGGAGATCTTGCAATTGAAAACAAATAAAATCCCAAAGGGTTTGGTAGTGTTGGAAAGAGCATTTGATAGCCATGATAGCTCTTCCTAAGAAAAGCTTTTAAGCAAGCCTGAGGGTGTAGAGGAGATAAATTTAGGAACAAAGGAAGCCCCAAAAAATGTATATATTGGGGGAAGCCTGAATCCTGAAATAAAAAAGTCTCTGATAGGTCTTCTTAGAAAGTATAGACATGTCTTTGCTTGGTCTTATGATGATTTAAAGGCATATAGAGAAGACTTGTTACAACATGAAATTCCTTTGAAGGAAAGTACTAAACCTTTTACACAAAAGTTGAGACCTGTCAATCCTACTTTGGCACCAAAAATGTAGGATGAGTTAAAAAAGATGAGTGATGCAGGCATTATTCAACCTATTGGGCATTCAACATGGGTTTCTAATCTTGTCCCTATAAGAAAAAAGAATGGAGACATTAGGTTGTGTGTAGACTTTAGAAATCTAAACATAAATTCTTTGAAGGACAATTATGGTTTAACAAACATGGAAGCCATCTTACAAAGGGTAAGTGGATCTGAATTATTGTCCATGATGGATGGTTTTTCAGGTTATAATCAAGTAGTTGTCAAAGAATTAGAACAGTTCAAAACTGCATTCACTACTCCATGGGGTACTTATGTGTATGTTAGGATGCCTTTTGGTTTAACTAATGCTAGGGATACCTTTCAAAGAGCCATGGATGTAGCCTTTGCAGATTTCATAAACAAATTTCTTGTTGTTTATCAAGATGATTTGATAGCTTATTGAGAAAAGAAGGACCAGCATTGTGGTCACTTGGAAAAAATCTTTGTAAGAGCTCTAGAATATGGGGTCTCCCTTAACCCAAGGAAGTGTTCCTTTGGAGTAATAGAAGGTAAGATTTTGGGACATATTGTATCTAAGGATGGAGTCAAGATTGACCCTAAGAGAGTAGCAGCAATAGACAAGGTACCATTGCCATAAAATGTAAAAGGTATCCAATCTTTCTTTAGACAGATAAATTTTGTCAGAAGGTTTGTTACAAACTTTGCTAAAATCAGTGTTCCCATCTCTAAAATGCTAAAGAAGAATGTAAAGGTGGAATGGAGTAATGAGACCAAGCAAGATTTTTTTGATATCAAGATGGCTATTAAAAGTGCCCCTGTATTAAGATCGCTAGATTTTAGTAAGCCTATCCAAATCTTTTCATTTGCTTCTTATCATACTATAGTTGTAGTATTGTTATAGAAGAACTCAGAGGGTTTTGAACATCCCATTTCCTTTTTTAGTAAATCATTGCAGGCAGCTGAGTTAAAGTATGATATAAATGAGAAATAAGCCTATGCATTGGTCAAAGCTATAAAAAATTTCAGATTTTACTTGGTAGGAGCAACTGTAGTTGTATATGTGCCCAGTGCTATTGTAAAAGACATTTTGGTTCAACAAGAAGTTTCAGAGAGAAGGTGCAGGTGGATAAATAGAATCCAAGAGTTTAATGTTGATATCCAAATCACCAAACTAGTAAGAGGATTGGGGTTAGCAAAACTTATGGCCCAAAACAATTAGGATGCTAATCACATCAACACTCTTGAAGAAGAACAAAGGCCATACATTTGTGATTTAGATTGTTGTGAATGGTACAAGGATGTCATTGGATACTTGCAAAAGCTTTTAATTCCTTCTAATATGGAAGACCACAAAAGGAGGATTGTCAAATTACATGCTCTAACATATGTGATCATTAAAGGAGAATTATGGTGGAGGAGTAATGCGGGTGTTTTGCTGAAATGTGTTGACCCTAAAAAGGCTAATGATTTGTTGCAAGCAATGCATGAAGGTGTGTGTGGTGGCCATTACATGGCTAAAACCACTACACATAAGATACTAAGGTCTGGTTTTTGGTGGTCTAGTATTTTCAAGGATGCACATTCTTTTGTCAAAAAATGTGATGCTTGTCAGAGATTTTCAAGAAAATTGAAATTCAATGGAAATTTGCCTCTGAGTCCTGTGACTGTGGAAACCCCTTTTCAAAAGTGGGGTATGGATTTCATAGGAGAGATCCCAAAAAAATCCAATGGAGGACATTCCTATATATTGATTGCAATTGACTACTTTACAAAGTGGGTGGAAGCTATTCCCACTAAAAAAGCAACCAGTAAAGTGGTTATTGATTTCCTGATGCAAAATTTGCTGATAAGGTTTGGATGCCCTGAAGTTTTAGTTGTTGACAATGCTTTGTGTTTCAGATCTGAAGAATTTGTTAGCTTTTGTTTGCAATATGGTATAAAGATTTCATACTCTGCTCCCTACCATCCTCAAGGAAATGGTCAGGCTGAATCAAGTAACAAAAGTTTGATAAAATTTTTGAAGAGAGTCTTAGACACAAACAAGAAGGCATGGGATTCAAAACAATAGCAAGCTCTTTGGGCTAACAGAGTGACAATCAAGAAGGCTATAGGATGTGCTCCTTTTGATTTAGTATATGGTATCCATGTCAGGTTACCACAAAATAATTTGTTGCAAATGTGCAAGTTCATCTAGTTGTATGATGCTGATCAAGATGATGAAATGAAGATCAGATTACAAGATCTGATACAACTAGATGAATCAAGGAGGGAAGCACATGATACAAATTTGAGATCTTAGCTTAGGTATAAGAATTTGTATGACAAAAAAACTACAGTCAAAAGTTTTTAAGATAATGATTTGGTCCTAATGTGGAATTCCAAGCTTGGAGACAAGGGTAAGCACAAAAAATTTGACCCTATTTGGTTGGGACCATATTTGATTAGTCAAACATGGGGACCTGATTCATACATTCTGAAGGACTTGATTGGAAATGAAATGGAATTGCCAGTTCATGGACAATTCCTCAAGTTGTACTTTTCTTAAGGTACTCTCATTATCCATGAACATTAGTAGTTTCCCCTTCCAGTTGTGTGTTTGTTTTTAGGTTGTGTGAGTAGGTTAGTTTTGCATGAGAAAGTACATGGTGTTGTGCGAGGATGTATCAGTTTGCATGAGAGAGTGCTATAGGGAGAGAAACTTCATATGATATGCTTTGGATTCTCATGTGATAATCCATACACAGATAGTATGGATACACGATAGGGCTTAAATTTCCTGTCAGAAAAAAATTGAGAATGAGGCTAGAAATTGATCTTTTTGCCCTATTGGCACTTCAAATTTTTAGTATGTGAGTCTTGTGAAATTTTTATAAATTTGAACTGTGTATAGATGTTCATGAAAGTATGATAATTTTGCTACAAAAAAACCCATAAAAACCCTACAAAATTATCTATTCTTCCTCAGTATCCAGTGAACCCTAATTAAGAGTTAAACCTGAGAAAAACCCTAAGTATATGCCATTTTTGAAAAAATCCCTAGGTCGCTATATTTTAAATCTATTTGAGTGTTACCTTTTTGAATCACTTAAAATCTCAAAACTGCACGTGCGTAAATTTTTTCTAAGTCTCAGCGACTAGCGGTTTTAATTTTTCCTAAGTTTGGTGGCTATAATATATCCTAAGTCCTAAGTACCTTATCTTCTATGTTTCGGCTTTCATTTAGCTTGGTATCTTTAAAGAAGATCTAATGGTGGTCATATAGTTGCAAGGAATCTTATAGACCTATGCGATCATGCAACTAACTGTTGATCTTACAATAAATCTTAATGCGGAAACAAAGTGGGACCAGTGTCAGAAGAATCTTCAAAGATGAAAGTCATAAAGGGAAGATCTGATGGTTGTCATATAATCACATAGAATCTTAGAGACCTATGTGATCATGCAACTAACCGTTGATCTTGCATCAAGCTTAGTGTAATTCTCATGTGGGACCATGGACAGGTGTACACGACTGGCAGTTTCTCATTGGTTAAAAATAGTGGGACCAATGTCAATTTTTTTGCATATGATTTTTCTTGATTGGTCGATAGTACTTGCTAATGTGGAGGATGTCAGTGAACACTAGTGCTCAAAAAGAAATAAATTAGGTGACAACTTGCCAGCTATTGCAAGCGTGGATTATCTTTACTAATAAAGGTAAAGTGGGACCAGTGACTAAAGGAATAGATGATGGTAGGTGAATGTTAACGGTTTGTCACATGGTCACATGAGCTTTTTTCAAGCTATGCAATCATGTGACTAACATTCTATTTTAATAGTAAAAGTTATAAAGGATTTTCCACCAATGAAGGAATTGACAAGACGACTTGTCATATGGTCGCATGAGCTTCTTTCAAGCTATGTGATCATGTGACAAACCGTTGGATTATTTTCCAAGTGAAAATTAACGGTCAAAATTTAAATTGAGGAAGAAGTAAAGAGAAAGGTAGCTCTTTTAAGGGTAAGATACCTACAAAATGATTTTTAGATATTCCCAGGACTTGTTAGAGTAGATGGAACGATAAAAGATGTTGGATACAATTGTTTGAAGGAGATTGTTGGATTAATTGTGTGTTTTCTTTGATGTCACACAAATGTCATATCAATTATCAAGCTCAGCCGGTCAACAAAGTAGTTCCCAGTGTTTACCGAGCTCAGTCAGTTAGCAAGCAGTTTTCAGTGTCTACCAAGATCTTTTGGGCATCAAAGGAAAGTATGGAAAAAAATAGTGTTAACCGAGCTTCCATGGTTATCAAAGAAAGTTAGTGTCTACCAATTTCACTTAGTCTCCAAAGGATGTTGTACAATTCGTAGTGCTTACCGAGTTCTCTCGGTCACCAAAGGAAATCTTTTCAGATTAGTGTTTACCAAGAAAGGTCGGCCCAGTAAAGGATTTTGTTAATTTGAGAAATAAAGTTTGTTTATTCCAACCGACTATTGTAATGATTAGTAATGATTGTAATGATTATTAGTGCCAACTTGACAATGTGAATGGACAATCTGAATGGTATATATAGAAGGTCAAGTTGTTAATTAAAAGTGTGCAAGTGGAAAAGAAGGAAAGTGTGAGAAACTTTTGAAGGATGATTAGATATCCTTGAGGAGTAGTAGAGATATATTTGATCAAGAAGGATCTAGTGAAGTAGAACAGAGATTTGTAATCAGCAATTTAGTTGCATCATTATTCAGGTCACTTCATTGTTACTTTCTTACCATTGTAGCAATGATTTCAAAATCTCTTAATAGAGTTGGTTTAACAACCATTTTGTAAATCCTCTAACAAGGTGATAGTTCTATTGAATTGTTTCAAAGACCTTTTACAAGGCCACTCCTAACAAGCTAATTAAATCCTCTAACAAGGTCACACCTAACAATGTGTTTTGTAACCTTTAACTGGGTTGGCTCCTAAGAGGGCTCACTTCAGAAGAGTGAAAAATAGTAACTAGTTACATTGGTGGTTTTTCCCATATTGGGTTTCCATGTTAAATCTAGCATCTCTTGTGTTCATGCTATTTTCTTTATGCATGCATGTTAATCATTGATGAATACTTAAGAAAAATTATAATTAATACTCACTGCAATAATTAAGTTTCAACATTTCTCTGTATGTTTACCAAGTAACAATAGAAAATGATTTATTAAGACATCTAAGGGATCTATGGTAATATTTTTGTGGTTAACTAATTCACCCCCCTTCCTCTCAGTTACTCCATCTATATTTCCAACAATTGGTATCAGAGCTTTTGGTGCTTGCAGGAAGGGTTTAAAGGACCTAAGCTAAAGATCAGGATGTCTTATAAGAGAGAAATTCCAAGGCTTAACAGAGATAAATTTTTAGCATGGCAAGGTCTCATGAGACTTCATCTAGCTTCCATTGGTGATTCAGGATGCAAATATATTGATGAAGAATATACAGCTCCTACTGGCACATTAACTATTGAAGACATTGCAGAGAAAAAGAACCATAACACCATGATGATAGACATTGCATTAGCTCTCAGCTATGAAGAATTTGATGAGATCAAAGACTGCACAACTACTTATGCAATGTGGACCAAGCTAAAGAAAATTTATGGTGGTGATGAAAATGTGAAGAGAGCTGAACCAGAAAGCCTAAGAGGACAATTTGATTAGATGAAAATGAGAGAAGATGAAAACATTGCAAAATATGTTGAAAGGATCAAGGTAAGTGTTAGTGCTATCAGAGCTTCTGGAGGAACAATTGATGATGAAACTATTATAAGTAAGGTTCTTAGAACATTACTTCCTATCTATGCAATAAGAGTATCTGCTATTCAAGAAAGAAGATGTGAACAAAATCACAATATAACTTTGGATGCCTTAGTGGGAAGATTGACAGCTTTTGAATTGGATAACTATGACAACTATGTTCCAACTTCCAAAAATATTGAATCAGCATTTGAGGCCAAACTTTCACTTAAGAAGGGCAAGAAAATAAAGGACATCTAGTCAGAGAGTGAAGAAGAATCAGAGGAAAGTTCTGATAGTGATCTTGAAGTTATTGAAGCATTACTTGCAAAGAAATATACTAGAGGTAGAGGTAAATACAAAGGTAAAACTCCCTTAATCTATTTTTCATGCAAAGAAATTGGTCATATTGTAGCTAGGTTCCCAAACAAGCAAAGCAAGGATGAGAAGAAAGGTCACACGTACAATGGCAGGAAGAATTTCAAATCATTTAAGGATAAAGGTAAGAAAACATGTTTTTTGGTGAAGGATTCTAATGAGAGTGAAGAAGAGATTGTCTTCATTGCTGTAAAAGATGAATCTGATGATGATGAAGATGAGATGGCAGTTATCTCTCATATAAGCAAAAATGATACATGGATCATAGATAGTGGATGTTCAAATCATATGACTGGTAACAGAACAAAGTTTGAACACCTTGAAGACTATGATGGTGGTAATGTAAGGTTTGGAAACAATGAACCTTCTTGCATAAAAGGAAGAGGATGAATCTCATTAACCAAAGAACTTATATGTGATAATACATATTGGTTTGAAGGACTAAAGCATAATCTTCTAAGTGTAGCACAGCTAATCAACATTGTATTCAAAGTTGAATTCATGCATGGCAAAGAAAGACTGCTAGATGACAAGGGAAAACTGATTGGATCAGGCAAACAGACCAAAGGTAACCTATTTTATCTTGATCTTGGTGAATGCTCATGTTTTATTTCTCAAATTGAAGAAAGTTGGTTATTGCACAAAAGGTTATGTCATGTAAATTTTGATAACATGGTGAAAATAAGAAAATTCAAGAAAGTAAGAGGCATTCCTACTTTGAAGAAACCTGATGTTGGTCTATGCAAGAATTGTCAAATTGGTAAAATGGGAAAGACTAGCTTTAAAAGTAAAAACTATCAGTCTAAAGATATTTTGGAAATTGTGTATACTGATTTATGTGGACCTATTGGAATTGAGAGCTATACTAGAGAAAAATTCTTTATTCTCCTTGTTGATGACTACTCTAGAATGATGACTGTTATGTATCCAAGAGAAAATTCAAAAGCATTTGTGAAATTCAAATGGTATTTGGCAAGAGTAGAAAAGGAAATAGGGAAAAGAATGAAGTGCTTAAGATCAAATAGAGGTGGTGAATTCATCTTCCATGAATTCAATAATTTTTGCATTGAAAGGGGAATCAAAAGATAGGTATCAACCCCAAGAACTCCTGAGTAGAATGGAATAGGTGAAAGGAGGAATAGATCTATCGTGGATTGTGTAAGGACTCTAATGATTAAAAAGAACATTGATATAAAATATCACTATGTCATAGAATTGGTGCAGGATAAGGAAATCAGATTGGAATATATTCATACAAAAGAATAGATTGCAGATATATTCACCAAGCCACTACCTAAGGATGAATTATTGTATCTAAGAGGTAAGTTAGGGGTCATTCACCTATCCGAGGCTCACTAAATAAAGTTTTAGTGATGCATCAACCAGAGCATATTGAAGATTAGTCAGTTGATGTAGCTTAGTCAAGGAAACATTGCATATGAATCAGTACTCAAGGTACATTGCTATTCACTTGATATGTGTTGTCTTTGGCATGTGTTGTCAAAGAGGGAGAGTTTGCTGTCATAATTCAAGAAATTTATTAAGATTTCTAAGGATTTTTTTTCAGTTAGAAAGAGAATTTTTCTAACAGAGGGAGTTCTCATAGATGAGAATTAGAATGAAGCTAAGGATATGTTCCTTACTCTATGTTTTCTATGAAATTTCATTGTGCTATGACATGTTGTGTTGCCATCAATGCCAAAGAGGGAGATTGTTGGATTAATTGTGTGTTGTCTTTGATGTCACACAAATTTTATATCAATTATCAAGCTCAGTCAGTTAGCAAAGTAGTTCCCAGTGTTTACCGAGCTCAGTCGGTCAACAGGCGGTTTTCAGTGTCTAGCGAGATCTTTCAGGCATCAAAGGAAAGTATGGCAGAAAATAGTGTTAACCGAGCTTCCATGGTTATCAAGGAAAGTTAGTGTTTATTGAGTTCACTCAGTCTCCAAAGGATGTTGTAGAATTCGTAGTGCTTACCCTATTCTCTCAGTCACCAAAGGAAATCTTTTTAGATTAGTGTTTACCGAGCAAGGTCGGCCCAGTAAAGGATTTTGTTAATTTGAGAAATAAAGTTTGTTTATTCCAGCCGACTATTGTAATAATTATTAGTGCCAACTTAACAATGTGAATGGATAATCTAAATGGTGTATATAGAAGGTCAAGTTGTGAATTAAAAGTGTGCAAGTGGAAAATAAGGAAAGTGTGAGTGAATTCTGAAGGATGATTAGATATCCTTGAGGAGTAGCAGAGATATATTTGATTAGGAAGGATCTAGTGAAGTAGAACAAAGATCTATAATCACCAATTCAGTTGCATCATTATTCAGGTCACTTCATTGTTACTTTCTTACCATTGTAGCAGTGATTTCAAAATCTCTTAACAGAGTTGGTTTAACAGCCATTTTGTAAATCCTCTAACAAGAAGATAGTTCTATTGAATTGTTTCAAAGACCTCTTACAAGGCCACTCCTAACGGGGTGATTAAATCCTCTAACAAGGTCACACCTAACAGTGTGTTTTGTAACCTTTAACCGGGTTGGCTCCTAACAGGGCTCACTTCAAAAGAGTGAAAAATAGCAACTAGTTACATTGGTGGTTTTTCCCATATTGGGTTTCCAAGTTAAATCTAGCATCTCTTGTGTTCATGTTATTTTCTTTATGCATGCATGTTAATCACTGATGAATACTTGAGAATAGTTATAATTAATGCTCACTGCAATAACCGAGTTTCAACATTTATCTGTATGTTTACCGAGTAATAGCAACAAATGATTTATTAAGACATCTAAGGGATCTATGGTAATATTTTTTTGGTTAATTGATCCACCCCCCCCCCCCCCCCCTCTCAATTACTCCATCTATATTTCCAACAAAAAGAGAGGGAAAAATGGTTGGAACAAATTGAGAATGGAGTGTCAGTCAAGATTGATGTTGTTATTAGGACTGAAGACACTCTTCCTTTTGTACAAATAATTGAAATGTTGCAAGATGCTAGGGTGCATTTTACTAAAGTGATAACTGAAATTCATCAATTGGTTACTAGTTGGAACAAGATTCTACCAAAGAGGGATGATATTTTGGCTTTTAATTGGCCTTCTGAGGATACCTTTTTAGCCTGGGAAGCAGCGTCCCTTTCAGAGGATAGTAAAGAGGAAGAAACATCCTCTAAGGAGGCAACAGATGGCATTGCCCCAATTCCCTAAAGAAGCAAGCATGGATGTAACACCTAATAGATGTTGAATTAACCTTGGAAGCTATTGCCAAATTTTGGCACTCATCTTTATGATCCATCTCAATGTTTTTATTTCCATTTTTTGTCTTTTTTGAGGACCCCTTTCTTGTCTTTTCTAAGAGGATCCAAAGATTGTTTGCAATCCTTATTCTATAGAAGGATTACCAGGATCAATGTAAAAGGACCGAGAACTTGATCAATTTCACTGATAAGTTACTTGAGGCTGGGATATCATAGACTGTATTTAAGACATTATTTCTATAGCAGAATAATATTTTATGGTTCAAGTTATTTTCAGAAGGTTGCATTGTAAAGCATTTTGTGAGAATGATATAATATAACATTTGAATAAAATCCAAGATTTATATCTCTCCTTGAGTATCTATATTTGAGTTATGAATTGTTCCAATTCATTGCATGGATAATCTCTATGTGTATGTTTATATTTCTCAGTTCTGATCTAGGATCAAATTAAATAAGATTTGAATATAACATAAAGTCTTTGAAGTTTTGCTTAAGGAGACACCAGTAAGTAGTGTCAATCTAGGAATCCTTTGATAAAATCCACCATAGGGTGATTAATATTTTCAAAGGGCAAGAAATATTTCAAATTTCAGTATATTTGTTTATGTATAACAGTCTTGTATTGGAGGTGTAGCCCAATGGATAAGACGCTGGCCAACAGTGGAAATCTTCTCATAGAGATCGGTGTATGAAAAGGTTCTTTTGATATTTCCATCTTTAAGCAGAAAATTATCAAAATTCTTTGAATTACAGTGATTTGTAGAATAAATTACCACATAGTGATACTAAAAAATCTATGAATGAATGGTCATCATTTAGGTTTCTCTTATCATTCATCTATTACATTTAAATCCAGTCAGTGATTAGTGAGATAAGAATTGTTTTTACTAGATTAGAAGCACCTTCCTTGGTTTTGCAAAGCCAGAAGCGCAGAGGGAAATCTTGTCCCTAGAGTTGGTCCAATCATCTCTAGAGCTAAATATTTGGATCTAACCAATCCTCAAAATCTGTAGATGTATTGGTTGCCTATTAGAGCATAAAGTCCATTTTGGGAACCAACATGCCCCACAGTGGGTGAAAAAATGTATATAGTCAAATGTGCACCTCTAATCCAACTACACATGCAACATAGTCATTACTCACATGTTCAAATTATGAGAGAGAGTATGAATTACTGCATTCAAAATTCATGGTGAAGCGACCTGTTGCCTCCTATGTAGATGAGGTGTTTAATTACTCTTAGAATGAGAGCCAACAACCATAAGACCAGTACTACAATGGAGGATTTTGAAAAGCTATAAAGATAAGTAAACTAAAATTAAACTAGAATGAGTGCAATTTAGTCTAAAATGTTTTGAAGGAAATATGATATTAATCTAAATAGCTTTGAAAGAAATAGGAAGTGCAGATTTATTCTAAAGAACTTGAAATGAGATGTGAGATTAAGCTATGAGAAAATAAGTAAAATAACTATAATGAAGAAGCAAAATTAAACTAAAATGAGAAAATTACACTAATATGCAATGAAAGCTTTGAAATAATTGAGACAAATAAGTGCTATAGTTTAATTACTCTAAAAAATTGCTCCATTTGAATGAATAAATGAGGTTCATTAAATAGAAAATCCCGGGGAGAGAATGAAGAGGTTCTTGATTTGAAACTCCTGACTCTTCATTCCCATTTGAGACAAAAAGGCATGAATTACTTAATTAAAAGAATGGAAAATGCCACAGAGGGTGACCTTTCAAATATTGTGAATTATTAATTCAAATAGGAGTGTCCATTCAAATAACAAGTAATTATTAATTCCTTTTCATGTATATTAGCCAAATGGGGTGGGTTTAATTTAATTTAAAGCACTTAGGGCTTTTAGAATTAAATTAATTTATCATAGGGGTAATTTAGCTAATAAAAGTTGAAGACTTTAGGAATTAATTTTAATGTTTGATTAATGTAATTTAGGGTTTTTTCAATTGACATCAAGTCAAATTAAGTCAGTTAGGAGAGAGAAAATTGCCTAGGAAAGTAGGACTTTGGAGATGTAAAATTGATGAAAATGCACCAAAATTGATTAAATTTATTAGGTGCCAATTTTAGGGTATTATAGTAACAAGCATGGACATATTGCAAGGAACTGTAGATAGGTAAGACCTTTTAATGGTTACTATTATTCATGCAATAAGTTTGGTCATAGAGCTATGAATTGCAAGACTAGCAAGAAGAACAGTATTCAGCATGATCAAAGAAATTAGAATCAGACAAACACAAGAAGTTCTCAGAATGTTACATGATAGATATTTAACTACAATGGTCACTCAGTGAGATAATGCAGATTGGTGACTCATGTTAATGGGCCGAGGAATATAAGACCTCCAGTCATTTTTCACTCTTATAACAAGGCTGGACATATCTCAAGATTTTGTAGATCAAGGATGCAAGGTTAGGAAAGCCCTAAAAAGGCTGAAGAACCTATTTTCAATCTTGAAGGAGAAGTCAAGTTTGTGAAAGCCTCAAAGGATGAAAGCTTGATTTGGACAGAAGCAAACAAGGAAAAAGTTGATGAGAATGTATTGGATGCACCCATAGTGGACACTCCCTCTACATCTGGATGAATGGCCCTAAGGGTCATAGGGGGAGCTAATTTAGCTCTAGACCCCTACTTGGCTAGTATACTCATCCTCAGAGTATGCACCTTTGGACTTAAGCTTTTGGAGTATAAAGGTACCTTTGTGCAAGAGCGCACATGCTGATTGTGAATAGAACTCAAGTTGGAAATTTTGAAGTGACAGCCTGGTTTACGTGACTTGCATTAATGGCAGAATTCTCACTTTAAGTACACATAAATTTGTTTAATTACTCATTTCATTCAAACTCAGAGTGATTGAAGAGAAAAAATATCCTTGGAAGTTGTTGTGAAGATGTGGATATTGATCTATCAGTGATTTGCAGTGCATTTAGTCAGTTGTAGAAACCCTAGTTCATCGCACCAATCCAGAAGTCTTCAGATTATCTCAGATATCAGTTAGAAAATGATTAAACAAGTAAGTCATGGCCACTCCCATAGTTTATGATGTCACTGAGAAGAATAGATATGTATTCAAGTAGAATCCATTGAAGTCAACCCTAGATGATTTAGAGGGAGCTTTCTCCCACACGCCTATGGGCATCATGCATGTCGAGGATATTAGGGCATATAGCTACTACAAGAAAGAACCAATAGGGTTGGATAGGTTAAGGGTGCACATGGATACCATGTTGAAACTAGACAAAACATTCATAGATGAATAAGTTAAATGGAATGATCACCCTATTGTTTTTGATAGATAAAGTAGCAAGAGGGTCCTGGCCTGAGGAACAAAGGACTAGTAGCACATTAATAGCACATTAATGGAACTAGTCAAAGTAGATATAATAGTTAACAACATAATCACCAAGTCTAACTCTGCCCCTATCAAAAACATAAACCACAGTACTGATCAAAAGGATTAAACCAGAGTACTTGAAATGAAGAGTAACAGTTAAAGTATCAGTCATAAGCCACACAAGACTGAAAGAAAAGCTATAAAAACTAACATTAACCCCAACTAAAAAAAGGGGATCTGAGGGCCAAGCCTAGCCAAAATTAACCAACACATGGACACCAAAAATTAGTTCTTCCCACCTAGATTCTTAGACAATAGGGTCCTGGCCCACTTTTCCTACAAAAATAGGAAAAGATCCTTGTTGTCCTCATCTGCTTCTAGATAGTTGCTTGCTAGCTTTTCCTACACATGACAGAGGGTCGTAGCTAAAGCATGCATGACCTTCAGGGAAAATTTGTTGGTGATCATGCATTGGTGCATCAGATCCTACATATTCTTCTTAATCTCCATAATATCTTTGTCCGTCTCCAAGAACCTCATTTTGAGGGTGCCTTTAAATTTATTTTTATCATCCAGAGCCTTGGTATTGTAATCAGAGGTGGGGGGCTTATCTTGTGGATCATGAGAAGGACTCAGGGGTGGGGTAGGGTTATTGGGAGTTTTCATGGTTTGCTAGAGGTTGGGCAGGGGAGTGTTACCATTCCTAAGGGGACTCATATGATCATCCAAGGAACCTTTCATGGACTCAATGGTGTGAGAGTCTTTTCTAGATAGGAATTTCTCTCTAGAGGCCATTTCCATCAACCTGGTTTTACACTATTCCTTGGCAATTATATTTGACCTTCGATGACCTGAGCCACTTAAGTCCACCTCTAGATTAACTTGGCTCTCCATCATTCTCCATTTTTTGGGCCTACATTCAGTCTCAAGAGTACAGTCAGACTCCTTCCTATCTTTGTTCTCCATAGACTCAGAGACATAAGAATCCTCCTGACCCTACTTCCTATTGAAAGGATTTTTAACACATTTTTTATGGGTTCTAGCCTCTTTAGCACCCAGCTCAGGCTCTTGGATGACTTGGATGGACTGGGAGGAGGAATGGGTGGGATTTTTAGTTTTGGCCAGGGACTCCTCCTAGGTCATTTCCTAGATAATCAAGGGGGGGGGTTGGGGCACCAGGTAGATAGCTTTGTGAAAATGGTAAATGTAGTGAAGGAGGCCCTGATGGAGGATAACGATAGACTTATTAGTGTTTTCCTTAATATCAAGGATATTACTCTCTATGGAGTGCAAAAGATAGAAAGGTATGGAAATTAAATCCTTGTTTCTACTATGATTTAGGAATGGTAAGTGGTAGTAGTAAGACACAATGAACTTACCTTCTAGCATGAAATATTTCATCATAATGAGGCAAATTTTCAGCCAGAAGTCCGATAGCACCTCCCTATTGAAGCCTCCTTGTTTCTTCACCGACTACTGACTATCCTTGAAAAATTTGTTAAGGTTGGTAGGGTCGGGAGTCTGACTGGTCTTTTTGTATTTCCTCCCCACCATAGAGAGCCCCATCACCTTTTCTATGACCTCTTCGTTCAGCTAGAAGTGAATGCCCCAAACGAGACACTATTGTTTGGAAATTTGTTCATCATGCCCACCTTGCATTCTCTCCATAAAACCCCATATGCCTCTTTCTTTGCAGTAATGAGTCACCAATGTATTAGAGGTGAAAGCCTCATTTATTTTTCAGGCTCAATGTAGAGAGTGTTGCCTCCCATTTCAAAGCTCTACCCCTCCTACGCCAGAATATCTTGGAAACCTGAGAGTTGAGCATTTTTGCAAACCATATAAAACCACTTGTTTTTGCGAAGCCTTTCTGAGGAAAGATTAAATGCTAGCCTTGGAAATTTTTTTGGAAAAAGGACTCTATACAATAAGATCTAATGGATCTCCAGGTGCCATTAATAGCAATAATGCCAAGGACACACATGCTATCTTTATTAGCCAAGTAAGCTCTCTGATTCAGATAGCTCTTACTCCACATTTTTGAAAGGTAATGATGATTCTTTATGGGGTTTTGGGTTCTCCTTTCCATAATCAAAAAATCAGCCAACCATGCCAGCACATGATCCAGTAAGGGTTCGTAATGAATATGATAGGTTGGCACATTTAAATAGTAATATTCATTTCTCCCTCGATGAGTTGCTGAGTCACCAAAGGTAAATCACTAACCACCCTCCAACTATTGAGTTTGATTTGTTTTAGGCCTATTGCTTCCATTGAGTCGGCAATCAAATTCCCCTCTCTATACATTTGACCCATAGTTGTGACCTGCAAGCTGTTGAGCAGCTCACTGATCTCCAGCATAATAGGTCTAGCCTACCACCCCGCACTAGCACCACTTTTCATGGCCTCAACAACCACTTTGGAATCCCCCTCAATTTCTAGCTACCTGATGTTCATTTATTTTGCAAATTTAATCCCCCAAAGAAGGGTCGTTCCCTCCAGTAGGGTGACAGTGTAGTTATTGATCGGCCCAGCAAAAGATAGCAGGCAAGTTCCTTTGTGATCTCTCAGAACACCACCCCCTCCTTGGCCAAGATTAGTTTTTGCCCCATCAAAGTTTAATTTTGTCCATCCTCTAGGAGGGGTGGCCCATCTAGTATATTTTCTAGCTATCCTTTTAGCATCATCAAACTTAGAGAAACCTACTAGGAGATTCCAGCTATCAGAAATTCTCACTTCCCAGGTAGCAAGAGGATAGAAGGGAAGCTTCCACTTAGCCATCCTAGCATTCTCACATAGGTTCTTAGTTCCAATATGGAGATAGGTCTCAGACTGGTTACTATCCTCTCTAAAAATCCTATTGTTCCTTTCCTTCCAAATGGACTAGTAGATGTGAGGGGGTAGCATACACCAAAGGAGTTGGAGTAGGGGGTGATTGGAGGGAGATCTCCAGTTATTAAATTGATGCACTTCTCTACCCAAGGCCCACAAGATACCCAACTTGTTGATAACCTCTTGCCAAATGTTGGTGGCATAATCATAGTGGATGAATAGGTGGCTCACCATTTCCTCCTCCTTCTTACATAGGACACATCTATTTGCCATGGAGAAGCCCATCTTTATAAGATTATCCTGGGTTAGGACCTTACCATGCATTAGAGTCCACTAGAAAAAATTGATTTTCAGTGTGAGCTGAGGGATCCACACCTTCTTCCAGTCCCCTAGATTACTCTCCTCCTTCAGAAGTAGATTGTAAGAAAATTTAATAGAGAAAGTACCACCCTGGGTGGGAGCCTAGATAATAGAGTCATCAAGCCCCAAAATTTTGATATTAGTTAGGTTTTCCATAAGATCCTTGGCCAAATGTTGCAGGTCTAGTTTGTCCCTTAACCAATTAGGTATATCCTTCCAGTCCCTACTAGTGATGTAGCTGGAGACTCTATTACCTAGGATAGGTCTGAGATAGTCCATAAGAGGTTTGAATTTGTAGCCCAGGTTAGGTTGGTTCAAGATCCAATGGTCATTCCAAAATTTGATGGATCTCCCATTTTTTATTTTCCAAAAAGCTCCTTTAGACTAAAGGGTCTTACATTTATAGATGTTCATCTAGAGTTTGGATCCATTTGGGAGGTTGCTATTGTGGAACATCCTCCTATAGGGATGTCCTTTGTGGTACTTGGCTTCCATTAATCTGCACCAGTCTACCTTTCCTTCGATGAGCTTTCATGCCACTTTTGTGGTAAGGGCTTTATTCATTAGACCAATTCTTCTTAGTCCTAGGCCACCCATTCTTTTTGGGAGGCAAATAGTGTCCCAATTGACAAGAGACATCCTCTTTTTTTCTTTAGACCCCGCCATAGAAAGGTTCTCTGAATCCTTTCAAGTTTGTCTTTCATGTTGCTTCTGATTTTAAAGAGGGATAGGAAGTAAACATGGATCCCTTGGAGAGTGGAGGCCATGAGCTGAAGTTTGCCAGCATTGCTTAAAATCTTTCCCTTCCAACTAGTGAGTTTCCTCTAGGTTCTCTATAGGATGGAATTCCATAAATCTTGGGACACCTCTTTAATCATAAGGGGGAGGCCAAGGTAGGTAGAAGGGAGTGAAGACGCTAGACAATCCAATATTTGAAGCACCTTATTTTGTAACTCCATGGGGGTATTGAAGAATAAAAGTTGACTCTTTTGATAGTTAATACATTGTCTAGAAGCCCAAGCATAACTTTCAAGGATTTGTTTCCAATGTCTAGCCTCAATCACTAAAGAATACCCAAAGAGGAAGGTGTCATCCACAAACTATTCTAACACCACCTAAGGAAGGGTAGAAGTAGGTTTGACACCTTTTATTCTTCCCGTAGTGGACAACATACATAGATTCCTACTAAGCACATCAGCCACCATAATAAAGAGGTAGGGGGAGAGAGGGTCTCCCTATCTAAGACCCTTCTCAGGTTTGAAAAAGCCACTAGGAGTGCCATTAACAAGAATAGAGAAGCTAATAGTTTGAGTACATTCTTGTATAATCCAAATAACCTTCTCATTAAAGCCCATTTTAGAAAAAAATTTTAAGTAGAAATGACGAGTTAACTTTGTCATAAGCTTTAGAGATATCCAATTTAAAGGTCATACCTAGGACCTTGCTTCTATCCATAAAGTGGATGATTTCATGGGTGGCTATGGCTGCATCCAGAAGAGGCTTGATTCTACCAACTAGGATCTTGGTAAGAATCTTGTAGAAGGTATTGCAGAGGCTAATGGGCTTGAAATCCAACATAGAGGTAGGATTATCATTATTTGGGTCAAGCACAATGTAGGTTTGATTATGTTTTCTGAGGAGGCACCTAGTCCTAAAGAAGTTTATGGTAGCATAGGTAACATTAGTCCCCACAATGTCCCAATACTCCTGAAAGAATGCCAGAGGAAATCCATCCAGCTTGGGGCTTTTGTAAGCTGCCATAGTGAAGACCACATTCTTCACCTCCTCATCAGAGACCCACTTCATAAGCATGTCATTATCACTAAGAGTTATAGCACTTTGGATGTGGTCCAGGAGTTTTTTTTGGATGTTGTTCGGGCATATAGGACCCTCATTAGAGTACAACCCCTTAAAATAGTTAACCGCAACCTGATTGATTTTATCCTTCTCCTTGACTTCATTCCCTCCTTCATCCATAATAGTAGTGATGGTATTTCTTCTTTTAGGGATGCTGGTAGACCTATGGAAGAATTTCATGTTCCTATGCCCTTCAGCAAGCCACTAGATTTTGGATCTTTGCTTCCAGTAGATTTCTTCTTTTTTCAAGGTGTCCTGCCACTTGTGTCTAGTCAACTCCTTCTCCACCTGAATCTAGGGCGGGTAGCTTCCAGAAGCTAATTGGGCCAAGAGGGAATCTAAGGTTTTAGACAGTTCCATTTTCTCTTTATGGAAGTCTCTAAAATTATGTTTGCTCCAACCTTTAATCGCCCTTCTAATAATTTCAAGCTTTTGGGCTATTTTGAACATGGCAATAACCCTAATATTAGTCTTCCACCATAATTTCACTTGATCTCTAAAGGATGGGTGAGAACACCACATAATTTCAAATCTAAAGGGGGATGGGCTGACTTTAAGGGCATCATGCCAGTAGAGAAGGAGGGGGTTATGATCTGGTGTAGTTCTAGGGAGGGAAGATAAGGAAGAGTTTAGACAAAGGTTCCATGAAGAGGTGGCTAGGACCTGATCCAACCTCACCTGGATGAGATGGATACCCTTCCTATTGTTGGTCCAAGTGAAGGGGTTCCCTTTCAGAGTGATGTCAAGAAGACTTGTGGAAGACATAAAATCATCTAGCTCCCCCATGCTATCAGAGTAATCCATTAGTCCACCACATTTTTCTGAGGGATAAAGGGGGGTGTTAAAGTCACGTGCTAGCAAAAAATTCACAAAATAGTCCTTATCCAACCAATGGCCAAGATCAACCCACATGAAAGCTCTACCAAACTGGGTATTAGGAGCATAAATATTAAAAGTGATCCATTTAGTTCCATTCTTCCTGAAGGTGACATCAAGGAAGTTAGGGGAAGAATTAGTCAGCTGGCTAGTTATCCTATTGGGGTTCCAGAGTGTAGCAATACCACTAGATGCACCTGCAACTTCAAAGTAAAGGAAAGTAGCACTCGACCAAAGATTGGGTGCAAGGGTAGCAAAATTACTAGTAGACATCTTAGCCTCTTGTAAGAGTAGAACATCAAGCTTGTGATAAAAAATGTAATGTTTGACTGAATTTTGTTTAAGGGAGTTGTTCAAGCCCCTCACATTCCAAAAAAGGCAAATCATTTCTTACTTTTGAAACTAGATTCTAGGGTTTTCTACTTACCCCCTGCAACATCCCTTGTGGTCCCTCTCAATCTTTTTTCCTAGTCTGAAGGCCTTCCCCTGGGTGTTTCCATTCCCACATCAACCTTTTTAGGCTTGGTTTTCCTCCTCTACATTTTCCATTCCCCATCATCATCCTCCAAACCATCAAGGGAGTTGGAGGAGTTCTTCTTCACAAGCTTTGGGGGGGGGGGTTTAGCATCCAACTTACTTTGGGGATTTTAACTCCAGAGAAACCATAATGGTAGGTTGTTCTACCTTAGTAGGGTTAGTCATCCTCATCTTTGGGGGCCATTAGGGAGGTCTTTACCAGCTCCGCTGGTGGCTAGAGAATTGGTCCCTTCTTAGACAAGAAATTAGGAGAACCAAGACCAAGGCACCCAACTTCCATCTCTTAGGGGGGATGATCTCACCTTCCTCCAGAGCCATATCTTCAATAGCTATGGTTTCTGATTCATTAGCCACCAAGGGTGGCCTAGTCTCCACCTTTTCATCTTCACCTATGGGGAGTGGACCCTCAGCCATTCCTTTATTCTTGTTCCCTTTTTTAGTTCCCAACTTGGAGGAGGTGCAAGTGTCACTAGAGTGGCCTCTACTATCATAGTTTTGGCAGAGCAGGGTAGCATTCTCATACACCAACACTTGGGTCCATCTACCTAGTTTGGATTTTAAAATGACAAAGTTGGGTAGGGTTTTATTCAGAGTGACATTCACACATAATCTAGCAAACACCATCCTAGATTTAGAATAGGTCATCCAGTCCATTGTGATGAATGAGCCAAAGGAGTCGCCTATCCATCAGAAAACTTGCTCATCCCAATATTTGAGTGGGAGGCTAGGGAGATGGACCCAAACTAGGCTGTTCTTGTTAGTTTCATCACTAAATTGAATCTAGGTTTCCATTTCACAAGGGCCAGGAAGTGCTTTCCATAAACCCATGAACTTGACAGAACATAGGACAGGTCCTTTAGAGTGGTAAACTTGAATAGAAAAAATATCCTCGACATAGCAGAAACTAGGATAGAACCTTTGATCTTCCACTAGCTAGACACCCATTTTCTAACCATTTTGATGGTAGGTCGAAAGTTAAAGAATCGAACAACTAGGGCCAGCTAAAAGTATGCCATCATTCTATTCACCACTAAGTCTAGGAGCAATAGTTCATCACCTTCCTCATTCTAAATGAAGTCCACCAGTAGAGCCTCCAAAGATTGGTGAGCTTCTCCAACAAGGGCCCCTTTCCAGTTGGGTTTTGGGGGGGAAAATAGGGTATCAGTAGAAGAGGATGCTTTTTGTGATTCCCTCGTTGACTCAATCATTGGGACCATGACAAAGGAAATCATAGGAATGGCCTAGGGTCCATCAGGGCTAATAGGTGGGTCAGCCAGGGGGGCAACATCTCCCCCAAGGGAGGAAGGCATGGGAGTTTGCAGTTTCAAATTTGAGCTTGAGTGGGAAGTTACAAAGCTAAAAAAAATATCACCCTATTATTGAGTATGCTATGGCATATGAATTCTATGAGACATAATGGATAAAGATTTTATTGAGTAGAATTCATGATGATTTGTTTTGGATAGGTGATCTGCTAGTAAGAATCAGTAGTGACTTGATATATGAGATGACATGCCTTTCTAGGATAGGCATCATCCTTCCTATGGGAAAGGATGTCAGGATGATTGTTGAGAAAACTTGTAAGTCAAGGAGTGATAGGTGAGGGATGACTATTGAGCCTATTGAACAAGCAGACATAAAGTTAATGTCAATGACACTAGGATATAGGTTTCATCACACTAGCAGGGTGAATAGTGTGTCTACAGGTACAATTCTAGCAACCATTAGACTTGTGAAGGAAGATGGGGAGTTCAACTTGTGTGAGATCTTGCATGCATAGTTGATTGATAACATCAAGGCCATCAAGCATGATAAGACCAAAATTTTTAGGTTTGGGTCTTTAATCATTTACAAGTACCTTCATATTGTTGGGATAGTATCAGATTTGTATTTGGACAAGTCCATTCCAACCATGCCACATATATCTAACAAAGAATCCATCGAGAGTACATTGAGAGATTATATAACATTGGAGTTGAAGACCTTCAGGGTCAAGATGCAAATGAGGTACAAGATTCTAGAGAGCATTGTGGAAAAGTACAAGGATACAATTAGTTTTATGGTGGAGACAAACACAACTTGTATGGAAGCTATCGAGCCAAGAACTAAGTGGATTCATCCACTTGGTTATGAGGTAGAGGAATAGGTCCTTGAAGCATATGCATAGGTACTACTATCAGCCCCCAAAGATCCTAATGAACCTAGGTGGGGAACATATGAGGAGAAAACTAGAGAAGTAGATGTTAAACTTAACAACACAACAACAAAAAGAAAGGTTGCTAAAGTCACATAAGAGATCTTAAGGATTCATGGTGTATCTCAAGAAGACCTTGATAAAGAAAGGGATGAAAATATTTCTTTGGAAATTAAGAGTGCATCCACATTAGAAACTAAGTCTAATGATCCCAAGATGAAGAAGGTGAAAATTGAAAAAGATGATAGTCAGAAAGGTAAAGAAGATGATTCTCCTTTTGCGCCCAAGGTAACCATTGACCTTACTGCTCCTCCCAAGTATAATGCAATGCCTAAGAGGAAGAAAGAGGTTGGCACCAGTCATCCATCCTCGCAAGTCACAAGAAATAGAAGGAACACTCAAGCACCTCTTGAAGTAAGCTTCAAACCCAGTCTTAGTGAGCTAAGTGCCAAAATAGTTGATGAAGGAAGAATTGATCAAGTAGGGAAGTTTTATGATAAGTATAGTGAAATTGACAAGGCAAAGATTCATAGCATGATCATAAAGTAAATGATCAAGCTCAAAAGGATAGTTTTGGAAATAAAAACAATGATTCCTGACAATGTATGGAATATCCTTGAATTCCAAAAGAGACAAGCTATTGAGGAAGATCTGCAAATAAGGGAAAAGATTCTTGATGATACCCTTCTTGTGTGTGAACTAGAAGAAAAGAAATTGATGTTAGATCTGGTGAAGCCTCACCTTAGAACTAAGACAAGGACTCTAAACATAATGGATAAAAACTATGAGCTAATTGAAAAAGAGACTGAGAAAGCCTTTGAGAAGGTATTTATGAATAGAAACATGTATCCACCTACTACCCCCATAGCTAATGCACCCATAATGGTTACCAAAGGGTCATAGACCATCAAAATACATTCTACAAGTCCTTAGGATTTAGCACCTATAGTGGAAGTACAATTAGAGGCAGACAAGTCTATGCCCATGTTAAAATCACTCAAGGACAACACCATTATCATTGATGATGTGGAGATAGCCATGGCAGCCACTGACATAGAATTGGACAAGTTTGAGGAAGCTTTTGTGATCACACAAGAAGCTAAGATTTTATGCAGCAGCACACCTCCCACACATCAAGAAGAGGTATTGATTGAAAATATAATAGATGAGAAAGAAGAAGAGAAAATGGAAGAGGAAGAAAAGAAAAAAGAAGAAGAAGAAAAAGAACAAGAGAAAGATGAAACTTTTGTTGAACTAGCCAAGGTAAAACTAGAAGTGATGGATAGCACTCCCATCACTCCCTCCTCAGCATTATTGTCAAGTTTGACACCTAACACATCCATTTTGGACTCATGGAGAGAAGAAGACCTGATTAAGTTCAGTGTCCTAGCGATGGAGAGGGAAAAGGAGAAACAAGTAATGAGAAATCCTCTCCTTATGGAATCAGTGAACATACTAAATAGTTTTTTGCCTGCAGACAAGAAAGTGTCTAAGGTACACTCTATTGATGATGTAAGTACAATCATTTCTTAGTTCAAAAGTAATTTCTTAAGCCTTGAAGAATTTGCATCCCAAGTTGCAAAAGAAAAGTATCTAAAAAAGAGATTGAATGAGTTGATGAGCAACTTTGCACTAGATTTGAATTCACTCAAGACTGGTCAAGCATCTTCAAAATAATTTGTTGATCAAGGAAGGAAATTCATTGCAGACTGCATGGATCAGGATAAGCTTACTGATGCCCATCTTAAGAAAATACAAGAGGCAAAAGTTATGATTGAGCAAGTGAAGAGTTCAGTGAAAGAAACATCCACTAAAGTGAACATGTGCAACAATGTCTACCAAGGTCAGTTGGACAAAATTGAGAAGGCAAAGAAAGAGATGGCAATGATAAGGTCTAGACAAACTCAGTTGAGGAATGCTCTTGCACCCTCATTAGACATCCTCAATCAAAAAATCAAGGAGATTGTTTCCACAATGGTAACATATGATCGAGGTCCTTCCATAGATTTGAAGAAGATGGAGAAGCTTCAGTATGCTTTATGCACCCATCTCTAGATAGTAAACTCTTTGATCTCATTTTGGAAGAAGGAGATCCAGAACCTAAAGATTGCATATCCAGATGTTTTCCCTCAGTGATTATGTGTAGATAACATTTTTTGTAACACATTTTTCATTAATTTCAAAGGGGGAGTTTTGTATAGAATATGGATCATAATATCTATAGGGAGATATAAGTATATGTATAGAAGAATAAAAGTTTTTGTATTAAGGGCAGTTAGCAACTTGGCCATATTCCTTTGTTGCCATCAATAAAAAAGGGGGAGATTGTTGGAAAGTTGGCTATATTGATGTATATGACTTGATATAGTGTTTTCATTATGGAAACAAAGTCATATATCAGTTTGGAGTCAGCGCACTTGAAGAGAAGATCAAAAATCAATTAAGTGTTGAAGACTAGACAATGTACAGAGTTCCTGTAGCTTAGAGCATCAATGCACGTGTGTATAGAAGAATTATGGTATGTGCCCTAGAATTTAAGTTAGTTAGACTATATTCATGCTTATTCTATGAGCTCATGATTAGATGTGCAAAGATGAGAAAGTTATAGTCAGTTGAAGTTGCACAGTCAGTGTGTGCCAAAGAAGAACAATGCATGAAGCCAAAAATTAGTAATTTGGTTTGTGGATACAATGTAATGTTGTAAAGGCTATGCACCCATTGTATTTATCTTTCTAAGATGTTTATATGTTTAATTGTAATCATGTTTAATCCAATTCATTTGGAAGCATTGTTTGTAATAGGTCTAAGGAATGACCTAATTGTTTATTTTGTATGAGCGTATAAATATAAGGTGCGCCAATTGTATTCGGCATCGAAGTTAATAGAGAGTTGTAATAAGAAAAGAAGAAGTATGTGAAGAAAATAGAAGATGTATTAAATATTTTCTAGAGGTAAAAGCATCAGCGCATCAAAGGAACTGATTTGACAAGTAGTGTCACAGTGACAGTTCATCCTACAGATATAGTGTGCATCTGATAGCTCAGTTCGCTCTTCTCAATAAACACAAGAAACTACTACTGCTGGATAGTGACTACATAACTTTACTTATACTGATCATCAAACTCTACATCCATAAATGTAACATCACTAACATGTCTTAATCACATATCCAAATGCACAAGGCTCTATGATAACTATATGAACAATCACTCACTCAACACTGCTTGTAACTCTATCAGGAACATTGCTGAACAAGCTGCTATATAACTGTATGTACTAACAATTAACCTCTGCATCCATGATATCATGCTGATAACATGTCCATGCTGTATATACCATAGGCTTACTACATAATTCTTCCATGCATGCTACTTACCATATGTTGTCATCAATGACAAACATACAGTCAGCACTAGCTTGCTGGCAAATCTCCAACAAGTAGAGCCTATTGCACATTGGTACTCACCTCATTTCAATATAGTTCATATGTTTTATCTCTTTTTTCTAGAAGATTTCTATTGACTGGCTCTTGGATTAAGAAAGACCCATCCTAATATAGTACCATAGCCTATAGTCTAATAATTCCTTCCCAACTCTAATAGTTCATTTTATTATAAGTCTTAGGGTCTCTAGTTTCTCTCCATACTTTACAAGTGTCTGCATATCTGTATCAATTTTTCTACATTTGTAGTCTATGTTGGCATTTTATTTTTTTGGTAATTTTAGTCACTCTCATATATTACAAGGTCTCATATCAAGTTGTTTATACATAGGCTTATGTCTTGTTAAGTTTTAAGAGATCAGATTGGTAGTCCTTTGTTGATCGGTGCAATCATTACAATGGTTAAATTTTATCAAACTTTAATTGCTATAAAGGATTTGCATACTTTCTTGGTAGAGATAGTGTCACTTTGTCACTAATTTTATGAACACATGTATTTCTCTTCGGAAGAAATTATTGGCTGCAACTATTCTTTATGCACCTTCTTTAATTATCACTTATCTATCAAGAAACATGTTCATTTATTGATAGAGGTTTCAATGTGAGCTTTCTATTTTCTAGTTTGTCAACTCATGACTTAGCCTATAGTGGTTCTCATTCCTATCAATGGTTCTTTTGTGCTCTTTGTTTTATGGATTTATTTTGGAGAGTTTTTTATGCATGTGTGCCAACTAATGGTCTTTGTGGGAGCCCATGTATTCTCTTAGGTAGTGCGTCTATAAGGAGATAAATGTTATGTGCTTCTAATTTTCATGTAGATAGCAGCCTCTCGATCCATGCCTTGTCTCCTTTATTGATTTCACCGATTTATTTAACTTTTTTGGTTAAGTTTACTCCTAGATCACAACCATGGTAGAGTAATATGCTATATCTTAGCACTTCCAAAGTACTATTAGCAAAGGTAAATTAATTATCACTCAAATAGTTAGCACAGACCAAGCACCAACCAAGCACCAACTAAGAACCATCCAAGCACCATGCCATTTGCATGTGTATTAACATGCTCTCTCACCTACCTAGAATTAATGTTTGCAACTACTCTATGCTACAATATTTCTAGCATTTAATGTATATCAGTCTATAAATTAATAGATTGAGCCTGAATTCCTCATAGCTCATTTTATGAGTTTCTCCTCTATGTCTGATTTTCAATATGGTATCAGAGCTGTAAGTTTCAGGATCATCAGTTAACAATAATGAAGGTCTCTCTATTGCTTGTTTGTCTTTGTGCTTGTAGTATGAAGAAAGGTTGAGGTGCAGAGAAAAGAGAGAGTGGTAAGTTGTCATCATAAGTATTGTAGATTGTGCGCTTGAAGGTGCTATTGTCCATAGTGGAAACTATCGCTAGCTATGGAGACATTTGCATGAAGGAGAGACTAGTATTAGAGGTGATAACATAGTGTCTTCTAGTTTGCAGAGTCATGTCTTATTTTCTATCTATGTTGTTGTGTCATGGAGATTTGCTAGAGAAAATGTCAGAGTCATAGAATTAGAAGTGTTGTGTGGTTCAGTTTGTAGTTAGTATGCTGATGTGTTTCTCCTTTGTTCGTATGCTAAAACCATAGTTTTGAAGCTCAATAATGATGTTAATGTCAAAATTGGTCATCAAGATGTTCTCCCTCAAAGAGATTGGTGTTTAGTGGAGTTTTTCACTGATGTGATAAAGTTTGAACTATATTTCGATGATTTATTATGGATTGAGTGCTGCCCAAATTATTGAGAGTGTTGAAACTGTTGGGAAGATGAAGAGATGCAAGAGATTAGTGGCTTGTGGAGCACCTCTATCCAAGTGAGAGTGCTAGAAAGTGCTTACTTTCTCCTTGTGAGAGAAGACCATGGGAGTTGAGTCATGGCGAGGAAGAGATCAGTTATAAAAGCCATAAAAATAAGGAAGGAAAACTTGAAGGTGAAAGTTTATTTTGCTACTGTTAAAAGTGTTATGCTATGTGCTTGTGTTTAAAGTGTTTTTTTTAGATTGATGATTCATGTTTTAACATTGTATCTATGTGCTATAAGAGGCATATAAGATTTGTGTGTTAATGAAGTGTGTGAAGTGTCTGTCTAGTATTATAGGTTAGTTGTGGGAGTTAGTGTTGACTACTTCAAGTGAAAAATGTTTGATCAGAAGGTGAGATGGTGTTCTTTTTATGGTTCAAAGGTCTATCTAAGATGCATGAAAGTGTTTGGGTTGGAGGTCAAAAAATTCCATTTAAATGTGAAGGCTTTGTTGTTGTCATTTGTGGTCATAGAAGATTGTTGGATTGATATCCCTCAAGAGAGTTATGAAGATTGAATTAGTGATGGTTGTTAATAGGCGTATGTATTTTGAATTAATTTTTTGAGTGTGAGTCACCTTTTTTAAAAGGAAAATCTAGAGTATGTAAGGGGTGCATTATCAATTGTACCTGACACCCTAGAAGTTTTTGGTTTAACATATTGATGAGCCATGTATCTGAAAAGGATTTCTATACAACTGGCGAGTATAGTGGCTAGGTACCCATGTATCTCAGTAATGGATTTATCTTTATATGGACTCAATAATAAATTTTGATGCAAGTAAAGAAGGAGAAATGCCCAGAGTGATGATGGTTTCCCTATTGTGATGGTTTCTGACCAGTGTGTTGGTTTGTGGTAATCCAAAACCACTTGAGTGAAAAGTTTATGGTAATCTTGAAACCATTGGTGAGTGAGGTTTATGGTGAGCCAAAACCACTTCAGTGTGAAGATTTTGGTGATTTTGAAACCACTTGTATGATGTTTGTGGAGTTTGTGGTGATCTTGAAACCACTTCAAAATTGCATCAATTTGGGGGTAAACCATGAAAACCCAAAGTGATTATGATGAGGGGAACTAATATGAAAGATTAAAATTGATAAGTGATTGTAAATGGGTACCTAACAAGGCTTTAGGCTAGGACCCATCATTTCTAGATTATGGGGGGATGTCTAGGATAATTTGATAATTAATTTATGGGGGGATGTTAGCAAAGGTAAATTAATTATCAGTCAAACAGTTGGCACAGACCAAGCACCAACCAAGCACCATCCAAGAACCATGCCATTCACATGTGTATTAACATCCTCTCTCACCTACCTAATATTAATGTTTGCAACTACTTTGTGCTATATTATTTCTAGCATTCAATGTATATCGGTCTATAAATTAATAGATTGAGCCTAAATTCCTCAGAGCTCATTTTATGAGTTTCTCCTCTGTGCCTGATTTTCAATAAGTACCTCCAAATAAGCTCATAGGTCTGGATCCAATACATAGATGTCAAATTACCTTTGTTAGTGCATACATTCATTGGGGAGGAGTCTCATGTGTTTGTAGGGATCTCACTAGCCTGTGTGGAGACTTATTGTCAATGAGAGAAACATTAGAGATGTCATTGCATCATTTTTATGGGTGATGATTGTGATCATAGCTTCTATTGATCTCATCAGCTAGATTCATTTGAGAGAGGTAGTAATTGAAGACACCATAGACGGGTGATTTTTCAATCATTTGCATTATGTTGAGCTCTTTGCCAAACACAAGGTATTAAAAAAACAAGCATAGAGGACCACAGAGAGAAACCCAGATATGGGCTCTGCTCAACATAGGCCCACATCTATTAATTTATAGATAAATACATATTAAATTCAACTCATAGATTTAGCTAGAGTATTAATGTTGGATGGTGAATGGGTGGTTGAGAGTGACACTGTGGTGGCTGGGGTCAACATTGGTGGCTGCAACATTGGTCGACTCTTGTCTACACCGACAATAAACGTAATTAATTCACGCATTCTAACATCCCCCCATAAATTAATTAGGCTAATTATTTTGGATATCCCACCATAATCAAAAAAACATGGGTACTAGCTTGAAGCTTTTTTAAGGTACCCATTTACAATTCACTTATCAAATTTAATATTTCATATTAATTCCTGCACTCAAGTGGTTTTGGATTACCCTGTCACAAATCCCAAGGGGAGCACTAAACATTTTTCCAACAATCTCCCCCTAAGTGTTACCTGATGGGATTCGAACCTGTGACCCAGCTTTGATACCATATTGAAAAAATAGGCATAGAAGACCACAGAGAGAAACCCAAATATGGGCTCTACTAAACACATGACCTCATCTATTAATTTATAGATAAATGATGAACTCGAACTGATTTAGAACCTAATTGAAGATCTATGATTAGAGATCATCAAGTTGTTGATTAGATATGTAATATGATTGAATCAGTAATATGTTGTCATTGATGTCAACTAGTTTGACATCACTTATTTTGTAAGTTAGAATAACTAAACATTTGTAGAAAAGGAGTAAAAGAGATGAAGGACATAAATATCTACATGAGGAATATGTATATGATAGATGAGGATAAGAAATACATTTTGTAACTTGTTGATGAGTCTATGACCTTATATTATTGACTTGATTATGTTTCATTCATCTCTGATAACGTTTGGTCTTAAATCCTCTAACAAGGTCACACCTAATAGTGTGTTTGTAACCTTTAATAGGGTTGGGTCTTCACCAACCTCACTTCAGAAGAGTGAACATTTTTTGGTTTTTGATCCCAGGTGGTTTTTCCCTTCACAGGGTTTCCACATTAAATATTTTGTGTTATGTGTTCATTGTGGTGATCATTAGTTGTTATTAACTGGTAATCGGTAAAAGCATAGATAGTATAAGTATTTTATGTTATCAAGCTATAGAAGTTTACGTAAACTATTTTGGATTATGCATTTTGATTTGGGACTGTGGATAACTAATTCACCCCCCTCTCAGTTATTCTAACAATTAGTATCAGAGCGTTGGTTGCTTGGAACCAAATTGTAAGGACTTCAGCTTAAAGGTCTCAAAATGTTTAAGAGGGAAGTGCTAAAGCTAAACAAAGATAACCTCACAATATGGAAAAGTTGAATGAAGTTGCATATATCCAGGATTGGGAATTCTACCCTAGATTTGATGGAGAATGGATACCTTGCACCTCCCAATGGGCCCTTGACCCTTGATTAATTAAGGGATAGGAATGAACATAATGTTACTATGATGGAGATTGCTTCTGCCTATTTAGATGCTAAATTTGAAGACATCAAGGACTATACTATTGGTAAGAAGAAGTGGGATAAACTAGCTCAAATTTATAGTGGTGATGTGAATGACATGAAGATGAAAGAAGGTCAAAACATTGTCCAATACACAAACAAAATAAATGAGGTAGTTCATGCTATTAGAGCATCAGATGGAGTTATTGATGAAGACACTATGGTAAGAAAAATTTGAGGGACCTTATTTCCTATCTATGCCATCAGAATAGCTGCAATTCATCAAAATAGGTCAGCACCTAACAACACACTCACTCTTGATAATCCGATTAGAAAGATTACAACATTTGAACTAAATAATTATGACAATAGTGCTATACCGTCTATTGAATCCAATTTTATGACTTCTTTGAAGATTGGTAAGTATAGAAATAAGAATGATGATAGTGATAGCAATACTGATGATGAGCTTGATGAACTTGAAGCTATTATGGCCAGAAGGTTACCTAAAGGTAAAGGAAGGTATAGAGGTAAGTTACCTTTAGCATGCTTTAACTGTAAAGAAGTTAGTCACATTACTGCTAGATGTCCACACAAGAAAGATGATGAAGGAACCAAAGACTGATCTGAAGGAAGCTATGAGAGAAGATATAACAGAGGCTACTGATACTACAATAGAGACAACTGAGATAATAATGACAAAGGAAAGAAGGTATGCTACATTGCTAAGGAAGAAGATATCACTGATACTGACACTGATGATGATGTGGAGGTAGTATTTGTAGCAATGAATGATGATTTTGAAGAAGATGAAAGGTATGTAGAGACAACACTTATCTCTAAGGTTAATAAAAATGATACATGAATTATAGATAGTGGTTGTACACATCACATGACTGGTGATGAAGAAAAGTTTGATTATCTTGAAGAATACAATGGAGGATCTATAAGAGTGGTAAATGATGCACCTTGTATGGTAAGAGGTAAAGGATCCCTGATGATAAATGATAGATTAAAATTTGAAAATGTTTATTGGGTAAAAGGATTGAACTATAATTTGCTAAGTGTGGCACAGTTGAACAATTCAGGCCACCGAGTTGCTTTTGAGAGAAAAAAGGTGAAAATATTTGATGATGGAGGAAGACTTGTTAGAATTGGTACACAATCCAGAGGTTATCATTTTTATCTTGATAATGATCAGTATTCTTATTTATTGATGAAAGATGAAGATGCATGGTTGTGGCATAAAAGGTTATGCCATGTGAATTTTGATAACATGATTAAGATCAGTAAAAGGAAAAGAGTTAGAGGTCTACCTAACTTATCTAAGCCTGATCATGTTATGTGTCATGAATTTTAGAAAGGTAAGATGACTAAGTCTAGTTTCAAAAGAAAAGATTATTCAACAAAGAAGATACTTGAGTTAGTGCATACCAACATATGTGGTCCTATGAGAGCTCAGAGTTATTATAGAGACATATATTTTATTATTTTTGTTGATGATTATACTAGGTTGATGACTGTCATTTTCTTAAAAGAAAAATCTGAGGCATTCAAGATGTTTAAGTAGTATAAAGAAAAAGTAGAAAAAGAGATTGGTAAAGATTTTAAATGCTTAAGATTTGATAGAGGAGGTGAATTTATCTCTGATCAATTTACTAATTTTTGTAATGAGCATGGTATTAAAAGATAGGTCTCTGCACCGAGGACACCACAATAGAATGTCATTACTGAAAGGATGAATAGGTCAATTGTTAACTCTGCAAGGACATTAATGTTAGAAAAGAATGTTTCTTAGACATACTGGAGAGAAGTTGTTAGCACTATAGTTTATGTGCTAAATTGAGTACAACTAAAGAAGGACACTAATAAGACACCCTATGAGTTATGGTTTGGACACAAACCCACTGGAAGTTAGTTTATAATTTTTGGAAGAAAATATTTTATTCTGAAAGATGAAAGAAATGGAAAGTTTGACTCAAAAGGTGATGAAGGGATATTTCTAGGATATTCTAGTAAAAGTAAAGCATACAAGTGTCTGAATAGAGTAACAAATAAAATGATTGAAAGTACTATTGTTCAAGTTGATGAGTTTGATGATAAGAATGCAAAGGAAATAAAAAGGGAACCAGAAGACTATAGAAGATTCACTTACATTGAACAACCTGAGTATCTACCAAAGCTGCAAACAGTGACAATCGGTCAGCAAGAAAATAATAACGAGGATCAGGAAGGACCTATCGAGAAAGAAAATGAACCGACATAGGATGAACAAGAAACAAGAAATTAGATACTAGTGAGTTTTGTCAAAAGACATCATACTAAGACACAAATCATTGGAGACAGACAAGCTGGCATGCAAACAAGGAGTAAAGCAAGACAAGGTACATGTATAGTTTGTGATTATGAACCAAAGAATGTAAAAGTTGCATTAGAAAATGATGAATGGGCTAATGCAATGAAAGAGGAAATAGAAAAAATAGAGAAGAAAAAAACCTGGACCTTAGTACCCAGACCTAAAGATAAAAATGTTATCGGTACTAAGTGGATATTCATAAATAAGAAAAATGGAAATGGAAAGGTAACAAGGAATAAAGCTAGATTGGTATGTAAAGGATATGCATAGGAGGAAGGAATTGATTATGGTGAAACATTTTCACCTATTGCTAGATTAGAAGGAGTCAGAATGTTACTTGCATATGCTGCACACAAAAAGTTCAAAGTTTATCAAATGGATGTCAAGTCAGCATTTTTGAATGGGATACTTGAAGAAGTCTACATAGAACAACCTGAAGGGTTCATTGATCCAAAAAAAAAAGATATGGTATGTAGATTACATAAAGCTTTATATGGTTTGAAGCAAGCACCGAGAGCCTGGTATGAGAGGCTACATACTTATTTGTTAAGTATTAGATTTGTTAGAACAAGTGAGAACAACAATTTGTATATGAAAGGAGATACTAATGATACTATTCTTATTGCTGAAATATTTGTGGATGACATTATATTTGGAGGACAAGATCAAATATGTAAGTCATTTGCTATTGAAATGAGAAGTGAATTTGAAATGTCTATATTCAGAGAGATTAAGTTCTTTCTAGGACTACAAGTGATTTAGTAGAATGATGGTATATTCATCACATAATCTAAATATATCAAGGAAGTATTGAAGACATTTGGCATGGAAGATGCTAAACCTATGGGAACATTGATGGCTACTAGATGTAAATTGACTAAGGAAGATGAAACTACAAAGGTGAACCAGACACTATATTGATCTATGACTGGTAAGTTAATGTATGTAGTGTATAGTAGACCAAACATAGCACATGTTGTGGGAATTGTTGCAACATTTTCTGCAAACCCTAGAGAGTCACAAATGGTTGCTACAAAGAGAATCTTAAGATACCTGAAGAAAATAAAAAATTATGCATTATGGTATCCTAAGGAAGGAAAATTTGAACTCACAGTCTATGCTAACACTGATTGGGCTGGAAATGTGGATGATAGAAAAAGTACCACTGGAGGAGCATTTTTCTTTGGTGAAAGACTTGTTACATGGAAAAGAAAGAAGTAGGCTTGCATTTCTCACTCTAGAGTTGAAGTAGATTATGCTACTGCTACTACAAATTGTTCAAATATTGCATATATTAAGCAATTATTGGAAGGTATGAATGAGATAATCACTAGGTTGATGATTATATACTGTGATAACACAAGTGCAATAAACATTTCAATGAATCTAGTGATGTACTCTAAAACAAAGCATATATCTATTAAGTATCACTACTTAAGAGAACAAGTATAGGAGAAGCAAGTTAAGCTAGAGTTTGTTACATCAAAAGAACAACTTATAGACATCTTTACAAAGCCTCTACCGAAGGATACATTTGAGTACTTGCTGACTAGACTTGGGGTCCATCCCCTGTCTACCAGTCACTAAGGTGATCTAGATGTTGCATCAGCCTAATCTTATCAAAAGATCATTCATGTTGATGTAGCATAGTTCACACTTTAGATCATGTCTAAGGTGGTGAAAAGTTTGGAGAACTAGAACAGATTGGCATATTAGTATACAGAGATATAGAGAATGCACCAGACAACAGAGAGTTACATGGCTACTATAGAGCTGCATGTTTATTTTTTTCTTTGGCATTATTGTCAAAGGGAGAGATAAACAATATGAAACAATATGCACCAATGAGAATACTGAAACATCTATCTAAGGGAGAGACAAACTAAAAGAAAGGGAGAGCACTGAAGATTAGTTATTGAGAATAGAAGAAGGAATCTAAGAGCTGAAAAGATCATATCTACAGAATGTCAAAGCTTCATTGGTAATGTTGTTGAGTAACATAGTGATTAAACATATTAAGCTAGGGAGAGCTTGTACAACATTTGTTCACAGAGTTGTAGAATACATGTTTGGTATGTGTATGGTATATTTCATATTACTTGAGTTTCCATCAATGCCAAAGGGAGAGATTGATGAACCAACTGATTTAGAACCTAATTGAAGATCTATGATTAGAGATCATGGATTTGTTGATTAGATATGTAATATGATTGAATTAGTAATATGTTGTCATTGATGTCAACTAGTTTGACATCACTTATTTTGTAAGTTACAATAACTAAACATCTATAGAAAAGGAGTAAAAGAGATGAAGAACATAAATATCTACATGAGGAAGATGTATATGATAAATGAGGATAAGGAATACATTGTGTAACTTGCTGATGAGTCTATGACCTTATGTTATTGACTTGATTATGTTTCATTCATCTATGATGATGAAAAGAATTGAAAGACACAAGGCAGTGTCATCGGCTGATGAAGCATCACAGTATACATCGAGCAGTGTAGTGTATACCAAGCATAGTATAAACTGAGCTTGTGTTCACTGACACATTTCTTTGTTAATCGAGCAGGAGAAAAGAACTAAATGATTAGTTTAGCTATTAAGGATTGATGATCTGTAAAGTACATCAAAATAAGTGATGGAGATAATGTTTGTTATGAAGATCAATGACTCGCATAATTCAAGGAAGATCTAAAGGATGAAATCAAAATGTGTTACTAACACATCAGCTAAGGAAGGTTTAAGCGGTAAAATGGATGAAGGAGAATAAGTGGCAAAATATTATGGAGGAGAAGAAAATGGTTTACTTGTCTATTTAAGAGACTAAGGTTTCATTATGAAACTTATGCCAGAAGAAGGAGACTACAGAACTATCACATGAACAAGCTTCATGTATGCCTGATCAAATTGGTTAAGGAGAACTAAACTGTAGAGTTTACCGAACATCAAAAAAGAAATTACCGAGTGACAGTAAGTCATTGATTATTGTTGATATAGAATTGTAATACTAATCAGAGGATTTGTATGGGCTAAACATAGATCTGATAATCTATAATTGAAGTTGTATTGTAGTCAGATCAAATGCTATTACATTTTAACCATTTTAAATAGAGAAATCTCTTAACATAGTGGACTAGGAAAGTCTTTTATGTATCATCCATAGAATGAAAATTGTTATCCTATCAACCCCATAGTGAATTCTGGTTGGACAATAATAGTTGGTCTTAAATCCTCTAACAAGGTCACACCTAATAGTGTGTTTGTAACCTTTAACAGGGTTGGGTCTTCACCAACCTCACTTTAGAAGAGTGAACATTTTTGGGTTGTCGGTCCCAGGTGGTTTTTCCCCTCACAGGGTTTCCATGTTAAATATTTTGTGTTATGTGTTCATTGTGGTGATTTTTTGTTATCATACTTTACATATTACATATTGGATTTGGTCGGTAATCATTAGTTGTCATTGACTGGTAATCAGTAAAAGCATAGACAGTATAAGTATTTTATGTTACCGAGCTGTAGAATTTTAAGTAAATTGTTTTGGATTATAAATTTTAATTTGGGACAGTGGATAACTGATCCACCCCTCTTAGTTATTCTAACAATAAATATATATTAAATGAAAGTCACAGATTTAGCTAGAGTATTAATGTTGGATGATGAATGGGTGGCTGAGAGTGACACTGAGGTGGCTAGGGTCAACATTGGTGGCTATAGCATTGGTCATCTCTTATCTACACTGACAATCAATGTAATTAATTTATGCATTCTAACACAAGGTGCCCAAAAGAAGCTATGTGTTAAGGATTTCCTTCATTTTTTCACAAACTTGGAAAATGCATTATGAGTGGAGATCTAACCTATTCTTATTGTTGGAAATTTGGCTAATGTGGATGCATAGATATTGTCATTATGGAAACATATGATCTCTATTAAGAGCACAAAATCTGGAATGCAAGTATGCAAAGTTGAAGAAAGAAATTGTCTAAGTTTGAATACAATGATCCTGACAGAGCACCCGATGAAGATTTAGTTGGCGACATCCACTGGAGCAATATTTTTGTTTGTGCAGTTAACTAAAGATTCTATAGAGTATGAGGATACCCCATCTCAGTGCATATAAAGTTTGGAGTAGTACAGACAAAGTTATTCAAAGTTTACCGAAGAGAGTTTTAGTGAAAGAGTTAAGGGATTATTTTTGCTTGTCAAAATAATGACTTAACATTATGAAGGGACAACATCCTAGATGTTTACTCTTGGATAATGATTTTGGATGCTGACCATGTAAAGCTATTAGCTTTAATAACTCATATATTAGGCATACTTGAAATGTAATGAAATATAGAAGTGATATGTAAAAAGAAAGAAAAGATAACTTGCAATAGTTGTATATTGTGATAGCAAAAAAGGCTATTGATGCGAAGTTGTAAGCAGTACCATATTACAGTCAGAAACATTTTTGTATTACCTATTTGGGCAGTGAGCTCAGCTAGTGATCAGGTTTTGTAATCTAAACTCCTAACAGGGTTAAGGCTTCTAACAAGGCCTAAAGTCCTTTAACCAGGATAGATCTACTATATATTGTAAATTGACTCCTAACAGGGTCGAATATCCCTAAAAAGATACTTTTGATTAGTGATCTTTGTGGGTACCTTCCCCACTGGGGTTTTCCCTTGGCTAGGGTTTCCTCAAGAACATATGATGTGTTATGAGTTCTTTCTATTTACTGCTATGTTTGTTAATCAGCTTGATAATCTTTGTATGCACTAAAGTAATCTTTTATATCCATAAGTGGGCAAAAGAAAAAGTTTGTGAAATAATGATTCACCCCCCCCTCTGAGTATTTCCTATTTCTAATGATTGGTATCAGAGCAGAGTTACTCAAAGAAGGAACATTCAAGGAAAGCTTAGCAGCTTGAGTAAGATCTCTATGGATATGGATCAACTTCAGAAGAATCTTGAAGAAGCTCTTGAACAGATTGATATGCTTACTGATGAAAGAAACTCCTTAAGAAGAAAATATGAAGATGCAAAGAATGTTGTTGACAAATTGAAAGGTAAGATTGAAGATTTGAAATTTGAAAAGAAATCTGATATGCTTGTTGAAGATTGTGATGAATTAGAAAAAGAAAATGAGATCCTTAAGCATGAGTTGAAGATAGTAAATCTAAAGCTTAGTATGAAAGATGGAAATTTAAGATCTGATAATGAAAAATTGAAAACTGAGAATGAAGATTTGAGGTCAAGACTTGAAAAGGAAACATCCGAATCTAAAAAAGTAAAAATGCAGTATGTGGAACTTGAGAAGTATAATAAAATTGTGAAAGGTGAACTAACTCAATCTAAACAACAACTTGAAAGGCTATATTCAAAAGGTGATAAGACTGAAAAACAAATTTCTTTCGAAGAACCATTGTTTGATAGGACTGGATTTGGATATAGTATGTTTAGAACAAATCATGAAAGTAAGAAGCCAAATCTGAAGACATCTGAAAGTGTGGAAGAAATAAAGCTAGATGAGAACATATTGGAAGAACCATCTAAAGAAGACCCACCTAGAGAGAAAGATGAATCAAAGCAAGAAGAATCAAAATAGGAAGAACCATCTAAAGGTATGCAAAGAGAATTCAAAGGTAGATGTTTTGCTTGTAATACTATTGGGCACATGAAGAGAGATTGCACAGGTAAGCAATTTAGATCTTTTAATGGACATTGTTATAATTGTCATAGTTTTGGACATAGAGCTAACAAATGTAGAAGACCTAAAGTAATTTTGAATAATTATGATAGAATGATTAGGAATACTAAAAATGCAGATAAGAAATCTATTGAAGAAATGAATCAAAGAAAAGTGGTAGTATGTTTTAGATGCAACATAGTAGGACAAATTGCTAGAAATTGCAGGTCACAGATTAACCAGCAAGGATAGAGATTTGGAAACAATGGAATCATTTGTTAGATATGCAACAAGTTTGGACACTCAACAAGATTTTGCAGAATGAACAATGGAGGTTATCATCATAACCCTAACCCTAGGAACAATGCAAGAAGGAATGAAAATGCAGGAAATAAAGAGAAAGGTTGTTGTAGCAATAAAGATGAAGTAGAATTTGAGAAAGGCATAGATCAAGGAGGTATAGTCAGCACTGAAAGTAGTCATGAAGGTAATGTAACCAATGGTAATGATGAATCTTTACTTGACCCTTCTTTAAGTACTTAAGTTATGTAAGTTTATGTAGTTTAGGAGTTAGGATTAGTGTAGATTAGGAATTTGAATGAGTTAATTTTTGTGTAGTTAGATGTAGGTTTATTATGTTGTACTAATGCTATGGTTAAGTGCACAAAAGAAAATATTGTGTTTTGCGAGGTCATAGAAAGTTTTATGATTGCAGGTTTGCAGAATTAGCTTTTTGAGGTTTTAGCGGCAAAATGAATTAATGCGATGTCAGATTGAGTTAATGTGAAGTGTTATAAGGTCAAAATCAAATTTATTATGATTACAAAGTGATTGAAAAGAGATTTGAAAGAAGAAAAGTGAGTTAAGGATGATTTGAAGAAGTTTGGAAGCAGTTTGCAGGGACGATCATACCGAAACCCTAGATTTGCAAAGTTGAGGTATTTCTTGATCTTTAATTAGTTGATAAGATGGATATTTATATGGTTCATATGTTGGAAATAATTGTCTGAAGGAAATTACTACTCAATTATGTATTGTCTTTGATGTCACACTATGTCATAGTCCGCAGCAGTCTGCTTCTACCGAGCTCAGTCGGTCTGCCAAAAAGGAATATTAGTGCTTACCGAGTCCACTCGGTTATCAAAGAAAAGCAGTGTCTACCAAGTTCACTCGGTCATCGAAGAAAAGATAGCGTTTACCGAGTTCACTCGGTCATCAAAGAAAAGATAGCGTTTACTGAGTTCACTCGGTCATCGAAGAAAAAATAGCGTTTACCGAGTTCAGTCGGTTATCAAAAGGTAAAGGATTGTCGGTGTTTACCGAGTTCCCTCGGTCTCCGAAAGATTATAGAAAGTTATGGTCACCGAGCACTATCGGCCCTTGAAGGACTTTTGCAAATAGAGTTTGCTTAATTCAGCCGACTGTTATACTGTTATAATGTCGATATGACAAATCCAAAATCATATAAATAAAAGGTCAAATGTGAAAAATATAAAAAAAACACAGCAGAAAATCTACAGAAGAAAAGAAGGAAAGGTATATGCGAATTTGTGAAGGATGTTCAGATATCCTTGAGGAACAGCAGAGATTTATTCGATCAGAAAGGATCAGAATTATGCAGAACAGAGATCTGTAATCAGCAAGATAGTTGCATTATTATACAGGTCACTTTTTCATTGTTACCTTCTTATCATTGTAACAGTGAATTCTAAATCTCTTAACCGAGTTGGCTTAACAACCATATTGTAAATCCTCTAACAAGGTGACAATTCCATTGAATTGTTTTCAAGACCTCTTACCAAGCCACTCCTTGCAGGGTGTTTTAAATCCTCTAACAAGGTCACACCTAACAGTGTGTTTTGTAACCTTTTACCGGGTTGGCTTCTAACTGGGCATCACTTCAGAAAAGTGAAAATCAGTATCTAGATACATTGGTGGTTTTTCCCATATTGGGTTTCCACATTAAATCTTGTGTCTCTTGTGTTCTTAATTGCTTTCTCAATCATATACATGTGCTGATGAATATCTAAAGATAATATTGCTTATACTTTCTGCATCTTCAAAGATACTACAATCTATTTACCGAGTGCTAAAATAGATAACATTATTAAGATATCCTAGGGGATCTGGAAAGAATTAATAGTGAAGTGTTTTTATGGTTGACTGATTCAACCCCCCCTCTCAGTCACTTCATCCATATTCCATCAATTGGTATCAGAGCGTTTGGTGCTTGTAGGAAGGGTTTCAAGAACCTAAGCTAAAGATCAGGATGTCTTACAAGAGGGAAATTCCAAAGCTTAACAGAGATAACTTTTCAGCATGGCAAGGTCTCATGTGACTTCATCTAGCTTCCATTGGTGATTCAGGATGCAAATACATTAATGAAGAATACACAATTCCTAATGGCGCATTAGCTATTGAAGACATTGCAGATAAAAAGACTCACAACACCATGATGATAGACATTGCATCTGCTCTCAGCTATGAAGAATTTGATGATATTAAAGACTGCACTACTGCATATGAAATGTGGGTGGCACTAAAGAAAATATATGGTGGTGATGCAAATGTGAAAAGAGCCAAAGCAGAAAGCCTAAGAGGACAGTTTGACAAGATGAATATGAAGGAAGATGAAAACATTGCAAAATATGTTGAAAGAATCAAAGCAAGTGTAAGTGCAATTAGAGCTTCTGGAGGAACAATCTCAGATGAGACTGTTATAAGTAAGGTACTCAGAACACTACTCCCTATCTATGCAATAAGAGTATCAGCTATTCAAGAAAGAAGATGTGAAACAAACCACAATATAACTTTGGATGCTTTAGTTGGAAGATTGACAGCTTTTGAATTAGACAACTATGATAACTATGTTCCTAGTTCCAAAAATATTGAATCAGCATTTGAGGCCAAGGTTTCACTAAAGAAGAACAAGAAAATTAAAGAAGTTCAGTCAGAAAGTGAAGAAGAATCAGAAGAAAGTTCTGATAGTGATCTTGAAATTGTAGAAGCATTACTTGCAAAGAAGTACTCTAGAGGGAAAGGTAAATATAAAGGTAAAACTCCTTTAATCTATTTTTCATGTGAATAAATTGGACATATTGCAGCTAGGTGCCCAAACAAGCAAGTCAAAGAAGAAAAGAGAAGTCACAAGTACTATGGCAAAAAGAATTTCAAATCATACAAGGATAAAGGTAAGAAATCATGTTTTATGGCTAAAGATTCTGATGATAGTGAAGAAGAAATTGTCTTTATTGCTATAAAAGATGAATCTGATGATGATGAAGATAAGATGGCACTTATTTCTCATATAAGAAAAGATGATATATGGATAATAGACAGCGGATGTTCACACCACATGACTGGTGACAAGACAAAATTTGAATATCTAGAAGAGTGTGATAATGGTAATGTAAGATTTGGAAACAATGAACCTTGTTGTATAAAAGGAAAAGGAAGAATCTCATTAACCAAAGAACTCATATGTGATAATCCTTACTGGGTTGAAGGACTAAAACATAATCTTTTAAGCGTAGCACAGCTAATCAACACTGGTTTCAAAGTTGAATTCATGAATGGTCAAGCAAGACTGCTGGATGGAAAAGGAAAACTCATTGGATCAGGCAAACAAACAAAAGGTAACTTATTTTATCTTGATCTCAATGAATATTCATGCTTTATTGCTCAAATACAAGAAAGTTGGCTATGGCACAAAAGGTTATGTCATGTGAATTTTGATAACATGATAAAAATAAGCAAATTCAAGAAGGTTAGAGGCATTCCTACTTTGAAGAAACCTGACACTGGTCTATGTAAGAATTGTCAGATTGGCAAAATGAGTAAAACTAGTTTCAAGAGTAAGAACTATCAGTCTAAAGAAATTTTGGAAATTGTGCATACTGATTTATGTGGACCTATTGGAATACAAAGCTATACTGGAGATAAATTCTTTATTCTTTTCATTGATGATTATTCTAGAATGATGACTGTTATGTATTTAAGAGAAAAATCAGAGGCATTTGAAAAGTTCAAATGGTACTTAGCAAGAGTAGAAAAAGAAACAGGGAAAAGATTGAAATGCTTAAGATCAGACAGAGGTGGTGAATTCATCTCCCATGATTTTAACAACTTTTGCATTGAAAGAGGAATCAAAAGACAGGTATCAGCTCCTAGAACTCCTGAGCAGAATGGAATAGCAGAAAGAAGAAACAGATCTATTATGGATTGTGCAAGGACTCTAATGATAGAAAAGAACATTGCTATAAAGTACTGGAAGGAAGCTATCAGCACTGCAGTTCATACCTTGAACCGAGTACAACTGAAGAAAGACACATTCAAAACTCCTTATGAATTATGGTATGGCTATAAACCTAATGTAAGTTACATGAAAATATTTGGTAGCAAGTGTTATATCTTAAAAGAATCCAGAAGAAATAAATTTGATGTGAAAAGTGATGAAGGAATATTCCTAGGATATTCTAGCAAAAGCAAGGCATACAAATGTCTGAACTTATCTACTCACAAAGTCATAGAAAATATACATGTAAAATTTGATGAGTTTGCAGAAAAGACTGAGGAAGAAAGCAAAAGGGAACCTGAGAACTACAGAAGATTCATTTACATTGAACCTGAAACATTGGCAGACACAACTATCAATAAGGAAGCTATATCTACCGAGCTGAGCACAGTTACCGAGTCACAAACCGAGTCACAGGAAGAAGTTCAAACCGAGTCACAGGAAGAAATTCAGACCGAGTCTCAGCCTGAAGTTACCGAGCAAATATCTACCGAGCTCGAGCAACCTGAAGAAGAGATCCTAGAAGACAACAACATGAATCATTCAAGAGGCAAGGAACCTATATTAGCCAAATATGTCAGAAGACATCATACACCAGATCAAATCATTGGAAACAAATCAGATGGTACTATGACAAGAAGCAAGCTAAAAGGTACATGTCTGCTTACTGATTTTGAACCTAGAAATATCAAAGATGCATTAGAGAATGAAAGTTGGATTGAAGCAATGAATGAAGAATTAGAACAAATACAAAAGAACAAAACTTGGACTCTTGTACCTAGACCTAAAGATAAGAATGTAATTGGAACAAAATGGGTATTCAGAAATAAACTGAATGAAGATGGTCAAGTATCTAGAAACAAAGCTAGACTGGTATGTAAAGGTTATTCTCAAGAAGAAGGTATAGATTATGGAGAAACTTTTGCTCCTGTTGCAAGATTAGAAGGTGTAAGAACTCTACTTCCTTATGCAGCAAACAAAGGATTTAAGGTATATCAGATGGATATAAAATCTGCATTTCTCAATGGAATTCTTGATGAAGAAGTCTACATTGAACAACCTGAAGGTTTTGTTGATCCAGATAAAAGGGATATGGTCTGCAGGTTACACAAAGCATTGTATGGTTTAAAACAAGCTCCTAGAGCATGGTATGAAAGACTTCATAACTATTTGATCCAGATTAATTTCAAAAGAGCTAATGATAACAGTAATCTGTATATTAAAGAAGGACCGGATGAAAAAATTGTATTGGCAGAAATATTTGTGGATGATACTATATTTACAGGGAATGAGGATCAGTGCAAAGAATTTTTAGAGCAAATGAACAGAGAATTTGAAATGTCTATGTTTGGTTTAATAAAATTCTTTGTTGGTCTTCAAATTCAGCAAAGCAAGAATGGTATATACATTACTCAATCCAAATACATTAAGGAGATACTTAAGAAGTTTGGTATGGAAGATTCAAAACCAGTTGGTACACCCATGTGTACTGGACTGAAACTTACCAAAAATGATGATTCAAAAGAAGTTGATCAGACCCTATACCGATCTATGATTGGAAAATTGCAGTATGTAGTACATACAAGACCTGATATTGCCTTAGCAGTCGGTATAGTAGCTAGATTCTCAGCAAAACCTAAGGAAAATCACATGATGGCAATCAAAAGAATCTTAAGATACTTAAAAGGAATTGAAGAATATGGTTTGTGGTATAAATTTGGAGGCAATCTAGATTTGAAAGTGTTTACTGATGCTGATTGGGCAGGAAACATTGATGACAGAAAAAGTACAAGTGGTGGAGCATTTTTTCTTGGAAAAAGACTGGTATCCTGGACTAGTAAAAAGAAAAATTGCACATCTCAATCCACAGCTGAAGCAGAATATGTTGCTGCTGCAGTAAACTGTTCAAATATTGTTTGGTTTAAACAGCTATTAGAAGGTATGAAGGTTGAAATCAAAGAACCAGTTGTTATATTTTGTGACAATACCAGTGCAATAAACATCTCTAAGAATCCAGTGATGCATTCCAAAACCAAGCACATTGCTATTAAATATCACTTTGTCAGAGAATTGGTACAGGACAAAGAAATCAGATTAGAATATATTCATACAAAAGAACAGATTGGAGACATTTTCACCAAACCATTACCTAAGGATGCATTTATGTATCTAAGAGGTAAGTTAGGGGTCATT